>OY757946.1:3086886-3569386 GCA_963585895.1 Sepioteuthis lessoniana | reverse complement strand
TCTGAAAGTTCTCTCCCCTGAAACATTTCCAAAATTATTCAACAAATGAAACTTTGTATCAATGATTGAGTTTGAGTTTGAGTTTTGTTTAATAGCATATCAACCTCTGTGGGTCATTTAATGCCAGAAGAGTTATTTTGCTTTTGTCTTTTTTGCATGTTTTAGGTTTTAAGGTTTGAGTTTTAGTTATGTTTTATTATATTTGACTAGATTTTGATGAAGAGATTGATTTCTTTTAGAAAACTAAACAAAAATGTGCCCGAATCCTTAATAAGTCCGGAGAATGTCAAATAAAAAGCAGCACCAAATATGTGTGTCCTGTGTATGACACTAAACAATATCTGATGGTGAGGCTCCCGTTCTGGAGATCTGGGGAGTGTAAAGTACCTCTTCAATACCATTACTCCCATACTCACTATGACCCAGAGTGGTAATATCTGTTAGGGTCCAATGGGTCAAATAGATCTGTTTGTTAATTATTCTTATTTGATGGAAATACTTGGTGGTATATAACTGTACATTATTTGTATTAAGAAAAGTTACTTGAAGTTCTAATTGTTTACTAAGGATTATTATTAGTTACTTGAAACCATATAACTTTGTGCAAATTAATTGTATTAAGAATAGTTACTTGAAGCTCTAATTCTTTACTAAGGATTATTATTATTAGTTACTTGAAACCATATAACTGTGCAAATTATTTGTATTAAGAATAGTTACTTGAAGCTCTAATTGTTTACTAAGGATTATTATTATTAGTTACTTGAAACCATATAACTTTGTGCAAATTATTTGTATTAAGAATAGTTACTTGAAGCTCTAATTGTTTACTAAGGATTATTATTATTAGTTACTTGAAACCATATAACTGTGTGCAAACAAATGATTAATATTAAATAGAAATAATTACTTGAAACTATATAGTTATTAGTATTAGATAGGTATGGAGTGTTGTTTAACACTCAACATTTAAGGTTCGTATCATGGGTAAAGTGGAGCAATCCAAGGAATGGAGTAGCACCCTCCCCTACATCTCGGTGTCATAGCTATTGAAAAGGGAGCCTTCTGGTCGCCCTTGGCTATGGTCATCAACTTTTTACTTGTAACCATAGAATAGTGTGCAAATTACTTGTATTAAGAATAGTCACTAGACAGTATAATTGTTTACTAAGAAATAGTTTTGTTCGTCACTTGAAATCATATAATTGCTAACAAATTACCATTATTAAATGAGAATATTTACTTGAAAGAATGTAATCGTGTATAAATTATTAGTATTAGATGGGAGTACTTGAAACCATACAACTGTGTGCAAATTATTTGTATTAGATAGGAATACTTGAAACCATACAACTGATTGCAAATTATTTGTATTAGATAGGAATACTTGAAACCATAAAATTGGATGCAAATTATTTGTATTAGATAAGAATACTTGAAACCATACAACTGGATGCAAATTATTTGTATTTGATAGGAATACTTGAAACTATACAACTGAATGCAAATTATTTGTATTAGATAGGAATACATGAAACAATACAACTGTGTGCAAATTATTTGTATTAGATAGGAATACCTGATATTGTGTGCAAATAATTTTTTTTTTCTTTTAAAAAATCTATATTAAGGCTCCATCCACCTCATGAGGGGGCTTCTTATTTTTGGGAATTCAAATCCTAGATGTCTGCTCTGCTTACTCATTTGTAAACCAATTGTTAAAAACCCTAAATTCTTTTTGCATTGACTTTCAAAATAAGATCGTCTTTAAACTCATGTTTGTCTGTTAAAACACCCGCACCTGCACTTGGGCGGACAGTCTGGGGCTTGAGGTTGGTAAATTGGTAATGGGAGAGCCTTTACATAACACATTCTAACTTTTCTTTAAATATTCCTTAAAAGATCTTCTTTTTCTTTCTTTTTTTTTCTTTTTTGAATGACTATTTTTTTTTTTCTGTTTCAGACACCGACCACGTATACGCTAATTTGGGTCTCAGCTGACGTATTATCTGTCATTGTAATTACAATTATATTTATAGTGCAGAGGTAAGTCAGTAATTCATTTGGTAAATTTTCATTGGCTGTTTTATTGTATAATCTGATTGGCTAATTAGATCATGTTTAAATCACTAAGACAATATTTCATGTCTAGTTATATACTACCCCTGGTAAAAATCATAGAATTAGCCCATTTAGATGTTCACTTTTAATAAAATGCAAAAAACTTTTTATCAAATAGCTGAACAGGCTCATCACTGACCATTATATATCATTCAGTGTGCTATAAAACCACAGAATCAGAACTTTGTAGATGTGAGTAGAGACTTTGAGAATCTATTTTAAAATCCTTCTTTGGCACTACATGACCATTATAGAATAATCAATGTGCCATAAAACCACAGAATCAGAACTTTGTAGATGTGAGTAGAGACTTTGAGAATCTATTTTAAAATCCTTCTTTGGCACTACATGACCATTATAGAATAATCAATGTGCCATAAAATCATGTGACCATTATATAAGAAAGAATGATCCATCAATTATTTTGTATTTTTCTTGCAGGATCCGTTTGTTAGGAACGCGCTACAATCCAGAAACCATTTCCCTCCATTCCCAGCAGACGATGACCATCCTTACTGACCAGTACCACTCCAACTCCTCAAGGACAATGAAAGAGAAATTATTGTTCACTGCTGACCAACTCGAGGATGACATGCTGGAGGCTGGTATTGGGGTCTCTAATGATAACATCAACAACCTAGATTCGCCAAGTAGCCATTTTAGCAGTCCACAAAGGGACATTGTTATCAATGCCAATACTGACTAACAGAGCCCTACAATCACACAAAGAGATACATGTGTCAGTGTATGAATGAGTGAGTGAGTGTGTGTACATATGTAAGTGTGTGTGCATGTATATATATATATATACATATATATATATAATGTATAGATGTATAGGGTGTCTTGAGAAGTATATAAATGTTTTATTACCTCATCAGGTGAAAATTGTTTGGAAAAAAGGTTATCAAAGTGAAATAAGAACTAAAAGTTAAATGTGGGTATGAAAAACTGGAGATATGCGATTGTATGCGTATATTTTTAGTGACACCATATGTGTGTGTGTGTGTGTGTGTGTGTGTGTGTGTGTGTGTGTGTGTGTGTATGCATGTGTATGTGTATATATTTATATATATATATATATACATACACACACAGACACAAGGATATATATATATTAAATATGCATATATGTGTATCTATTTGTGCATATATATATATATATATATATATGTGGACACATGCATATATATATATATATATATATATGTAAGCACTCATGTGTATACATAGATGTTTTTATAATTTATATATATATATATATATATATATATATATATATATATATACATCTGTTAATGTATACACACACACAGACACACACGCACACATTCTTGTATTAATACATACAAGGCAATATATGAAAATGCATATATGTATACATAGATGCACACACACACACACACACACACACACACACACACACACACACAGATAGATAGATAGATAGATAACTGTAAGATTGTCATGCATCTTTAAGCAGTTACTTTCTGGTAATTTGCTCAAATCATTTTTGGAAGGCTGATTCATCAAAATATTTATAAATGTGTTTTTTTTTTGTTTTTTTTTAAATCAGATAGTTCTTTTGAAAAAAATAATGCATTTTTTTTAAATCAGAACAACAGAAGGTTTTACTGACAAATTTATGTTAAGTCACCGAATTGATTGAAAAAATCTTGTGTCGAAATCTATACAAGGTCAATTCAGAAATATTGGAAAAAACAAAGGATTACATATTGTTGTATGGCAGTCTTTTCTGTAAGAGTGATTAACCCTTTCACAAGCAGATAAATTTTTGAATCTTTTTACAGTGGGCAAATTATTTTCTGAAAATTTGCAAAATAGAAGCTATGTTTAAACTAGTCAATAATATATTTAAAAAAAAAAAACCCAAAGAAAACCTGATAATTTGATCAGTAATTTTGTGTCATTGTGCCATAAAAAGAAAAGGGGTTGTCCTCGTGGTGTAATGGTTAAAGTGACAGACTGCAGAATCGTAGAATGCGAGTTTGTACTCCAGTCGCGTGATTATGTTCACTTTCAGGGAAATACCCTTGGGAAAAGTATGAACCCCCTTATCCTCCCAGCTATGGGTTAAATAGTAGAACTACTGTTCTTCTAGGAGAATAGCTTTGGCATTAAATAACCTATAAAGGTTGATATGCCATTAAAAACAAAGAAACCAATAAAAAGAAAATAATAAAGCACTCCTTTTTAATTATGCTATTTTGCCAAACAACCAATATATAATCCAACACCACAATGGGGCCTCTAAGTGACGTTTCTATATATTAACACTAAATTGGTCAATTAAAGCTAATAGGAAAATGCCTTAAATTGAGCTGTTATGATATGACAAAAATGTCGCTTTGCTGGTAAAAAAGTTAATAATCATATTTGAATGATTTGGATATTAAATATTCAAATGCAAACATATCAATCACAATTGTCAATTTCTCAATTGCGATTAACATGTTTGTATATATGTAGGGAGGGAACATATCTTGCATCTATATCAGTTTCTCTCACTCTCTTTCTTCTTCTCCTAATGAGGACATGTCTATGGGTTTGTAGTCTGATATGTAACTATAGACTTAATTTTTATTTAAAATTTTCACTCTGCAATGTTTGATCAACATGCTTACAGAAGTATTAGATAAAGACTATTAACAAAGAAGGAGTTGAAAAATTCATATTGATCGTTTACAAATAAATGCCTTTATCTTTAATAAGCCACATTCTTATTGACGCCCCTGGTCTCTTTCTGTGTGTGTGTGTGTGTGTGTGTGTGTATATATATATATATATATATATAGTTGTGCATGTATGTGTGAATATATATGTAGGTATGTGTGTGCATATATAAATATATACGTGTGTGTGTGTGTGTGTGTATATATATATATATATATATATATATTGAAGCTTTTCTACAGACTAACTCCTGTTGAGTTGCTGAGTTGATTTAGAAAACATATGCGTGAGAAATTTATACAAGGTTGATTAAAAAATTTAGTCCCCTAATCTTTACAATGGAAACAAATAAAATCCTTAAAATGCAATACACATCATTAGAATTAAATATATATTATATAGAATTATATATATATATATATATATATATATATATGTTTATATGTATATATATATATATGTGCTTATAGCCATACACCCATTCAAACGCATATATACAGATCAAGCAGGTGTACATATCATATATATATATATATATATATAAACATGCACATACATACACACACACATACATAAGTTTTTATCCACACATATATTTAACCACATATACACCGACCAAGCATATATATATATATATATATATATACAACCCCACTGGATGATTAGGATGTGACATAAGGTCAATATATATATATATATATATATATATATATATATATATATATATATATATATATTATACTCTTCTTGATAACTATCCCAGCATTTGCAAATTTATCTCAGCAAACCATCTCACTAACAAAACTTTCCTTGAATCACTCGCTTGCTGGACCGACTCATATAGAGTACTGGCTATCATCGGGAAGTGTTTTAAGTGGATCTATCCACTTTCCACCCACCCTACAATCTTTCTATGTCCAAACTGTTTTTTCTTTTTTTGTTTTTAAAATTTCATATTAGAAATCTTCTAACTGTATATAGGTTACATTATATGTATGCTGTCTAAACAGTTGAATCAATGATTTGACTGTTTTGTTTTGTTGTTTCTTTCTGTTTGTTTACCTGACCAAACTGTCAGCAGATCATTCCTGGAAGGCGTCCTCAAAGACTCGTACTAAGATGAACTTTTAACAGGAAGCACCAAAAATGGTCCAGAATCAATTGACTGTTGACTATTCAGCTTATTTTGTGTGCGTCTGTCAGTAAAAGCAAAATCGTTCCTGGATTATGTGTGGTCAGATTTGACAAGATTTTATCGTCAACTCCCAGAGTGAACGATCAGTCATTTAAGCATAAAACTGACTTGGATTGTCTTCAAAGTTTTGTGTCCTTATCAAATTATTTGTTGTGTCATGGAAGCCAATCTTTTTCATAGAAAATGTCTGGAGATTCCTTTTCTCTCTCTCCCTCTCTCTCTTTTTTTCAATTCAGTGACCCACACTCTCAAACTATTATACAATCTGTTATTTTTCATTTGAAAATACTATAAACTTATTCAAACAAGTCCAAACCAATTATATATATATATATATATAAGATGAACAAACATGAAAAGACAAATATTTCTTTTAAGTTATTTATTTTTTATTGTTCTTTACTAGTTTTGACCTGAGGTCATAATCATCAGAAGAAAAGGTTTTGTAGAAAAAAAAGTTTTTTTTAGAAAGTTTTTAAAGGAATTGATATGCTATAAGAGAAGTGATGAAAAAATGTGCTGGTGATGTAACATATCCATTTGTTAAAGGAAAATTATTTTCTAGTGTCCAAGTGTCTTCAACTGACCATTCTATATATCTGTAGTTAGGTCACTTGGCTAGTGAGTTTTTCATTTGGGAGGTCTACATTAAGTCTGGGAGGAGTGTATTCCAAATTAACTATGACTGCCTGGGCAGCTTATACATATATATATATATATATATATATTTCTCATTTCAGAAAAAGAATGCTAATCAGCTTGTTGCGTAAAATAACCCTAGACTGGTTGATATGGCATTAAAATTAATAGATCAATCAAAATATTTTTAGTTGTCGTTTTAACCTAACAGAAAGGTTACTAAATGAAAAATAACCAAAACGAAGGTTAGAAATGAAATGGAAATCTTTATAACATTAACAAAATACAATACTTGCTAGCAGCATGAAGAAGGTAAACGACTAATTGGATATTTGTACTCCCTCACAATAATATCCAACGTATTTATGAGGAATGGGACATACCCATTACTGTTCATAGGTAAAGGTATATAACAATATACATATACATGTATACACACACACACACACACACACACACACACACACATATATATATATATATATATATATATGTTGTAACTTAACAAAAGGTTACTGAATGAAAGATAACAAAAATGAAGGTTGGAAATGAAATGGAAATCTTTATAACATTAATAAAATACAATACTCACTAGCAGTATGAAGAAGATAAACCATTCGTGGTTCATAGACGGAGTATATAACACAGCTACAATGATATTTATATATACTACTTAATGTATACTATTCAGTATTTCAAAATTGAAATTGTTTCAACCCTTTATATGATATATCTTTAGTATTAGATAGATAGATAGATAGAAATTTTGATAAATAGATTGATAGATAATGATGACCATTTTTGTGGGGATTGTTATTTATAAATTTTATCTGAGTATGGCATAGAACTCACTTGTCAAAATGTATTTAAGACATCCCATGTCAAAATATATTTGAAACCTGTTTTGTCAAAATATAGTTGAGACATTCTTCATGAAAATATATTTGGGATCAAAATGTCAAAATATACTAGAGACCTCCCTTGTTTAGGGTCATTTTTTTTTCTAAGCATCTGCTGAGTTTAAAAAGAACAAAAGTATTTCCAAAAATAAAGAGAAAAAAACGGATCAACTCTGATCCAATGGACCCAAAAAAATCCATTTTCACCAGACTCAATTTGATCGTATGTGTTGTCATGGTGACTTAATAATTAGATATTTTCTTTTACTCATGTAAAGTTTTCTTTTCTGTTTTAAATCCAGGTTTTTAAACACAAAATACGAAATTTTATAAAGTGAGACAAAACAATTTTACAGATAAACAAATCATTTCAAAACAAAAAAAATATAATTTACTTACATTTATTTCTTCATCATCATCATCACCATCATGCTAAAAGTACAGATTCTCATGATTCTCTCTCAACATCCATCCCTACTGCTCATTGCTCTTGGCAAGTCCTCAAGACGGCATCAAATGTCCTCACAGAACTGATAAATGCTGGTATATCCATATGTTGGAGTCCACAGAAGAACATCACATAAGTTCTTCCAGGAAGGAATCTCCGTGGTGGAGAGGCTTAAGTGCTGGACAGGGACATTGTAATAAGTGAGTTCAGACTTCAGTCATGATAATGCATTCATTTTTGGACTAATGCCCTTTGGGAAAAGTATGAACTCTCTTATCCTTCCTGATATGTATTACTGCTGTTCTTCCACAAGGATGGCTTTGGCATTAAATATCCCACAAGGGTTGATATGTCATTAAACAAAGAAACCAAACAAAATCAAACTGATTCATCCTTACTTCTCCAGTAGTGTGCTGCATGTCTTGCTCATCTTACTTGGATGGTTTGTGAGATGGGAGGTAAGTGGCCATGTAGCATCCTTGTGTAGTTTTCATCTAGCTTTCTCAGCCATAACATTAATTTGTGTGATTGTTCCTAATTTAATCCAAAAAAGAACAATATAATGTTTTAAATCAATATAATTTTAAAAAAATAATTCTTATTTTTATTTATTTATTGGTAAATAGATGTAAGTAAATTGTATAGTTTTTTCTTTATTTGTTCTGTGTTGTCTTGTAATGTGTCGAAATATTAGAAAGAAAAGAAAACTACGTATTTATTTTGTGCAAAAGAGAATACTTGAATACCAAGTCATATGATGTCAAAAGGTGTATAATGGAAACGAGTCCTTTCGAGATGAATCAATTCTGGGTCTATCCGATCAGACTTGACCTTCCCTCCCCTCCCCACCCCACCCCCTCCAACATAAAGAAGCATGAATAAAATTTTAGGGGAATCAACTTCTATATTCTCTTTTCAGTTGTGAATCATGTCTGATGTTTTATATTGAAGTACCATTGTTATTATGTGATTCAGTAAAACTAGTGTCCTATTCTTTATAGATTTGATTGCTAATTTTGGGCTAGTGGATTCTCCGGCCTTCCTAGGGTTGTCTGTAATCCTGAGGTGTAATTATTATTATTATTATTATTATTATGATCAAATGAGCATCTTAACCTTTGTTGTTTTGATCATTCTGCTACAGTGCCTAAGAAAATTTTTCTTTTAAAAAAGTAAAATAAAGAAAAGAAACCTAAAGAAATTAATATGGTCCTGAGGAATGATAGGAATCTCTGTGGCGTAGAGGCTAACATGCTGGACTACAATATCATGGCAAGCGAGTTCAAACTCCAGTTGAGCTATTATGTTCACGTTCAGTCTAATACTCTTGGGAAAGATGTTTCATACCTTTCACTTAACCAACTATGGGTGAAATAGTATCACTGCTGCTCTTTCTACAAGGATGATTTTGGCATTAAATCACCCACAAAGATTGATATGTCATTAAACAAAGAAACCAAACCAAACTGAAAGTAAACCTGGAGAAGGTTAGAGAATTGACTGGCTGAAAGTTATTAATTGAAACAACAAAAGTTTGGCTGGGTCGAAATGATTCATTGAATGATACGTTATAATTGATATGAACTACTTGCCTTGTCCTTGTCGACATTTCACTCCCTGTATTCTCTAAACTTCTTCAGGTGTTTTTTGTCTTGGTCAGTAATGTTTAAGGAATTTTGAACCAAACCCTTTTATTCAATTCCATGGGAATAGACAGTTCTAATTCATTGTCCGTGGCATTACAAACTTCTTGAGTCTACCTGGAAGCTGTGATTCACAGTTTCGATGGAATGAAAAGTAAGGTTACAAAGGCAAAATTACTAAAAAAGTCACTTAGCTGATATGTGATATTCCAAAACATGGACAGTAAAATGAGAACAGTCTACCCTCATTAAATAAAGGGTTCGGTTTGGAATTCCCTGAAGATTACTCTGACAAAAGATTGGAGGAAACAGCAGCAGAAACATTGACAAAGACAATAGTTATAGGATTGTTAATAATATAAATAAAAATAACACATCTCAGAAATTTAGACACCTAGATAGAATCGACTTTTCAAATATTTGCTTTTCTTTTTTAGCCGCTATTAGAAAATCTTTGAGAAATCAAATCTGCAAATTTTTTTTTTCTTTTGGCTTTTATTCACTTTTCTCCACTGATCATGAAGATATAGTGCAAAAAAAAAATGAACAGTTGCTGCACTTTGATCAGCTTTTAAATATGGAGAAGGGTAGGTGTTGTGGCTCAACATGTTAAACCATGTTGATACTTGTTATTGGGCCCTGAACTGGTATATAGAACTCTTTCTTTAAAAACCTCGTTATAAGTTATATTTGCAATAATTTACTAATTATTGTTGTGAATATTATTTTCTCAATCATGATTCTTTCCTATGGAAATATTACAAAAAAAATTTTAATGACAACACTTTTTTATATATATTAGTTTTATTGGGCACATCTTTCTATTGAAAGAAATTATAATTTCTTTTACATCAGGGGTTAGAAAAATAAGACAATACAGAAAATCAAGTTGGCATGTTTCCCTATAAGGATAGCTTCACCAGAATTGAAATTTTATTCTGTAAAAATGAAGTTTTCTCACGACAAAAGGAGAGAAGCGTGCAATTAAAAAACAAAATAAATATATATTCATCTTTGAATCGAGGTGGTTCTGAGAAGTAGGAATGCAAATTCTGCCATTGTTGCCTGTTATCAAAAGCTCAGTATGTTAGGCCATTTCAAATCCGATAGTAGCATAAAAAGAATCAAGAAACTTATAAACTTTCATTGCCACCTCGTCCTCATGGTAATACATGTGTTATTTGTGGTAAAGTGTGCAAATCAAGTCCTTGATTTAAAAGACACATGAGGATTAAAGAAATAGATTCCACTGATGGATCCCATTAATCTTGTACATAATTCAATCCATGTTTTTCATATTTGCTGTAAGTCTTATAAATCAGCAACTTGGCTTAAAAGTCATTTGAGAACTCATAAACAGGAAATTGTTATTAATCAGGATGTTTAAGTGGTTAATTTGGTGGTAAAGATGGCTATCATTGGTCAACATGTGGCAGTTATTATATATGTGTGAGAAGAAGTGAATTGAATCCAACAGAATGCATGTCGAAAAAGGTAAAACAGAAGATACATTTTGGTATATTTAATGATTTATTTTATTTTATTGTGTTGATGTGTTTCAACTTTGAAGTTTTTGTTTGAATGCAAAAATATCTTATCAAAATTATTTTAAGTGTGAGAAATCTAAGAGATAAATTTTTAATTCCCTTGGAAGTCAGAGCCAATAGACGTTATATGAAAATAAAATTATATAACAACGTCTATTGGCCCTGACGATGATTTCCAAGGGAATTAAAAACTTATCTTATATTTCTCGCACTTAAAATAATTTTGATAAAATATTTTTGCATTCAGACAAAAACTTTTCAAAATAAATCATCAAACTTACCAACATATATCTTTCTTCTGTTTTACCTTTTTCTACACACACACACATATATATATATATATATATTTTTTTTTTTTTTTTTCATCATACAACATGTGAAAGCACATGCGATACTCTGTCCTCATCAGCCGCCAACCAGGGGTGATAACACAGTTTCGGTAGCTCAAGGCGGTAATGCCACTCCTGGCGCTACCAAGCAGCTTTTGCCACCGGACAGGGTATTTAAAAGAAATATATACCTATATATACACCAGATCAACTAAAAGCAGACATTACATTGGACATTTGATGTGATGTCTGCTTTTAGTTGTTCTAGTGTATATATATATATATATATATATAATTGAGTCGTGCTTATAGAATGGAGTCCTTTAACTCTCTCTGGCCTCCCTTCCTAATTGGTCATTACTCCTGGCAGGTCCTCTAGACGGCATTCACTGTCTGCACAGAGCTGATGAATGTAAGTTTTTTGCTGGTTGGCCAACATTGGTGTGTCCATGGGTAGAACTGCATAGGAAAATATCACTTATGAATTTGTCCTTACTTCTCCATATCTTGGTTGTCTCACTTAGACAGTTTATGAGATGGGAGGCAAGTGCTTGTACAGCAGCTGTTAAGTGGGTGCTGCTTCCTGGATTTGTTCTAAACAGAACATAGCATTCTTGTGTAATTCCCATCTAGCTTTTTCTCCTTGCATTTCATTATATATATGGGAAATTGACCAATTTCTATACTAAAAAAATGTGCCGAATTTTGTCAAAATGGGGCAATCATATATATTAAAAGTAAATAAAGGATTGTAATCCAACAATAGAAAGCATAAAAATTCAATTCTGCTAAGATTCTTACTTATATCCATAATAAAAATCTGAGATAAATTTTCAAAGCCGCTATCTCATTCCTTAATTCCCTAAATACTCGTCTTGGCTTTTATAATATTTCTCCTTACTTGAGCAAATACATTTTAAATAGCTACAATATATTCCATTCTTAGTCAATATTTTTCACACACACACACACACATATATATATGTATATATATATAAACTGCCACTATTGCTTAGCATCACCTTGGTGATAAAAACAAGTTTCACTTTGGTGATAAAAACAAGTCTCAATATGGTGATAAAAACGACCCTCACTTTGGTGATAAAAACAAGTCTCACTTTAGCAATAAAAACAAAAATGAGATAATAATTTTGTTTAGATACTAAACAACTTTAATTTAAAAATAGCATACATATTATGTTAACAATGGTTCTGACAAGAACCAAAAGTACTCGATATAACACAAATAGCTCCTTTGTAGAAATTATTGACAAATTTCAAGATTGTAAAATAAAAAGAAACATAAGGACTCTTGAAAGAAAAAAGAAAAACCCCAAAACAACAAAGATTCAATTTTATCTAATCAAACCTGTTTAAATATATATATATATATATATATATATATATATATATATATATATATATATATATAGTATTATTTGGTCCAGTTAAACCAGAGTTGGGAGAAATTCCTTCAGGACAAGAAAATCATTCAAGAGCATTTAAATTTTCCTGGTAGAGAAATGCAAAACAGGATGGAAATAAATTTATAATCCTAAAATAACCGGTCTTTGGTTTTTTCTTTAAAGAAAAAAAAAAAAAAAATATATATATATATATATATATATATATATATATATATACTGAATCAAAAAACTATAATTAACAACCTTGAAAGACCTTCTTGATATAAATAAAACACTTCTAGAACAATCAAAAATAGAATCAATAAACAGAAAATAGATTTCATAGCAGAAGCAGGAGTATATGAATCAACTATAGAATATATCTAATAAAAATAGATAAGCAAAACTTAAAAAGCAAAAAACAGATAAGCATAAAAGGTATTTACACCATAACACACCATTGGAATATCATTGTCTATAACTTTCAATGCAACTTTATTAAAAATGAACAGAATTTTTCACAAGAAAAATGCTTAAAAAGTACATTGATCCATGAAAACAATAGCAAGATTTTAAAGCCAGCTTTCTAAAGCAATATCCCCTATGCTCAACAAATTATACGCTTAAAGAAGGTGGGATATGAAAAGACATAAACAACAAAAAAATGAAACAAAATAATTTAAATAAATAAGGACTAAAATTTTAATCAATACAATGCTTGGTGTTAAGGGAAGATATTTAGTCAAGTTTTCACTCACAAATATTACCAGAAATATATCTGTTATACACTAACATTGTGCACAACAGAAAGAAAGACAAAATAAAGATTATTTGTACAATCAACTGTTTATATCAAGAATTAAGAAGAAAGAATGCACGAACAAGTCCCAACAGTTAGAAGTTCAATGAACAAGTAGTGTTGAAAAAAGAGAGAAGGCTTACTTGATATGGTAAGAGATAAGACAGCTATATAGCTTTACTGTTCTCAACCAGTGTCTCTTTAGTTCAAAGAACTTAGGCAAAACGAGGATGAGAATGGATCTCTGAGATTGTCAGATAACACCCCACAAAGCCATCAACAGACATGGCCATTGTCTCAGGGGGATAATTATTTATTATCTCCCTACACAGTATATATTAATGGAGGTATTCATTGTGTAATAATTATCCTTGTAGGAAATAGACATGGCGACCTATGTTCAAATACTGGATGATGCTGTTTGCATAAATAGTAGGGCAGACTGAGTTCTTTAACCTTGGTATAGCAACCAATCTAGGAGAAGGAAAACTTTGAATTCAAACTCATAATCTTTTGCTGAAAAACTGACCTTGTGTCACATTTTGGTTGTAGTGGAGAGTTTGGGTAAATACATAGAGAGTACGTATTAAATTAAAAAAAAGCTGCACACTTCTCTCCACTTGTCACAAGTAGATTTTTTCTTTTTGCAGAATAAAATTCATTCTGAAGAAGCTATCCATAGAGTGAAGCATATCATTTTGAGTTTCGTCTTCTTTTTCTCAGACGGTTGTATTCTATTGTAAAATAACGACATTAAGATGTTGATAACTTGGATCTGGTTTTTCAACTGCTTTTTTTCTTTTTTTCTGTAACCACAAATGCTTTAAGATTGAGCAACGATTTTCTTTTGAGAAGGCTAGGACAGGATATTCCAAATTTTTTGCATAGGTAACACATTTTTTGGTTTTCTTTAACAACAAATGCTCTAAGCTTGAGCAAGGATTTTTTTTTTTGATGATGCTAAACACTCTCGGACGGGATATTCCAAACTTTTTGCATTGGCAACGTCTTTAAAAAGAATTGTGACATTACTTAAGTTTTGCTCAACAAACAAAATATATAATTCAAAATAAATATAAAATGATTAGGAGTCACTATGGTGTTGTGGTTAATGAGCTGGACAGTGACTCCAAAGTATGTGAGTTCAAACTCCAGTTGCATTATTACATTCAGGTGAATATCCTTTGGAAAGGTATGAACCCCCTTATCCGCCCAAATAGTATCACTGCCATTCTACAAGGATGGCTGTGACATTGAATAATCCACAAAAGGTTGATATTCCATTAAACAAAAGAAACCATTGCAAACATAAAAAAACAATCAAAAATTTAGTTACAACTTGCTAACAGAATTTTCATTTCACTGGTGTTGTAGCTGAAAATCCTTAAAAAAATTACCAATGAATCAATTAAAAGCTATATTGTTTTTCTTTGAATAATTGAATGTCTTTTTCTACAATGTATCTTTGCAATTTAGAGAAAGAACACAAAAGATTTTGTAGATTTTACAGTTTTAAACAGTGGCCAATTCCTAATTAGCATGATGCCTGGAAATTCCAAAGTGCATCTTTGCAATTTAGGAATAGAACACAAAAGAATTCATAGATTTTATGAACAGAAAAAATCCTTTTCTTCACAGATTTGAATTGTTATTTATGTTTGATTAAAAAAATGTTATTCATCTTAATTTTTGATAATTCTATTAAAGACATAATTTTTGGCAAAAACATACAATAAACTGCACTGTAGATAAGGAACATAATTCCGGTTGTACAAAGTCTAGTTTGATAGTGTTAAAAATTTGGCTTTAGGATTCATTTATTTATATTTTTATGGGCAGAAGTTTTATTATCTTAATGTAACCATTAATAGATCTATGGTTAGTAGTAAACATTTGAAATGTTTTTTGAAGATGATTAATGCAATCATTACATACACCATTGATAAAATTTTAAGATTTTCTATCTTTTAAAAACTTTGTAATATATTTGTTGTTACTGTAACAAGATTTTTCTTGTTCTTCTCTCGTCTTCTCTACGGGATTATTAACTCTTGTATATTTGCGACATTTTGGTTGTGTAAAATGCTACATGACATTACCTGTGGCTAAATACTGGCTGTGGCTAAATATTTTTAAAGTTGCTGTCTTTCAAGTGAAGACTTCATAACTATGTCCCAATTAAATCCTTATTGGATCTGTGTGTAGTAAGCTTCACTTGCAACAATAGGAATACAATAAAAAGTGTACAGCCTAAAAGTTTCCTATTTAGCTTTACTGAAAGTATTACAAATAGAGTTTTGTTGGTATACAACATTGATAGATCTATGAGTAGAGGAGTATTAAGGCTGTTCAATACAATTTTGGTAATTTCCATGTTTTTCAAGATATTCTGCTTATTATGAAGAAAAGACTAGAGGGTATTCAATCTAGAAAATTGGGATAAAAAGCAAAATAAAAAATTGACTCAGCCTCTTTAAGATTGAATATTATATTTCTTATAGACATATACATAACTATACCGAAAGCAGATACTTTTTCCAATATTTAAAAAGGAAAAATTACGGAGACATCATGGGAAGCTGTATATCTTTGAAATATTTAAAATATTTATATAATAGGAAACATAATAAATGTATATAACTACTTCTGTAAGAAACTCAAGTCTTAGAAGCAGTTGGTGAAATAAGGTTAGGGGAATTCTTCAGCCAGTAATCCAAGTTATCATATCTGATGTTATTGAAGAAAGAAATGTTGCCTGGGCATGTACTGTCTAAAAGAGAAGTTCTTTTTTTGCCTTCAAAAGAAAAAGAGTTACAATATATGTCAGCTCTATGCAGTTTTTATCTGTATATGTGTATGCTTGTGTATATATGTGAGGGTGTATATGCATATATATATATATATATATATGCATACGCTTTTGAGACTGCATGTATATATATATATAAATACTATGACATACAGAGATACGAGGTACCCCTTCCCACCCAAAAAATGTACACGCATCTAATTTCTTTTTGATAGATATCTTATAGACAAAGCCTATCAAGAGATCCAATACACTTGAATGTTTTTTTAAGAAATACCAATCAAAGAGAATTGTCATGCAAATATCAGTGATTTATTGCAACTAGGCTCATTGACCTTGTGGGTAGAGTGTTCGCCAATGGTCCGGGAGACCTGGGTTCAATTCCCGGTCGCGTCATACCAAAGACTTTAAAAATGGTACTTGATACCTCCTTGCTTAACACTCAGCAATATAAAGTATGTATCAAGGGTAAAGTGGAGCAATCCGGGGAAAGGAGTAGCACCCTCCCCTACACCTCGATGTAGTAGCTATTGAAAAGGGAGCCTTCTGGTCGCCCTCGACTAAAGGGAGACAACTTTACTTACTTATTGCAACTCAATCTCTCATGCTACGCCTGGCTTGGGGGGTGTCCTCGTGGTGTAATTGTTAAAGTGATTGACTGCGGAATCGTAGTATGCGAGTTCGTACTCCAGTCGCGCTGTTACATTCACTTTCGGGCAAATACCCTTGGGAAAGGTATGAACCCCCTTATCCTTTCAGCTATGGGTTAAATAGTACCACTACTGTTCTTCTATGAGAATGGATTTGGCATTAAATAACCTAAAAAGAGTTGATATGTCATTAAACAAAGAAATCAAACCAAACCAAACCTACGCCTGGCTTCAGAAAGAAGATATTTTGAATACTTAAAATAAATCATTCTTTGAATAAATATCTAAAACTTTTCTTTTCAAATTTCATTCTAATGTTTGTTCTCTATAATGAAAGTGTTTATTTATTTTTAGCTAAGAAGATCTTGTTTAACAAACTAGGAATTTATTTTAGTTAAGAGGAATCTTTGTAACTTGGGTTCCATTCCAAATCTTGCAATGATTGTGATTTATGGATTTGGCTCTGGTTGTAGCAAAGAGGATTTCTTTATTATGAAAGTGTTTTATTAACTTTGCGTTTTAAGACCAAAATTGTTAAATGCTCATAAAAGATAAGAGATATATTAAATAATGTTTTAATCTCAGTCTCTTGATAATCTCTTGATAATCTGTGCTATGCTTTGCATCAAGACGAACACATTCGGAATAATTTAGATAAAATTATCATTTTAACAAACATTAAAAGCTTTTACTGTTGATGAACTTTGAGAAGAGTCATAAAATACTGGAAACATTTCAGACAACTGAGCATTGGCATTCTTGGTTGTCAAAATATTTTGGCCTATCCATTCTTCAGCCTTCTTCGGGTATAAATAACCAAGAGGAAAAAAATGAGGAATCTTTTTTTTCTAAAGAATCCTGCTTTTTGTATAAATAATAACAAGGATGCCAAAAAGAGGTTCTGTTGTCTGATAAATCTCCAGTGACTAAAGTTTTTCAACTGAAATGTTAATTCGATATCTAATCTCAATTTTAAAGATTTTAATTCACTTTCTGGTTGTAGGATGAGTCAAAAGTTTTCAAATATTTTTCGGATGTGAAGCATAAGTTGGCAGCTCTGGATCTTTTTGCCGAACGCATGAAAGTGATAAATTGTGCTGGACTGTGAAATGCCAAGCTCGCCTGATACTCTCTGAGTGCTACTCACTGGATTTGCCTCTATGGCTTAGAGCGTGGCTTCAGAATCTATGCTTTTAGGTCTGCTTGACTTTGCTTGATCATTGAGTTTCTTGCGACTCAAGCAAAATTTCTTTAACAATCTGGTTACTGTGATCAACTGCGTCTTCACCTTTCATACAACAAGTGATTTCAGTTACTTTCGTGGCGTTATGGACCAGTTCAAACTCCTAAGCATAAGTTCCAAAATTAGACTATGTTGCGCATTCATCTGTGTAACTTTCAAATTGCACACTGAGTGAATCAATGCATAACATGTCAGCTCATGAACTATCACTATACTACTAACCACAGAGGGTTCCTACTACTGCCTGAATTGCTTTGGCCATGTGATATACATGCCATCACTAGCACATACTACCAAAATATTGCAAAACTTTTGACTCACCCCATTATTAAATCATAACTTATATTTACAATGTGTGTAGATATTTTTTGTGGGTGAGGGGGTTGGGGGAAACCCTGTATTTATATGTTTATTTTGCATGTCATTTTTAAAAAAAATGTTTTTGTACATTTACATGTAATTTTCACTTCTCAAGTGCTTTTGATTTTAAATTTTGTCCGCAAAAAAAGAAAAAAAGAAGAAAAAAGAAAATATTTTAAATCTTCACTTTTGATGTTTGTTATTTTTATTTTTGTCATTTTTTTTTTGTTATTTTTATCTCACAAATATAATCAGACATTAGAAAACTTTTTTTTTTTAATTCGAGGAAATCTTTCTTGTTTGCAATGCTTGAAGATTTAGAATATCAAATTGCAATTATTGACAACCAAATCCCAACCTCAGTACAAGGTAAGTGAGGCTTTTTTTAAGATTTCAACTCACTTGGGAGAAGGAAAATCCTCAACAGAATCCCATTTTGGGACTTATAATCATCAACAAGACGCCCTTATTCTCTGGCTTTTTTCAGATAACTTTTGTCAGAGACAAAAGCTATTTCTAATCCACTCTAAGAATTTAAATAATCCAATGACATTTTCTATTGAATCACAGAATTTATTCATTAATCTCTTAATCCTACAATCTAGAGATTCTTTGTGGATCACTGGATCATCGTCTCAAAACAATGGTAATACATGTTTAGCATAAAGATTATCATTTAGCATATTGTTTAATGGTGTATCAACCTTTGTGGGTTATTTAATGCTGAAATGATCCTCATAGAAGAACAGTTGTGGTATTATTTAACCTACAGTTGGGAAGATAATGGGCTTCTATCGCTTTCCAAAGGGCATTAGTCCAAAAATGAATGTAATAGCCCAACTGGATCATAAACTTGCTTACTTCAAGGCCAACATTTTAAGAATTACTACACATGGACTTCCCTACAAAGTTTTGCGGTGATAGTAAAGAGCACATTTTTCTACAGACTCTGCAATCAGCAATGTTTTTTAACAAACTTAAAAAGGGGAATTTCTGTGGTATAGGGGTTAACGCACACAGACTGCAATCTTTAAGTAAGCAAGTTCAAATTCCAGTCACGCTATTATGTTCACCTTTGAACAAATTCCCTTGGGATGAATATGAACCCCTTTATCTCCCTACAGCCCAGTTGGCTGTGGGGGCAGTAGAATAAACCCCAAATGAGTGTCCTGATTATGATGATAAACAATCTGATGGTAATGCTGAAGCTTTGGGGAATGTGGAGTACCCCTTAATTGCTATTACTCCCTGGTCCACTCTGACCTGGTGTGGTAGCATCTGATAAGGTCCTATCTTTGGGTCAAATAGAATTGTTTGACATTTTAACTGAGTGCAAACAAATGACTTATGCTAAAATTGAATTGTTTGAACTAGAACTGTTTGATACTTTAAATGTGTGTAAACAAATGACTGTTTTAATTGAATTGTTGGTGATAGATAGCAAAACTTGAAACCATTTAACTGTGTGCAAAAGAATGAGCCTAGACTCATTTAAAAATGTTATCAACAAAACATGTTTATCAATCATGTATATCTAATATATATGTATAAAGAGGATTTGGCTTTAAAAAACCTACAATGGTTGATATGCCATAAAACCGAACCAAACCAAACCAAATCATATATATTTAATATATATGAATAAAGAGGATTCGGTATTAAATGATTTACAAGGGTTGATATGCCATGAAACCAAACCTTATCTCCTCAGCTATCATTTAAATAATACCACTACTGTTCTTCAGCGAAGATGACTTTGGCATTAAATAACCAACAAAGGTTGATATGCCGCTAAACAAAGAAGTCAAACACTATTCCACCAGCTATGGGCTGAATAGCTTCACCAGGCATCAGTGACTCTGTGTCTACACTATTCAAACATATATATATATATATATATATATATATATATTCAAAACTTAGATTGATCTATCTATCTATCGATCTTCAAACTTCTATCTCCCCCGCCAAGAACACACTTAATTTCTACATATATTTATCAAATAAAATAAAGTTTCATCTGAAAATTGTGTTTTCTATTTTATAGAAAACGTAAATCTATCAGCTATGAGAAAAAAGTAAGATCTTAATTCCTTTAAATTTATATAAGGAGTCATTTAGAATTTTAAATAACTCAATTTCCATAAAATAAAGTTTCTTAGAGAACCGACTGTAGAGAATTTAGCTCTAAAACAGAGAGTTATGTTTATAATAGTCGTTTTTTATGGGTATTGTACTCACCATAAAATAATTTTTTACACTGTAATAAAATATCAAAATTATCAAAAAATCTACATCAAATTATCATAAGATTGTTTCAAAAATTATTACTCAGTATGTAAATTATTGTTAGTTTTTGTAAATTTTACAAAAAGAATTTGAATATTATGAACAGAATGTTTTAGACATGAAAATATTTGTGGATTACACAGGCATAAAATTAGGGATTTTTATGTACAGAACCAACTCTTCTGATTATGCAAATTAATCAAACCCGAGCAATATTATTTTACACCTTGTGGATGTTTTGAAAGATTATTTTGTTGACTACTTTTGTTTTTAAAGTCATCAGAAGAAAGGCCAGTTGGCCACTATAGGCAAAGGGTTAGAAAAAGACTCAGGATAGTGATGTTAGTCCTCCTAAGAAAGGCCAGTTGGCCACTATAGGCAAAGGGTTAGAAAATGATTAAGGATAGTGATGTTAGTCCTCTTAAGAAAGGCCAGTTGGCCACTATAGGCAAAGAGTCAGAAAATGACTAAGGATAGTGATGTTAGTCCTCCTAAGCAAGGCCAGTTGGCCACTATAGGTAAAGGGTTAGAAAATGACTAAGGATAGTGATGTTAATCCTCCTAAGAAAGGCCAGTTGGCCACTATAGGCAAAGGGTTAGAAAATGACAAAGGATAGTGATGTTAGTCGTCCTAAGAAAGGCCAGTTGGCCACTATAGGTAAAGGGTTAGAAAATGACTAAGGATAGTGATGTTAGTCCTCCTAAGCAAGGCCAGTTGGCCACTATAGGTAAAGGGTTAGAAAATGACTAAGGATAGTGATGTTAATCCTCCTAAGAAAGGCCAGTTGGCCACTATAGGCAAAGGGTTAGAAAATGACAAAGGATAGTGATGTTAGTCGTCCTAAGAAAGGCCAGTTGGCCACTATAGGTAAAGGGTTAGAAAATGACTAAGGATAGTGATGTTAATCCTCCTAAGAAAGGCCAGTTGGTCACTATAGGTAAAGGGTTAGAAAATGACAAAGGATAGTGATGTTAGTCGTCCTAAGAAAGGCCAGTTGGCCACTATAGGTAAAGGGTTAGAAAATGACTAAGGATAGTGATGTTAGTCCTCCTAAGAAAGGCCAGTTGGCCACTATAGGTAAAGGGTTAGAAAATGACTAAGGATAGTGATGTTAGTCCTCCTAAGAAAGGCCAGTTGGCCACTATAGGTAAAGGGTTAGAAAATGACAAAGGATAGTGATGTTAGTCGTCCTAAGAAAGGCCAGTTGGCCACTATAGGCAAAGGGTTAGAAAATGACAAAGGATAGTGATGTTAGTCGTCCTAAGAAAGGCCAGTTGGCCACTATAGGTAAAGGGTTAGAAAATGACTAAGGATAGTGATGTTAGTCCTCCTAAGAAAGGCCAGTTGGCCACTATAGGTAAAGGGTTAGAAAATGACTAAGGATAGTGATGTTAGTCCTCCTAAGAAAGGCCAGTTGGCCACTATAGGTAAAGGGTTAGAAAATGACTAAGGATAGTGATGTTAATCCTCCTAAGAAAGGCCAGTTGGCCACTATAGGTAAAGGGTTAGAAAATGACTAAGGATAGTGATGTTAGTCCTCCTAAGAAAGGCCAGTTGGCCACTATAGGTAAAGGGTTAGAAAATGACTAAGGATAGTGATGTTAATCCTCCTAAGAAAGGCCAGTTGGCCACTATAGGTAAAGGGTTAGAAAATGACAAAGGATAGTGATGTTAGTCGTCCTAAGAAAGGCCAGTTGGCCACTATAGGTAAAGGGTTAGAAAATGACTAAGGATAGTGATGTTAGTCCTCCTAAGAAAGGCCAGTTGGCCACTATAGGTAAAGGGTTAGAAAATGACTAAGGATAGTGATGTTAGTCCTCCTAAGAAAGGCCAGTTGGCCACTATAGGCAAAGGGTTAGAAAATGACAAAGGATAGTGATGTTAGTCGTCCTAAGAAAGGCCAGTTGGCCACTATAGGTAAAGGGTTAGAAAATGACTAAGGATAGTGATGTTAGTCCTCCTAAGAAAGGCCAGTTGGCCACTATAGGTAAAGGGTTAGAAAATGACTAAGGATAGTGATGTTAGTCCTCCTAAGAAAGGCCAGTTGGCCACTATAGGTAAAGGGTTAGAAAATGACAAAGGATAGTGATGTTAATCCTCCTAAGAAAGGCCAGTTGGCCACTATAGGCAAAGGGTTAGAAAATGACAAAGGATAGTGATGTTAGTCGTCCTAAGAAAGGCCAGTTGGCCACTATAGGTAAAGGGTTAGAAAATGACTAAGGATAGTGATGTTAGTCCTCCTAAGAAAGGCCAGTTGGCCACTATAGGTAAAGGGTTAGAAAATGACAAAGGATAGTGATGTTAATCCTCCTAAGAAAGGCCAGTTGGCCACTATAGGCAAAGGGTTAGAAAATGACAAAGGATAGTGATGTTAGTCGTCCTAAGAAAGGCCAGTTGGCCACTATAGGTAAAGGGTTAGAAAATGACTAAGGATAGTGATGTTAGTCCTCCTAAGAAAGGCCAGTTGGCCACTATAGGCAAAGGGTTAGAAAATGACTAAGGATAGTGATGTTAGTCGTCCTAAGAAAGGCCAGTTGGCCACTATAGGCAAAGGGTTAGAAAATGACTAAGGATAGTGATGTTAATCCTCCTAAGAAAGGCCAGTTGGCCACTATAGGCAAAGGGTTAGAAAATGACTAAGGATAGTGATGTTAGTCGTCCTAAGAAAGGCCAGTTGGCCACTATAGGTAAAGGGTTAGAAAATGACTAAGGATAGTGATGTTAGTCGTCCTAAGAAAGGCCAGTTGGTCACTATAGGTAAAGGGTTAGAAAATGACAAAGGATAGTGATGTTAGTCATCCTAAGAAAGGCCAGTTGGCCACTATAGGCAAAGGGTTAGAAAATGACAAAGGATAGTGATGTTAGTCGTCCTAAGAAAGGCCAGTTGGCCACTATAGGTAAAGGGTTAGAAAATGACTAAGGATAGTGATGTTAGTCCTCCTAAGAAAGGCCAGTTGGCCACTATAGGCAAAGGGTTAGAAAATGATTAAGGATAGTGATGTTAATCCTCCTAAGAAAGGCCAGTTGGCCACTATAGGTAAAGGGTTAGAAAAAGACTCAGGATAGTGATGTTAGTCCTCTTAAGAAAGGCCAGTTGGCCACTATAGGCAAAGAGTCAGAAAATGACTAAGGATAGTGATGTTAGTCCTCCTAAGCAAGGCCAGTTGGCCACTATAGGTAAAGGGTTAGAAAATGACTAAGGATAGTGATGTTAATCCTCCTAAGAAAGGCCAGTTGGCCACTATAGGCAAAGGGTTAGAAAATGACAAAGGATAGTGATGTTAGTCGTCCTAAGAAAGGCCAGTTGGCCACTATAGGTAAAGGGTTAGAAAATGACTAAGGATAGTGATGTTAGTCCTCCTAAGAAAGGCCAGTTGGCCACTATAGGTAAAGGGTTAGAAAATGACAAAGGATAGTGATGTTAATCCTCCTAAGAAAGGCCAGTTGGCCACTATAGGCAAAGGGTTAGAAAATGACAAAGGATAGTGATGTTAGTCGTCCTAAGAAAGGCCAGTTGGCCACTATAGGTAAAGGGTTAGAAAATGACTAAGGATAGTGATGTTAGTCCTCCTAAGAAAGGCCAGTTGGCCACTATAGGTAAAGGGTTAGAAAATGACTAAGGATAGTGATGTTAATCCTCCTAAGAAAGGCCAGTTGGCCACTATAGGTAAAGGGTTAGAAAATGACAAAGGATAGTGATGTTAGTCGTCCTAAGAAAGGCCAGTTGGCCACTATAGGTAAAGGGTTAGAAAATGACTAAGGATAGTGATGTTAGTCCTCCTAAGAAAGGCCAGTTGGCCACTATAGGCAAAGGGTTAGAAAATGACAAAGGATAGTGATGTTAGTCGTCCTAAGAAAGGCCAGTTGGCCACTATAGGTAAAGGGTTAGAAAATGACTAAGGATAGTGATGTTAGTCCTCCTAAGAAAGGCCAGTTGGCCACTATAGGTAAAGGGTTAGAAAATGACAAAGGATAGTGATGTTAATCCTCCTAAGAAAGGCCAGTTGGCCACTATAGGCAAAGGGTTAGAAAATGACTAAGGATAGTGATGTTAGTCCTCCTAAGAAAGGCCAGTTGGCCACTATAGGTAAAGGGTTAGAAAATGACAAAGGATAGTGATGTTAGTCGTCCTAAGAAAGGCCAGTTGGCCACTATAGGTAAAGGGTTAGAAAATGACTAAGGATAGTGATGTTAGTCCTCCTAAGAAAGGCCAGTTGGCCACTATAGGCAAAGGGTTAGAAAATGACTAAGGATAGTGATGTTAATCCTCCTAAGAAAGGCCAGTTGGCCACTATAGGTAAAGGGTTAGAAAATGACAAAGGATAGTGATGTTAATCCTCCTAAGAAAGGCCAGTTGGCCACTATAGGTAAAGGGTTAGAAAATGACAAAGGATAGTGATGTTAGTCCTCCTAAGAAAGGCCAGTTGGCCACTATAGGTAAAGGGTTAGAAAATGACTAAGGATAGTGATGTTAATCCTCCTAAGAAAGGCCAGTTGGCCACTATAGGTAAAGGGTTAGAAAATGACAAAGGATAGTGATGTTAGTCCTCCTAAGAAAGGCCAGTTGGCCACTATAGGCAAAGGGTTAGAAAATGACTAAGGATAGTGATGTTAGTCCTCCTAAGAAAGGCCAGTTAGCCACTATAGGCAAAGGGTTAGAAAATGACTAAGGATAGTGATGTTAATCCTCCTAAGAAAGGCCAGTTGGCCACTATAGGTAAAGGGTTAGAAAATGACAAAGGATAGTGATGTTAATCCTCCTAAGAAAGGCCAGTTGGCCACTATAGGTAAAGGGTTAGAAAATGACAAAGGATAGTGATGTTAGTCCTCCTAAGAAAGGCCAGTTGGCCACTATAGGTAAAGGGTTAGAAAATGACTAAGGATAGTGATGTTAGTCCTCCTAAGAAAGGCCAGTTGGCCACTATAGGCAAAGGGTTAGAAAATGACTAAGGATAGTGATGTTAGTCGTCCTAAGAAAGGCCAGTTGGTCACTATAGGTAAAGGGTTAGAAAATGACTAAGGATAGTGATGTTAATCCTCCTAAGAAAGGCCAGTTGGCCACTATAGGTAAAGGGTTAGAAAATGACAAAGGATAGTGATGTTAGTCGTCCTAAGAAAGGCCAGTTGGCCACTATAGGTAAAGGGTTAGAAAATGACAAAGGATAGTGATGTTAGTCGTCCTAAGAAAGGCCAGTTGGCCACTATAGGTAAAGGGTTAGAAAATGACTAAGGATAGTGATGTTAGTCGTCCTAAGAAAGGCCAGTTGGTCACTATAGGTAAAGGGTTAGAAAATGACAAAGGATAGTGATGTTAGTCATCCTAAGAAAGGCCAGTTGGCCACTATAGGCAAAGGGTTAGAAAATGACAAAGGATAGTGATGTTAGTCGTCCTAAGAAAGGCCAGTTGGCCACTATAGGTAAAGGGTTAGAAAATGACTAAGGATAGTGATGTTAGTCCTCCTAAGAAAGGCCAGTTGGCCACTATAGGTAAAGGGTTAGAAAATGACAAAGGATAGTGATGTTAATCCTCCTAAGAAAGGCCAGTTGGCCACTATAGGCAAAGGGTTAGAAAATGACAAAGGATAGTGATGTTAGTCGTCCTAAGAAAGGCCAGTTGGCCACTATAGGTAAAGGGTTAGAAAATGACTAAGGATAGTGATGTTAGTCCTCCTAAGAAAGGCCAGTTGGCCACTATAGGTAAAGGGTTAGAAAATGACAAAGGATAGTGATGTTAATCCTCCTAAGAAAGGCCAGTTGGCCACTATAGGCAAAGGGTTAGAAAATGACTAAGGATAGTGATGTTAGTCGTCCTAAGAAAGGCCAGTTGGCCACTATAGGCAAAGAGTCAGAAAATGACTAAGGATAGTGATGTTAGTCATCCTAAGAAAGGCCAGTTGGCCACTATAGGTAAAGGGTTAGAAAATGACTAAGGATAGTGATGTTAGTCATCCTAAGAAAGGCCAGTTGGTCACTATAGGCAAAGAGTTAGAAAATGTCAAATGAAGAGTATGGATATTATTAGTAAAAATTTCTGAGATGATGCTTGTTGATTTTATCATTTTCCGTATTTGAACGTGTCTTCATCTTTTTTTTTAATATTCACAAGGATTCAGCCAATGCTGACAAAAAAGAAAAAACTTTGCAATATAAGCTAAGGTAAAAATCATTCATAATAGTAATAAGTAGTAACTCAATGGTTGATAAAGACATTAGTCCCAAAAATTTATTCTGAATTGTCCAGCAGGACAAATGTCGCAACAGATATTGGCATTTGGTTAAAGAACTGCTAAATGAAATCAACCAGAAGTTTCAGTTTCAATCTTGGTTACAGGTAAAAATCTAAAAAAATACTTGCTATAGTTTAATACTTGTATGTAGTTCTGGTTAAGAGAATTAGAAAAATATATCCTTGAGGATTAAATAAAGGACTCAGCTTTGAAGTTCTTTGTAGGCTCTCGAGTTTGATAATACCAGGAGAAGGCCAAAGGATGCAATGGCCAAAGTGTTTTGAATATCAAAATAAAGATGAAGATAATAGTTTGAATACACTAAATGATAAAAAAATATTAAAGATATTAAAGAAGTATCACAAACTGTCTTGATTAAAATTTTAACTCGGCTATCAAATTCTGTTTCAAGTCTCCATTTTGCAAACATGTACCTCCTAGTGCTGTTATATATGAGTGTCATTCAATAAATAAGAGGAATCTATCTATCTATTTATCTATCTATCTATCTCTTGACAAGGGTCATTCAATAAATGAGGGAAATCTATCTATCTATCCATCTATCTATCTATTGACAAGGGTCATTTAATAAATGAGGGGAATCTATCCACCTATCTATCTATCTATTGACAAGGGTCATTCAATAAATGAAGGAAATTGTTTTAAAAAAGTCAAAATAAATTCTTGTAAGAAATTGTTTTCCATAAATATCAACTCTATATTGTTTGGAATTGGTTTATGGCAAAAATAATTTTAATCTCACAAAAATATTTGTTTTGAAGCTATTCAAAATGGCATCAAATCAAACAGAGTGCTCCAGGCTTGAATAGAGGTCTGTCTTCAATTTTTGGTGGCTGGGAAAACCAAACCATGTGAAAGTTATAGTAGAAAGTGGGATGTGTATGGAGTAGAATGTTTTAGTCAAAAAAAATAATGTTTACAAATGGACTAAATATGAGCTTGCTATCATGTGTGTGGGTCAAAAAGACAGTCCATGGAGTGGAAACAGATAGACTCTCCATTAAAGAAAAACTTCTGGGTGTAGCAGTCAGTAAAGAAGATTATGTTGACAAGCTTTTGTGACTTGAAAAGACCCATTACTATTGATTTTCTTGAAAAAGGTGTTTCTATAAACAGTGCTTCCAATTGCCATTTCCTTGGGCAAAATTCAACTTATATATTGAATGACTCTCATATATATATATATATATATATTAGTAGTAATAATGCTTTAGCCTCCAAAACACGCCTGGGATCAGTCATCATCTGATCATCTGTTGAAGACTTTGTTGGCTGTACAGCTCTTGTTACATACATATATAATCTCATTTATTAAACACTTTCAACAAATTTTGGATGACACAAGGAAAGAGTTGTGAGCACTGGAAAAAAACCATGCAATTTCCATCATGTCATAAAGAAATGAGATACGCATCCACGATGGAGCGGGGTAGGGGGGTTGGAATAAAATCATGACATCAGAAAACAATGCTGAACCATCCTAATAAAATTAGCGTGTGTTGATTTTTGCCAAAAATCTCATACCTACAATGTAATGTAATTAAAAGGTTGTATCTTGGAGGAAAATATTGAATTTGATCTAGAATGCAGTTTTTCAAGGAAAAAAGCTGTTGTTATGGAATGTGCATCGGGTTCGAGGAAGATTCAGAAAGAACGACAACTATTTGATAGATACAATAAAACATGTTCTTACTGGAAACTTCTGAGTTGTTGGAAGAGACGAATGCAGCTTATCTGAACACATTCTGTAAAAGTAGAGATAGAAGAGGGAGAAAATGAAGAAGTGATCCTTTGCCATGAAGTTAAGCAAGTAGTTCTGTGCGTAATCAAACTGAGAGAGAAATAAGGTTATCACTTCCGAACCTAGAGCGGATCTGACTTTTAAGGAAATTGAGTTATCCCACTAGAAATCAAAAGTAAAAGAGATCTATAAAGAGATTTGGTTAAAGCAGTTGATTTCTTTCAATCAAGTTCCATTCCTTAGAATCGGAGGCAAATCAATCTTGTTCCAATCGCAATTGATAAGTGTTCAAGGAAACTAAGACAAATATATTTAAAACTCAATGTTATCCAAAGCAAGACCAGTAAGACACTATAGGCAAAGGGTTAAAAAATGACGAAGGATAGCGATATTAGTCCTCTTAAAAAAAGGCCAGTTGGTCACTTTAAGCAAATGGTTAGAAAATGACCAGTGGTAAGGATATTAGCTGTCCTAAGCAAGGCCATTTAGCCTCTATAGGCAGAGGGTTAGAAAATGACCAGGGGTAAGGATATTAGCTGTCCTAAGCAAGGCCATTTAGCCTCTATAGGCAGAGGGTTAGAAAATGACCAGGGGTAAGGATACTAGTCATCCTAAGCAAGGCCATTTAGCCTCTATAGGCAAAGGGTTAGAAAATGACCAGGGGTAAGGATACTAGTCATCCTAAGCAAGGCCATTTAGCCTCTAAAGGCAAAGGGTTAGAAAATGACCAGGGGTAAGGATATTAGCCGTCCTAAGCGAGGCCATTCAGCCTCTATAGGCAAAGGGTTAGAAAATGACCAGGGGTAAGGATACTAGTCATCCTAAGCAAGGCCATTTAGCCTCTATAGGCAAAGGGTTAGAAAATGACCAGGGGTAAGGATATTAGCCGTCCTAAGCAAGGCCATTTAGCCTCTAAAGGCAAAGGGTTAGAAAATGACCAGGGGTAAGGATATTAGCCGTCCTAAGCGAGGCCATTCAGCCTCTATAGGCAAAGGGTTAGAAAATGACTAAGGATAGTGATGTTAATCCTCCTAAGCAAGGCCATTTAGCCTCTATAGGCAAAGGGTTAGAAAATGACCAGGGGTAAGGATATTAGCCGTCCTAAGCAAGGCCATTTAGCCTCTATAGGCAAAGGGTTAGAAAATGACCAGGGGTAAGGATACTAGTCATCCTAAGCAAGGCCATTTAGCCTCTAAAGGCAAAGGGTTAGAAAATGACCAGGGGTAAGGATATTAGCCGTCCTAAGCAAGGCCATTTAGCCTCTATAGGCAAAGGGTTAGAAAATGACCAGGGGTAAGGATATTAGCCGTCCTAAGCAAGGCCATTTAGCCTCTATAGGCAAAGGGTTAGAAAATGACCAGGGGTAAGGATATTAGTCATCCTTAGCAAGGCCATTTAGCCTCTATAGGCAAAGGGTTAGAAAATGACCAATGAAATGTCATTATCATCATCATGTCATGCTATCAGCACGGATATCCCAGACCCTCTTGACAAGCGCAGTTTCTTCCAAGCAGTGGTCATGTCGATACTGCTATACGGATGCAATGAAACATAAGGATACAATAAAAGGGGACAACAATGCAGGAACCCAAACTAAGACAGGGTATTATTAACCCCAAACTTTGAAGCTGGGAAGAAAATGCTCATGAGGAAATTTGACCCACAGTGTAAATGTTCTAAGATGGAATCTGTTGGAATGGAAAATGTGCCTGGTAATGGGAAGATTCAGAAAGATTGGATGCTGCTCCCTAGGGACAGCAAAAAAAATTGTAACCAGAAATTCTTGAATAGATAGAACAATGAATGCAGCTCATCCAGACATCTTCCATAAAAGAGGAACAAGCCAGCTACATTCCGGCAATGGAGAAATAATCCTCTCTCATAAGGTTACGCAAGCTGTTCTGTGCTTTATCCAAAATAGACAAAACAAGCCGAGAGAAATATAATTATCACTAAACAGAAGGTGTGTGCAGAAAAAACTTGGCAATATAAGCTAAGGTAAAAATTGTTCATAATAGTAATAAGTAGCAACTCAATGGTTGATAAAGATATTAGTCATATAAGCCCCAAAAATTTACTCTGAATTGTCCAGCAGGACAAATGTCGCAACAGATATTGGTATTTAGTTAAAGAACTGCTAAATGAAATCATTGGGAAGAAATAGTCTTGAAGTCTAGTTATTTCAAATTTTGTTAAGTTTCTTTTCTTTGTTTAATGGCATATCAACCTTTGTAGGTTATTTAATGCCAAGGCCATCCTTCTAGAACAGTTGTGGTACTATTTAATCCATAGCTGGGAGGATAAGGAGGTTCATACCTTTCCCAAGGGTATTTGTCCGAAAGCGTGACTGGAATTTGAACTCGCTTACTACGATTCAGCAGTCCATTGCTTTAACCATTACACCACGCGGACACACCCCAAATTTCGTTAAAGAAAGTCTTTAAAGAAAAGACAGTAGAGAATAAGAAGTAAAACAGATAGATAGGTAATGCTGCTATTTTGCCAATTGAATTATAAAAGGTATAACCCCCTTGCCCCAAAAAATCAATTGGTTATTTACGAGGTTCCTTCAATAAATAAGGGGAATTTTTTCAAAAAAGCAAAATAAATTTTTGTAAAAACATTTTTGTCATAAATGTTTTTTGCAATTAGTTTATAGCAAAAAATTATTTTAATCTTGCAAAATGGCAATAAATTAACAAGAGTGCTCCATGTTTGAACAGAAGTCTGTCCTGGAATTTTTGGTGGCTGAGAAGTGCAAACCATGAGAAGTTCACAGAAGAAAGTGTAGAGTGCACAAAGAAGCAGGTTTTCATGAGTCAAAAAGACAGCCTTGTAGGGTGGAAACACACTGACTCTGGTAAAAAAAAAAAGTTCCTGGCAAAGTAGTTAATGAAGAAGGTCATGTGGACAATCTTCCGGGACATGAAAGGACCTGTCATTATAGATGTCCTTGAAAAAGATACGACTGTAAACAGTGCTTCCATTTGCTAACTCCTCATGCAAAATTCAAAATTGAATGAACCTGGTATATATAACAAGACTATATTGAAAGTATATTATAGAATAATGATAGTGGTTACCATCATAACTGAAGCTGGAATATATAGAGAATTACCTCCACTCATATTACCAGCAGCCAATCACAGCCGATGCAATGATGTGCCTGTATGTGCTCAATGAGATGCTCCATAAATAGTCCTCCTTCTCAAGTCGGGTGATTCTTTTGGCGACTCTGTTTGCTTCACAACTTAGTGCTGATGAGAACAACATTGCAAATTCGACAAAATGACAAAAAACAGTTGTTACACTTTAATATTTTCAATTTGAATTAGCAAATTAATTTGCTTATTATGAAAGAATCACTAGTTTGGCTAAGGGTGATTCTTTATATAAATAAATCATTTCAAAAGGAGGAATTTTTATGTTCAATGTCACTATGAGTAAAGTCAATTGGCCATTATAGGCAAAGGGTTAGAAAATGACAAAAGATGAAGATGTTAGTTCTCCTTAGCAAAGCCAGTCAGCCACTATAAGCAAAGGGTTAAAAACTAACAAAGGATAAGGATGTTTAGCCTCTATAAGCAAGGTCAGCTGGCCACCATAAGCAAATGGTTAGAAAATGACAAAAGATGAAGATGTTAATCCTCCTAAGCAAGGCCAGTTGGCCACCATAAGCAAATGGTTAGAAAATGACAAAGGATAAGGATGTTAGTCCTCCTAAGCAAGGCCAGTTGGCCACCATAAGCAAATGGTTAGAAAATGACAAAGGATAAGGATGTTAGTCCTCCTAAGCAAGGCCAGTTGGCCACCATAAGCAAATGGTTAGAAAATGATAAAGGATAAGGATGTTAGTCCTCCTAAGCAAGGTCAGTTGGCCACCATAAGCAAATGGTTAGAAAATGATAAAGGATAAGGATGTTAGTCCTCCTAAGCAAGGTCAGTTGGCCACCATAAGCAAATGGTTAGAAAATGATAAAGGATAAGGATGTTAGTCCTCCTAAGCAAGGCCAGTTGGCCACCATAAGCAAATGGTTAGAAAATGATAAAGGATAAGGATGTTAGTCCTCCTAAGCAAGGCCAGTTGGCCACCATAAGCAAATGGTTAGAAAATGATAAAGGATAAGGATGTTAGTCCTCCTAAGCAAGGCCAGTTGGCCACCATAAGCAAATGGTTAGAAAATGATAAAGGATAAGGATGTTAGTCCTCCTAAGCAAGGCCAGTTGGCCACCATAAGCAAATGGTTAGAAAATGATAAAGGATAAGGATGTTAGTCCTCCTAAGCAAGGCCAGTTGGCCACCATAAGCAAATGGTTAGAAAATGATAAAGGATAAGGATGTTAGTCCTCCTAAGCAAGGTCAGTTGGCCACCATAAGCAAATGGTTAGAAAATGATAAAGGATAAGGATGTTAGTCCTCCTAAGCAAGGTCAGTTGGCCACCATAAGCAAATGGTTAGAAAATGATAAAGGATAAGGATGTTAGTCCTCCTAAGCAAGGTCAGTTGGCCACCATAAGCAAATGGTTAGAAAATGATAAAGGATAAGGATGTTAGTCCTCCTAAGCAAGGTCAGTTGGCCACCATAAGCAAATGGTTAGAAAATGATAAAGGATAAGGATGTTAGTCCTCCTAAGCAAGGCCAGTTGGCCACCATAAGCAAATGGTTAGAAAATGATAAAGGATAAGGATGTTAGTCCTCCTAAGCAAGGCCAGTTGGCCACCATAAGCAAATGGTTAGAAAATGATAAAGGATAAGGATGTTAGTCCTCCTAAGCAAGGTCAGTTGGCCACCATAAGCAAATGGTTAGAAAATGATAAAGGATAAGGATGTTAGTCCTCCTAAGCAAGGTCAGTTGGCCACCATAAGCAAATGGTTAGAAAATGATAAAGGATAAGGATGTTAGTCCTCCTAAGCAAGGCCAGTTGGCCACCATAAGCAAATGGTTAGAAAATGATAAAGGATAAGGATGTTAGTCCTCCTAAGCAAGGTCAGTTGGCCACCATAAGCAAATGGTTAGAAAATGATAAAGGATAAGGATGTTAGTCCTCCTAAGCAAGGTCAGTTGGCCACCATAAGCAAATGGTTAGAAAATGATAAAGGATAAGGATGTTAGTCCTCCTAAGCAAGGTCAGTTGGCCACCATAAGCAAATGGTTAGAAAATGATAAAGGATAAGGATGTTAGTCCTCCTAAGCAAGGCCAGTTGGCCACCATAAGCAAATGGTTAGAAAATGATAAAGGATAAGGATGTTAGTCCTCCTAAGCAAGGTCAGTTGGCCACCATAAGCAAATGGTTAGAAAATGATAAAGGATAAGGATGTTAGTCCTCCTAAGCAAGGCCAGTTGGCCACCATAAGCAAATGGTTAGAAAATTATAAAGGATAAGGATGTTAGTCCTCCTAAGCAAGGTCAGTTGGCCACCATAAGCAAATGGTTAGAAAATGATAAAGGATAAGGATGTTAGTCCTCCTAAGCAAGGTCAGTTGGCCACCATAAGCAAATGGTTAGAAAATGATAAAGGATAAGGATGTTAGTCCTCCTAAGCAAGGCCAGTTGGCCACCATAAGCAAATGGTTAGAAAATGATAAAGGATAAGGATGTTAGTCCTCCTAAGCAAGGTCAGTTGGCCACCATAAGCAAATGGTTAGAAAATGATAAAGGATAAGGATGTTAGTCCTCCTAAGCAAGGTCAGTTGGCCACCATAAGCAAATGGTTAGAAAATGATAAAGGATAAGGATGTTAGTCCTCCTAAGCAAGGCCAGTTGGCCACCATAAGCAAATGGTTAGAAAATGATAAAGGATAAGGATGTTAGTCCTCCTAAGCAAGGTCAGTTGGCCACCATAAGCAAATGGTTAGAAAATGATAAAGGATAAGGATGTTAGTCCTCCTAAGCAAGGCCAGTTGGCCACCATAAGCAAATGGTTAGAAAATGATAAAGGATAAGGATGTTAGTCCTCCTAAGCAAGGTCAGTTGGCCACCATAAGCAAATGGTTAGAAAATGATAAAGGATAAGGATGTTAGTCCTCCTAAGCAAGGTCAGTTGGCCACCATAAGCAAATGGTTAGAAAATGATAAAGGATAAGGATGTTAGTCCTCCTAAGCAAGGTCAGTTGGCCACCATAAGCAAATGGTTAGAAAATGATAAAGGATAAGGATGTTAGTCCTCCTAAGCAAGGTCAGTTGGCCACCATAAGCAAATGGTTAGAAAATGATAAAGGATAAGGATGTTAGTCCTCCTAAGCAAGGTCAGTTGGCCACCATAAGCAAATGGTTAGAAAATGATAAAGGATAAGGATGTTAGTCCTCCTAAGCAAGGTCAGTTGGCCACCATAAGCAAATGGTTAGAAAATGATAAAGGATAAGGATGTTAGTCCTCCTAAGCAAGGTCAGTTGGCCACCATAAGCAAATGGTTAGAAAATGATAAAGGATAAGGATGTTAGTCCTCCTAAGCAAGGTCAGTTGGCCACCATAAGCAAATGGTTAGAAAATGATAAAGGATAAGGATGTTAGTCCTCCTAAGCAAGGTCAGTTGGCCACCATAAGCAAATGGTTAGAAAATGATAAAGGATAAGGATGTTAGTCCTCCTAAGCAAGGTCAGTTGGCCACCATAAGCAAATGGTTAGAAAATGATAAAGGATAAGGATGTTAGTCCTCCTAAGCAAGGTCAGTTGGCCACCATAAGCAAATGGTTAGAAAATGATAAAGGATAAGGATGTTAGTCCTCCTAAGCAAGGTCAGTTGGCCACCATAAGCAAATGGTTAGAAAATGATAAAGGATAAGGATGTTAGTCCTCCTAAGCAAGGTCAGTTGGCCACCATAAGCAAATGGTTAGAAAATGATAAAGGATAAGGATGTTAGTCCTCCTAAGCAAGGTCAGTTGGCCACCATAAGCAAATGGTTAGAAAATGATAAAGGATAAGGATGTTAGTCCTCCTAAGCAAGGTCAGTTGGCCACCATAAGCAAATGGTTAGAAAATGATAAAGGATAAGGATGTTAGTCCTCCTAAGCAAGGTCAGTTGGCCACCATAAGCAAATGGTTAGAAAATGATAAAGGATAAGGATGTTAGTCCTCCTAAGCAAGGTCAGTTGGCCACCATAAGCAAATGGTTAGAAAATGATAAAGGATAAGGATGTTAGTCCTCCTAAGCAAGGTCAGTTGGCCACCATAAGCAAATGGTTAGAAAATGATAAAGGATAAGGATGTTAGTCCTCCTAAGCAAGGTCAGTTGGCCACCATAAGCAAATGGTTAGAAAATGATAAAGGATAAGGATGTTAGTCCTCCTAAGCAAGGTCCAGTTGGCCACCATAAGCAAATGGTTAGAAAATGATAAAGGATAAGGATGTTAGTCCTCCTAAGCAAGGTCAGTTGGCCACCATAAGCAAATGGTTAGAAAATGATAAAGGATAAGGATGTTAGTCCTCCTAAGCAAGGTCAGTTGGCCACCATAAGCAAATGGTTAGAAAATGATAAAGGATAAGGATGTTAGTCCTCCTAAGCAAGGTCAGTTGGCCACCATAAGCAAATGGTTAGAAAATGATAAAGGATAAGGATGTTAGTCCTCCTAAGCAAGGTCAGTTGGCCACCATAAGCAAATGGTTAGAAAATGATAAAGGATAAGGATGTTAGTCCTCCTAAGCAAGGCTCAGTTGGCCACCATAAGCAAATGGTTAGAAAATGATAAAGGATAAGGATGTTAGTCCTCCTAAGCAAGGCCAGTTGGCCACCATAAGCAAATGGTTAGAAAATGATAAAGGATAAGGATGTTAGTCCTCCTAAGCAAGGCCAGTTGGCCACCATAAGCAAATGGTTAGAAAATGATAAAGGATAAGGATGTTAGTCCTCCTAAGCAAGGTCAGTTGGCCACCATAAGCAAATGGTTAGAAAATGATAAAGGATAAGGATGTTAGTCCTCCTAAGCAAGGTCAGTTGGCCACCATAAGCAAATGGTTAGAAAATGATAAAGGATAAGGATGTTAGTCCTCCTAAGCAAGGTCAGTTGGCCACCATAAGCAAATGGTTAGAAAATGATAAAGGATAAGGATGTTAGTCCTCCTAAGCAAGGTCAGTTGGCCACCATAAGCAAATGGTTAGAAAATGATAAAGGATAAGGATGTTAGTCCTCCTAAGCAAGGTCAGTTGGCCACCATAAGCAAATGGTTAGAAAATGATAAAGGATAAGGATGTTAGTCCTCCTAAGCAAGGTCAGTTGGCCACCATAAGCAAATGGTTAGAAAATGATAAAGGATAAGGATGTTAGTCCTCCTAAGCAAGGTCAGTTGGCCACCATAAGCAAATGGTTAGAAAATGATAAAGGATAAGGATGTTAGTCCTCCTAAGCAAGGCCAGTTGGCCACCATAAGCAAATGGTTAGAAAATGATAAAGGATAAGGATGTTAGTCCTCCTAAGCAAGGTCAGTTGGCCACCATAAGCAAATGGTTAGAAAATGATAAAGGATAAGGATGTTAGTCCTCCTAAGCAAGGTCAGTTGGCCACCATAAGCAAATGGTTAGAAAATGATAAAGGATAAGGATGTTAGTCCTCCTAAGCAAGGTCAGTTGGCCACCATAAGCAAATGGTTAGAAAATGATAAAGGATAAGGATGTTAGTCCTCCTAAGCAAGGTCAGTTGGCCACCATAAGCAAATGGTTAGAAAATGATAAAGGATAAGGATGTTAGTCCTCCTAAGCAAGGCCAGTTGGCCACCATAAGCAAATGGTTAGAAAATGATAAAGGATAAGGATGTTAGTCCTCCTAAGCAAGGTCAGTTGGCCACCATAAGCAAATGGTTAGAAAATGATAAAGGATAAGGATGTTAGTCCTCCTAAGCAAGGTCAGTTGGCCACCATAAGCAAATGGTTAGAAAATGATAAAGGATAAGGATGTTAGTCCTCCTAAGCAAGGTCAGTTGGCCACCATAAGCAAATGGTTAGAAAATGATAAAGGATAAGGATGTTAGTCCTCCTAAGCAAGGTCAGTTGGCCACCATAAGCAAATGGTTAGAAAATGATAAAGGATAAGGATGTTAGTCCTCCTAAGCAAGGTCAGTTGGCCACCATAAGCAAATGGTTAGAAAATGATAAAGGATAAGGATGTTAGTCCTCCTAAGCAAGGTCAGTTGGCCACCATAAGCAAATGGTTAGAAAATGATAAAGGATAAGGATGTTAGTCCTCCTAAGCAAGGTCAGTTGGCCACCATAAGCAAATGGTTAGAAAATGATAAAGGATAAGGATGTTAGTCCTCCTAAGCAAGGTCAGTTGGCCACCATAAGCAAATGGTTAGAAAATGATAAAGGATAAGGATGTTAGTCCTCCTAAGCAAGGTCAGTTGGCCACCATAAGCAAATGGTTAGAAAATGATAAAGGATAAGGATGTTAGTCCTCCTAAGCAAGGTCAGTTGGCCACCATAAGCAAATGGTTAGAAAATGATAAAGGATAAGGATGTTAGTCCTCCTAAGCAAGGTCAGTTGGCCACCATAAGCAAATGGTTAGAAAATGATAAAGGATAAGGATGTTAGTCCTCCTAAGCAAGGTCAGTTGGCCACCATAAGCAAATGGTTAGAAAATGATAAAGGATAAGGATGTTAGTCCTCCTAAGCAAGGTCAGTTGGCCACCATAAGCAAATGGTTAGAAAATGATAAAGGATAAGGATGTTAGTCCTCCTAAGCAAGGTCAGTTGGCCACCATAAGCAAATGGTTAGAAAATGATAAAGGATAAGGATGTTAGTCCTCCTAAGCAAGGTCAGTTGGCCACCATAAGCAAATGGTTAGAAAATGATAAAGGATAAGGATGTTAGTCCTCCTAAGCAAGGTCAGTTGGCCACCATAAGCAAATGGTTAGAAAATGATAAAGGATAAGGATGTTAGTCCTCCTAAGCAAGGTCAGTTGGCCACCATAAGCAAATGGTTAGAAAATGATAAAGGATAAGGATGTTAGTCCTCCTAAGCAAGGTCAGTTGGCCACCATAAGCAAATGGTTAGAAAATGATAAAGGATAAGGATGTTAGTCCTCCTAAGCAAGGTCAGTTGGCCACCATAAGCAAATGGTTAGAAAATGATAAAGGATAAGGATGTTAGTCCTCCTAAGCAAGGTCAGTTGGCCACCATAAGCAAATGGTTAGAAAATGATAAAGGATAAGGATGTTAGTCCTCCTAAGCAAGGTCAGTTGGCCACCATAAGCAAATGGTTAGAAAATGATAAAGGATAAGGATGTTAGTCCTCCTAAGCAAGGTCAGTTGGCCACCATAAGCAAATGGTTAGAAAATGATAAAGGATAAGGATGTTAGTCCTCCTAAGCAAGGTCAGTTGGCCACCATAAGCAAATGGTTAGAAAATGATAAAGGATAAGGATGTTAGTCCTCCTAAGCAAGGCCAGTTGGCCACCATAAGCAAATGGTTAGAAAATGATAAAGGATAAGGATGTTAGTCCCTCCTAAGCAAGGTCAGTTGGCCACCATAAGCAAATGGTTAGAAAATGATAAAGGATAAGGGATGTTAGTCCTCCTAAGCAAGGTCAGTTGGCCACCATAAGCAAATGGTTAGAAAATGATAAAGGATAAGGATGTTAGTCCTCCTAAGCAAGGTCAGTTGGCCACCATAAGCAAATGGTTAGAAAATGATAAAGGATAAGGATGTTAGTCCTCCTAAGCAAGGTGGCCACCATAAGCAAATGGTTAGAAAATGATAAAGGATAAGGATGTTAGTCCTCCTAAGCAAGGCCAGTTGGCCACCATAAGCAAATGGTTAGAAAATGATAAAGGATAAGGATGTTAGTCCTCCTAAGCAAGGCCAGTTGGCCACCATAAGCAAATGGTTAGAAAATGGCAAAGGATAAGGATGTTAGTCCTCCTAAGCAAGGTCAGTTGGCTATTACATGCAAAAGGGTTAGAAAATGACCAATGATAACTTTTCTGTTTCAAACAATCCAGTTTAGCATAAGTACACAGTTTAAATGTCAAAACAGTTCTATTTCAAGCCATCTAGTTTAGCATAAGTACACAATTTAGTTCTATTTGACCCATAGATAGGATACCATCAGGTGCTACTACTTTCGGCCAGAGTGGACCTTGGGAGTGATGGCAATGAAAGGATACTTCACATTTGCCAAAGCTCCAGCATTACTGGAATCACGTTGGGAGGGGGGTCTTACCCCTCTGCAGAGGTACAGTCGATGTATTCTACAGCCCCCCCCAATTAAATCTGAAAATTGTGGTTTATATTTACATTTGCCATCTTGTTTCCCTAAACATTATTTAATTTTTAATATCTATTTGCTTGCTTTATTTGAATGATTTGTGAGAATGGAGGTAAGTGGTTGTACAGTTGATGTTTTATAGGGTGCCGCTTTCAGGATTTGTTCAAAACAGTATGCAGCATCTTTGTGTAATGCTGATCTAGCTTTTTATCAAGAGGTTAAAAATCTAAGTGGTGTAACCATACAATAGTATGCACATGGCTACAGCTTGGAAAAATCCCCGTTTTATTTTATGAGAGAGATAAGATCTCCTCCTGCTCACTAACCTGTCAATAGAAGTATATGCTTTTGTACCATAGCCATACATGAATATGGGAAATGTACATAGAATGTTCATAACATATACACATAGAACATAGGAATCCCGAAACACGAAAAACACTTATGACTTCTTAGTTCAGGTACAAAACTTTTTATTACCTTTGAGTTAAAAGGTTTTTCGCCGTAAGGAGAGAGATACCATCTGTCTATACTGACTTTTTCATCTCCCCCCCCAACACATGCAGCACCCGTAGCACACAAATTCATCTGACCTCGCCCAGGTCTCAATCTCAACTCTCTTCTTAACCAGGCAGGAACCCAACTAACTGACTTTTCACAAATCTCCCAAAATCCTCAGCACACGCTTCCGGTGCATGACGTCATTCACATCCCCTGGTCACACTTCTATCTGGGATTTTTATTTTGACATTTGTGAACGACACATCCTCCCCGTGCGTGCGTCAACACCTGTGCTTAAGTTTGCACCTAACTAACCCATGCGCTAAGTGAAAGGTTCTCAGCCTAACTAAACCCAAAGGCAGGATATATAAAACGAAATCCCCTCAGCCATTATATTACACTTTACCTATGTGTTGAGATTGCTTTCAGTTGATGAGATATTACTACCAAAGTATATGAAAGGGTTTTCTAATTTTAGAAGCTTACCGTTTAATAAGGAGATGGCACTATTAATTAAAACACTTGAACTCTGATATCATTTCATTATATTTAAGATTCTATGATAATGAGTTTAATAATTAATGGAGGTTATCAAAAAAATAGGATTTAGATAACACTTATTATTCGTAAAAAATAAGATAGATATAAAATATACTTCAGTTGATATAGATCTTACAAAAAAATCATGAAAAAAAAGATCCTTATCTCGAAAGGCCCTCTCCCCCCCTTTATTGCCCTGTAGAGAAATCAGAACAAAACCCTGCATTTGGTCAAAACAAAAAATGATCATTCTAAAAGATAATCCCAAAAGATTTTTGAATATCAAAGGGTGTCCTGAATATAGCACTCAACTACCTGATGGTGAAGCTCCAGTCCTTGGGTTTTCGGGAATGTGGAGTACTCCATCGTTAATGTTGTTCTCAAGTCCATTCTGATTCAGAATAGCGGTACCTGTTAGGGTCTCATCTAGAGGTCAAATAGAAATATTGAACCATTTACCATTTATGAGATCATTTAACTGTGTGCAATCAAATAGGCTCTGGCTTGTTTAAAAATGTTACCTACAAACTATACATTGACAAATCCTATATATTTGATATATTTTTAATATATATGTATAAAGAGGATTTGGCATTGAATAATCAACAAGGGTTGCTATGCCATAAAACTCAACTAAACAAAATCCTATATATTTGATATATATATAAAGAGGATTTAGCATTGAATAACCTACAAGGGTTGATATGCCATAAAAACCAACCAACCAAGCAATAAATCATATATATTTAATATACATGTATAAAGAGGATTTGGCATTGAATAACCTACAAGGGTTGATATGCCATAAAAACCAAACAAACCAAATCCTATATATGTAATATATATATATATATATATATATATAAAGAGGATTTGGCATTGAATAACCTACAAGGGTTGATATGCCATAAAAACCAACCAAGCAAGCAATAAATCATGTATATTTAATATACATGTATAAAGAGGATTTGGCATTGAATAACCTGCAAAGTTTGATATGCCATAAAATACCACAAACCAACTGAATATAAAGGGATATCAGCAAATCTTTAAAATAAAACAAATCATGGTACCTATTTTAAATTGACAATTACAATATTTTATATTTGCAGACGATTAATAAGATATTTCAAGGGTATAAGCTGTGATTTGAGAAATCCTATCAGGTTTATGGAAATACAAAAAGTAATAATAAGATTGATCAGAATACTGAGAAGAGTCCTGGAGATTTCAGGAGATTCACTGTCACACAGACATCAGTGAAAGACCATTTGCTAATGGTGTATACAGAGAAAGGAAGATAACAACTCTGATGTATAAAGATATAATCTGTTTCTTTTCATTTCCTTTTATAAACCGAAATGTATGGATGGGTAGAGTGAGTGAGAGTCGGAGATGGCTAAAATGCGCACACACACACACACACACACACACACACACACACACACACACACACACACACACACACACAGTGTTGACAGCGCAGTTTTTCCGTGAAACCTTTCTACCTTTCTGCTTTGTTCTACCTGGGCTGAAGTCTTCCCTGGTTAATATAATTTTCCAGATACTCATACAATCCTTGTTGTTATACCTCCTGTCTAGCATGCAACTCATGTGGCTTTCTGTGGAGCAAATACCTGTGTTGTGTTTACTTTAGCTAAAATTATGAACTTTTGAAGATTATTACTTGAAGTTTTTTGTGATGTGCACAATCATCAGATAGAAATGTGTCTGATGATTGTGTACATCTCATGTGACTTCAAGTGTTTCGATTATTAAATAATTACATATATATATATATATATATGAGTGTGTGTGTGTGTGTGTGTATGAGTATATACACACACACACACACACACACACTTGTACACAGACACACAAGACAACCAGTCAATTCCAATGTGATGGGCAGACTTTTGGTTGATATATATATATATATATATATCAAAAGAAGATGAGTTGTGAATGATTCTATTTGAGAATATATAAGAGATAAGAGGATTCTTATAAATCTCCAGGAGTGCTCAATGTATGATAATTAATATATAAATTTACAAATTTCATACAAAGCAATTTCATCTAATTGGAAAACAAACTCAACAGGCCGGCATTTGGCTATTAGAAATTTATTTCAGCTGGCCACTCCCATAAGAGAAACCAACCTCTTCAGATAACCATCATACAATGGAGAGAAAAAAAAATTCTAAATCATAAGAATATTTTTTTAATAGATTCTTCCATGTTAAAAAAAATCAATCGGGGAAACAGAAAGATATAGGCCAGAAGTTGATGTCAAAACCAGATGTAATGTCATTGTCTGGTGTCATGTGTCCTTATGTATCTAATGGGGGTGTCCTCGTGGTGTAATGGTTAAAGCGATGGACTGCGGAATCGTAGTAAGCGAGTTCGTACTCTACTCGTGCTATTACGTTCACTCTCGGGCAAATACCCTTGGGAAAGGTATGAACCCCCTTATCCTCCCAGCTATGGGTTAAATAGTACCACTACAGTTCTTCTAGGAGAATGGCTTTGGCATTAAATAACCTACAAAGAGTTGATATGCCATTAAACAAAGAAACCAAACCAAACCTTATGTATCTAAAAAAATTTTTTAACATGACTCATAAAACCTTAGACAACTAAAGTCTTGTCAATAACCTATTTTATTTTGAGAAAAAATCTGTCAATTTATTTATTTATTTGTTTAAGAAAAATGTTGTGACAAATACAATTACTTATATCAAACTTATCTTGTTTAATTAAAAAAAATTTTATTGATTTTATTTGATTTCCATTTAAAATTAAAATTTCGTCTTAATTTAATTTCTTGATACATGACACCAGATGACGACATTACATCCAGTTTTGACACCAACATCTAGCCCATATACTTTTTGTCCTCCTTCTTTATTTATGTATTTTGTTTTTAAGGAGTAAGAATCCATTGATTGAATATTTTTATAATTTTAAATAAATTTTTATCTCTCCATTGTGATGGCTATTTGAAGAGGTTGGTTTCTCTTATGGAGAGGCCAGCTGAAATAAATTTATAATAACCAAATGACGGTCTGTTGAGTTTTTCAAATATATATATATATATATATATATATATATATATATATATATATATAAAAGTATAACCAGAATCAGAAAGGTTCTCATTGTATACCAATGAAAGAATAAAGAATATCTTCTTAATCCCATCGTGAGTCTATATTCAGGATCTTTGCTTCTTTGATGGGAGGTTCTCAGCCGGGGGCCACCTGCCCCTCCTGGGTACTCACTGATTGCTCTCTGAATCTCTTGACTGATTGAATCTCTTCTGACTGACCGTTTGTCTTTGGGTATCTGTGTATATATAATATTCATAAAGCCTATGTGTTCCTTCTGGTTTATCTTTCCAGCTCCCAACCCATGTGATCTACTTCTGCAGTCCTCTTGTTTACACATCTGAAACATCCTCTTTATGGAAACCACAATTACCGCAAGGGTCAATATTAAAATGTACAAAACTAAAACATTTTTTTCTGAGTTCCATCTTCATCTCTAAGGTGTAAATCTTACCCATGAAGCCTTATATCATCAAAAAGATGTTTATCACAAATGTCTTGAAGACACGGTTGTGGAATTCCTTGATTTAAAAAACTTGGTTGTGGAATCGTTGACATTTAAAATATATTTCATTCTGAAGAAAATAATGTCAACACTAGTGGTCTTGGTCTATAGTATTTTGATGTATTTTTTAAAATTAAGTTTAGGGTTGGGATTTGGTGATTATTTGTTTGTCAATTAAAACTTCTCAAAACAAAAACGTCAAAGATCTGTTTATCCAAAATTCTTTAATTTCAGTGCCATCTAACAATATAAAAATATAATGTATTTACTAAAGTATCTTTGATCAAACCAATTCCTTCCACAGTAAATCATAAACAGTTTCTTGTTGAATGTTAATCAGTATTGTGAGAACAAAATGAATTTAATCTTTATTTTTTTGTTTTTTTATTGTTATAATGATATTGTGAAATTATCACACACACACACGAAAGGGCCATTCCAACTAATTTCACCTTGGGTCCATCCAGAAGGTCTTCAAATATTTTTCAAAATTTACAACTATGAGATCCAAAAATTGAAAAATATTCCATATTTTCCTGAAAGTTTTTTTCTTTTTTTACATTTTCAAGTTTCCCCCAACCCCATTAAGGAGGAAAAAGATTTCTAATCAAATGAATTTTGGGTGTTTGGTTGAGTAATCTAATCCTATTATAAGAGTTGAGTGGATGGAATGTTTTAATTACATTTTTACTTAAATTTTGAATCTTTTGTAAACGACATTCTCAGCATTTTTTAAAGATGTTTCTTAATCTTTAAAAGATATTTAAGTCAAAACAATTCAGGTTAAATGATTTTAAAACAATTCATGAAAGAGATAAGAAAAACAACCTTATCAAAGGCTTGTAACAAACCCAATTTCAAAATTCTATATGCTCAACTTTTGGTACATCTCGGCGCTTGAAACTCAATCTGAAAGTTTCTGCAGTCATACATCCAGGTGCCTGAACCAAAACACACTTCCCAGGGGAAAGAAAAAAAGGAGAAAAAAGTGAAATGAAACCTGAGCAGATATTTTATATGTATTTGATCAGAAATGAGGAGGATTATGGGAGAATGATTGGAGTGACAACGAGTATGAGAGACGAAGAAAGGAAACAGTGTTGCTTACCTATGAAGAAAGGTGAACGCGTGCTATTTGCATGCAAAGAGAGAAACTTCTAGAGAGTATGATTTTTTATTGTGAGTTGCCTTCAGACCACAGGAGCTAACTAATTTTAAAGCACTTTAGAATGGAGATAAGAAAAACAATCTTATCAAAGACTTGTAATAAACCCAATATCAAAATGCAAACCTCCAAAATTGGGAAAAACTTCAACAGGGGAAATTTTTGTAAATTCCCTAAAATTTCAAATGTTCATAAAATAAGAATGATTTATGGTATTGCATTGCAATTTTCAGGATTTACTTCTCATATGGATAACAGACAAATGGTGAAACTTTTTTTTAAATTTGAGAACCTTCAGAAGAGACCCTAGGTAACCTTGGCCCAAATGTATATATAGGGGTAAGGTTTGCCATGACATCTGAGAAAAAATGAAGAGTATAGAAAATTAGATTGACATCTTTGCTAATAAAGATGATGATGCTATCCTTATGGTGTGATCATTGTTTTTTCATTATATATATATAATATATTATATATATATATATATATATAATATATGTGTGTGTGTGTGTGTGTGTGTGTGTGTATATATGTATACACACACACACACACACACACACACACACACACACACACACACACACACACACACACACACATATATATATATATATATATATATATATATATATAATATATATATATATATGTGTGTGTGTGTGTGTGTGTGTGTATACATATATATATACTTTCAAGAAAAAAAACAAAATTTGGTCACATCAGGATTATGAATTTATTTCCATCCTGCTAAGGGCATTGATATGAATCAACAACTCTAAAAAAATCTAACAGGACTTCTTCAGATCCAACACGGAAATAAATCTAAATAAATTTATAATCCTAAAATGACTGAATTTAGTTTTTTTCTGGAAGGAATATTTGCTCTGTAATATCATTTACATTGAGCTCTTTACCAGGAATATTTAAGTATTCGAAATTTGAAAGATTTAATTGTCCTGACGGAATTGTTCCCTACTCTGGATTTACTGGACTGAAGAATATATATATATATATATATATATATATATATATATATATATATATATATATATATGTGGCTAAAAATCAGCAAATATGGATTACAGTCTATATAAGTATGAAAAAAAAAACAAAAAAAAACTATATAAATTTAAATTCTCCAGCAAAAGTAAAGGGGGTTAAAACAATAAAGTATTAGAAAAATTAAGAAATCAGAAAAAGGATGTTCTTGTAAATAAATTTCTAATGGCAATTTAACCAGGTTTGAGTTTTTCTTCTAATTGTATTGTATATGCTTTGTATGTGAGTTTTATTATATAAACCTGGATAGGGAATATATAAAAATAGCCAAACTTTAAGCACTCCCATAGATTTATTTGAAATTCTTCATATATTCTATACACAAATAATCCACACCCATTGTCTTTGGATGCTGACTGGATATATATATATATATATATATATATATATTATATATATATATATATTATATATATATATATATATATATGCTTGTGTGTGTGTGTTTCTGAATGTACGTATGGGGTGTATATTCTCTAATTTCATAATTAGCCTGAAAGAATTTTATATTGTAAAATTTTTTTTCAATATTTTTCTGGACAGGAAATGTTTTTCAAAAAAATTGTTGCCCACCCCTCCAAAAAAAAACTAAAATGTCTTTTTTTACTGTCAATATTTCTAGGTTTATATCTTGGCAATGTTTTTTTTTTTTAACTCATAATTGTTATAGTCTTTTTTTTGCTGAAGTGAAGTGACTTTGTTATTTTTTTTTTTTTTGCTGTTAGTTCATTAATATTGTTTTTTCAAATTGTATTTCTTGGCCTTACACAAATCATGTTTAAATCTAAATATTACAACCATGTTTAAATGCTATTCAAATTTAAAAAAAAAAAAGTTTTGTGATATGTCACTTAAAGAGTGAATCTTTAAATATTGTCAATAGGTTGTTTAAACATTATTTTTGATAAAAACCTAAGCTGATTAATTGGGTTCACAACAAAAGTACTCTGTGAAAAAAAAAAATTCAATGTTCAAATACAATTGCATAAAAATTTCAGTCTTTCACATTCTCAGAAAATTCACTCAAAATTTTTTCTTTAATATGTCAATCTACAAATGACATCTGTAAGTCAAATAGCACGATCACTGTTCTTGAACAACTTTGACATTAAATAACCTGTAAAGGTTGTTATGTCATGAAAAATTAACAAATTCCCAATGTGGAGGTGTATTCCCATATGTTTGATAACAGGCTTGGCCAGGAAACACCACCCTCTGTTATATTGTAGGCACCCATTGTGGTGAGAATAACGCATATCACTCTGCAGGCTGGATGGAATGAGAACTCAATCATTTTAAAATATGAGGCCATTCTGTGCTGACAACTCATCTCGAACATGGAAGTTATACTTCCATGTTCGAGATGAAATGTTATATATATATATAAGTATATATAAGTAATAACACAAAATATATTTAAGTAATAACACTAAAATCTATATATATGTATTTAGGTATCAGATTTTCTTGTAGCAGATTTTATTAAAGATGACCGAAAAGGTTTTTATGGTTTTTTTTTTAGCCTTTCCAAGTTTTCACAAATGAGAATGAAGGCTTTTTAATAATTGTCCAAAATCACTGATGTGATGATCTGAATAAATGAACTTTGGATCTTTCTTGTTCATTATGAGATGTTTTATGTAATCCATGAATATTTTGAATGAGAGAGTTTATCGTGAGCAGCTGATGTTCTATTTGAATGTCCAGTCCGTTGGTACTGATTTGAAAGTGTAAAATTCACAGATGAGGATCATATGACTATGAATCCCTTAGGCTATGAAACTAGCACTCATGTCATATGCAGTTAAGTATTTTAGCGCCTAAATTAAAAGAGATTTTGCTAAGTGTGCACTGTCTGTTTTTATAAGAATGGCTTCTGCTATTTTGAGCTGTTTAACAATTTCTGCTATACAGGATATTCAAGGCATCCACTAAAATTTTTTTAATGATTGTAGGTAAGGTATGTTCATTGGTGTGTATATGCATCAACATTCTTGACAATGACCTACAAAGGTCAAAAGTTCATGTCCTCGGGTCATAACAGCAAAGATTTTGGACAAATATTAAACAGCCTTCATCATCATTTGTGATATATATTATTTTAATAAAAAACTCAACTGCAAATTCATGTCAGTAATCTTTAATATATATATATATATATATGTGTGCGTGTGTGTGTGTGTGTGTGTGTGTGTACACACTCACTGAGAATTTGTTTTTTGTTATAATTTTATCTTGTCCTTTTTTTTTTTTATCTCAAACAAAATTTTTCACTTTTGCTTTAAGAATGTTTAAAAAAAAAACAAATATCAAAAAACAGATGAAGAAAACTTTTAAATGACAGTATCAAAAACTTAATCTAAAAATGTGGTCCTCATTGACTCTCTTTTGATAACGAAAAAATACTTGCTGTTGTAGTTTTTGAGATGCGAGCAGCTTTTCTTTTTTTTCTTTTCTTTTTCTTTTAAATACCATTTTTAATCTCTTCATTTTATTTAGTCAAACAAAAAAAAAAAAGAAAAAAAAGAGAAAGATTTTATTTGAGAAAAAAGAAAAAGATACGATGACTTTTTTATTTTAATTTTTACTTTTTTCTTTATTTCTTTATTTTTATTTGTTTTTTTTTTTTTTTTTCTCAAACAAAATCTTTCACTTTTTTTTGTTAAAATAAATGAAATTAAAATATCAAAAACTGTAATCTTAACAAAAAAATATCTGAAATTTTGTTTCATCAACCCACCTAAACACCCCTCCACCATATATACGACTTGTGATGATATTTGAACATTATATAAATGTATGAATTTGTGATTCAGTTATTTCAATGCCTTTTACTTTTTTTTTTCAAAACAAACAAACAACTGCCTTATTTTTTTTCTTTTGAATAAAAATGCTCAGAAAACTTTGATAGCCTTTTTCCAATCTGGACTTTTGCAAATGTCAATTTAAAATATCCAAAAAAAAAAAATCTGAATTCAGCTTTTTAAAAAGAAAAAAAAAACAAGAACTCTACTTTTTGCTTTTAAAAATTGAATTAATTTTTATTTAGAAATCAATCAAATTTTCAACTGGAACAAATGAATCTACACATTTCTTTTAAATTCAGAAATTTTTTTCTCTGTACACCAAATACCTTTCGACTTTGTATTATCTAATTGATAAAGAATTGGTTGTTTCATTGAAGGTTTTGAAAATAAGGAATCTATAGTTGAATGAATTGGTTAAAACTGGCCATTTGAAATCTATAAATGTTTATTGAACATCAAACTCTTAATCCCCGCAATATGGAAAAGATGTTGTTTTTTTTTAAATTTTTAATTGTTTAATTTTTAAATGTCCAGGAAAATAAGACAAAATGACTTCATTTATTTATTTGAATTAAATGTTTTTGTATTTCTATTGTCAGTAACTATGAAAAATGTTCTTTAATATTCGAATTCTTCTTTCTTTTTTTTATTTTGGACTATTGATACTATTTTTTGTGTCTATGATATTAGAATCAGAATATTCCGACTGGTTTCAGATAAATGGAAAATGAGGGTTTTCTAACTGTCTAAACAAAAAAGGTAGATTTTTGAAAAAATGTTTGCTACTATTTGCTTTACACTTTTTCTTATTTAAATAGTCCACCTGAAGAAGACAATAGAATTGGACGGCTGAAACGTTGTGTTGACACACAAATAGATTCTATAGTAAAAAAGAACAAACTGGAATCGTGATTTTTTTTTTTTTTTTTTTTGAGTGGGGATTTCTTCGTTTAGGGAAATGGGAAGAAATCCTTGAAAAGTCATAATGGATATTAAAAAGAGACGAAACCAATAACTTCTTCTGTGCTTCCAGAATTAAAAAAAAGAAAAAATGTCCCAAATTCAAAGATGGATCATCTTGTATTTGAGATCAAATATTAACGAGAATTTCTGAATTCATGCAAAATAAAAATTGAGTTATCTCCCTTTGTTTTAATGGCACCATATAGCTGTTTATTTTTCTATATTGGATTGCACAATATTTCCAGCTAATTTAAAAGAACTAAATAGAAATTTTTGGTTTAGAAATAAATATAGATTCTTAAAAAGAAATAGCTTGTTTTAGGAAGCTATGTAGAAATTTACAAGAAATAAACTAGAAATGACAAGGCGAAGTAAAAATTAATATTTTCAATTTTTTGAATATGAAAATAAGAGCTATTTCAAAATTTGACCTTTTTTTTAATATTATGAAAATAAAATCTTTCCGTCGACACACATATAATATGACTTGTGATGACATTTGAACATTGTTTGTGTAAATGTATAAATTTGTGACTCAATTATTTCGATGTCTGTTTTTCTTTTTTCTTTCTTTTTAAAAAACAACAACAAACAAACAAAAAAACAAAAACAAGAACAAAAAAATAGCACCAAAAAACCCAAAAAACAAACTGCCTTTGATTTTTTTGAGTGAAAATTCTCAGTAAACTTTGATAGCCTTTTTCCAATCAGGACTTTTGGCCATCGTCCATTTAAGAAATCTGAAACAAATCAAAATTCAACAATCCAAAAACAATAAACCCCCCCCCAAAGAAAACAAATAAAAAAACAAAACAAAACAAAAAACAAAACAAAACAAAGTAAACTCTGCTTTTGTTCATTAGTTGAATAAATCATCTTTAATTAATTCATTTTTATTTAGAAATCAAATCAAATCAAATCAAATCAAATTTTCAACTGGAACACATTTTTTTTTAACTTTTCAGAATATAAAGAATTTCTTTTGAATTAAATTTCTTTTTCTTAGTGCACCAAATAAATACTTTTCTGTTTTGCATAATTTAATCAATTAAGGTTTTTAGTCTTGTATTAGTCTGCTGTATCATTCAAATATGGTTGGTCTGGTGGGGTGTTTACACCCACCCCCAATGTAAAAATGCATAGAGTGTTACTATTATGTAAAATGTACCCATATAACTGCTTCACTATATCTCTGCAGTCACTGATGAATGGACTGAATTTCTTGGAGTTGTTATTCATCTAATATGATACAATAAAATGAATTATAAAAAAAGATATTGATTCATATTATATTAATTTGAAAAATACACACATTTATGATGAAAAATACTTATTGTGTAATTATTTTATCTATATGATGATAATGAAAAAATAATAATAATAAATAATATGAGAATCAATCTCTGTTAGAATATGGAATAAATCAATACTTGAATTAAAGCAATAATTTTTAATTGAAATGATAATTACTCTAAATTTCTTACATAAACTTAAGGTAAGAATAATGTTTATATTTCATTTATAGCGTTAAAGGGGAATTGGTTAATTTCCCTAACACTATATTTTTTAGGCAACACAAATGAATAACAAAACTTCTTTTAATAACACAACAAAGTAAGGTTTATTAGTAGCAGGCGTGAAGGAGTGAGAGTGAGAAAGTGTCTCTTTGCGTCGCTGGTCTGTATGCAGGTCCTTGGTTTGTAGGAAGCGTGTTTAAAGCTAGCAGTGAGCGAAGTGTTCCAAGTGGAATCAGTGCAGTCATGTGGGAGAGATATGTTTCTTCTGCTAGCTCCAGACTCTCTCTCACGTTGTCTGTTCTACAGAAAAGGGACCAGAAAAATAGTTCCTGAGAGGGAGATGGAATCAATGCGCTCTGCCAGTTGATTGGTCAGTGAGTGACCGATTCTCTTTACAGGGGCATTGATTTGCGAAAGGAAATAGATCTGTGGCTGCTACACATTATTACTGAGATAAGGTCTATGTGATCAATGCTATTATTTAACCAGGAGAGTAGAGGAAAAGAGAGAAATAATCAAGTTGCACCCGAGAAATTAAGACCAAAACAGAAAGAAAAATTAGGGATGGCAAAACAACCTCGGGGACTAATGCATGGTTAAAATACAGAGCCGATAACAGAATGAACCAGTTGAAACTGGCAAATCAAAATATATAAATGCCTTTAGAATACCAAACTTCTTACTGCCCCAATATACATACATACATACATATATATATATATATATATATATATATATATATATATATATATATATATATATATATCTTTTCTTTAAGAAATATATATTGAATATCCGAATGAAATAAGATATTAAAAACTTAATCAAATATATATATATATACATTTTCCATGGAAGATTAGAAAAATAGGTTCATTTTTTATTTGAATGAGGTAGATTTGTTTCTGTTGTCAATAACTTTGAGAAGAGAAAAATTATTGTTAAATTTTTATTTCTTTGGACACTTGAAATTTTTATCATTTTTGTCTAGGATATCGTAATTAGAATATCTTGACCTTTTCAAATCGAAAGTGAGGGTCTCTTTTCCTGACCAATAAAAAAAGAAAAAAAAAAGAAAAAAAAAAGGAAGATTTTTAAAAATGTTTACTACTACTACTACTACTGCTACTACTACTTATATTTTCTTTTAATTCAGACAGTACACTTAAAGAAAAGACTGAATGGTGGAAACTTTATGATGACGCACTAAGAATCGATTCTACAATCAAAAAAAAAAAAAAGAAAAAAATAAAGAAAAAGAAAAATGTGGAATGATTTTTTTTTCTTTTTGAAAGGGGATTTCTTCATTTAAAGAAATATAAAGAATACTCCTAAAACTAATTATGGGTCGTAAAAGAAAGACATTTAAAAGAGGGAACATGGTGCTTCTTTTATGCTGTCTTGATTACCCACCCCCATAAATTTAAAGGCGGTTAGTTTCGAAGTCAAACATAGACATGTATTTCTGAAATCCTCCAAAAATAAAACTTGAGTTATCTCCCTTGGTTTTAATGACTCCCCCCCCACCACCACGTAAATGACGTCGAAGTAGTTGATTGTATTTTATTTTATTTTATGTTGGATTTCCAGCTAATTGAGAAATTTTCAACTAAATAGAAATTTTCATTTCGGGTGTAAATAAAGATATTTTTTTAAGGAATTGCTTGTTTCAAAAAGCTGTATGGAATTTACGAGAAAGGAACTAGAAATCACAAAGCAAAGTAAAAATTAATATTTTCCATCTATTTTCTGAAGTGCAAAGAAAATATAGATGTGAAAATATTAAAATAAAAACTATTCTAAACTTGAAAAGAAGAATTTTTTTTAATGTTAAAAATTTCAAAAAACAAAATTTCAAAAACATTAAATTAAAAATGCTCAAAATTGAATATCCGAATGACATAAGATATTAAAAACTTAATCAAAATGATTAAAAATAAAATCGTTTATGGGATAAAAACGAAAAAAAAAAAAAAAAGATGAATAAATATTGTAGGGTAGAATTAACAAAAGATCTAGTCAGTATTGAATTGATACAGAATGCCTGGTTACTTTTGACCCACATTTTTTAAAAATGTTCCATGGGTAGTCCAAGAGTACCTAAATTGAAGACAATGACTGAAATGTCAGAATCAAAACAATATGGTAATCCAAACGGTGTTTGAAGATTTACAACCTCTCAACCAAGGAGGACTATGTTGTGTACCTCATATAGCTAGCATGTTTGGCTAGTGAACTGTTGTTTGAGAAATCTATTCCCATTTTAAATTTTCTTTTTTTTTTTTTTTTTTAGATATGATTCATATTAATTGATTGGTTGATTGATTTTAATGGCATGTCAACCAGTTTAAGGTTATTTTATGCTAGGAGGTTAGACAAGTGCATTCATAATTACACTTTTTGTTTCTTAAGAGATCATATTGAATCCAAATAATTTTTAAATAAATCTTTTTGACCCATGGATAGGACCATAACAGTTACTTTTACCCTGAGAGTAATGACAATGAAGGGATACTCCACACTCCTTAGAATTGTAGCCTCACCATTAGATGCAGTTTAATGTCATACATAAGACATCTTTTTAGAGGATACAATTGGCCTATTCTAACCTCTGCTGAGAGAGTGGTGAAACAGTCATTTTTTCTTATATGGTATTTTTCTTTTAATTTTCTTTCCATTATGTGATAGCGATCTGAAGAGGTTGGTTGTTTTAATGGAATACCAAGCAGAAATACATTTTTAATAGCCTGTTCGTTTTTTTTTTCAATTATATATATATATATATATATATATATATATATATATATATATATATATATATATATATATATATATATATATAAAGATGTTTGTTGTAGGTCTAAAGAAAGAATAAAAATATATTTTAAAATAGGTAGGTCCACGAAGAGTAAAAAATACAAATCTCTTCGTGGACCTACCAATTTAACAATATATATATATATATATATATATATATATATATATATATATATATATATATATATATATATATGAGACAGAGAGTATAGTAATATTCTCTGCCAAAGTGAATTTATTATGATAAATTAACCAAGTCCCCATCAAATTGTACTATATACATATATATATATGTATATATATATATATATATATATATATATATATATATATATATATATACCTTTTTGATGAACATATTGATTATTTATTTTTTTAATTCTTAGATATAGCATTGTGTTGTTATAGAAATAATGATTGAATGAATTAAAAAAATTAAAATAATAAAAAAGATATCTATAAAAATCAATAATAATTAGTCAGTGTACTAGTGATTTTCCAAACAATATTTTTAAGGTTTCATGAGTTCTGTCTTTTTTTCTCTTGATAGATTGTTTTATGAAAGATAGAGCCAGTCTATCCTACTATTAACCCATAGTTGAATGTGCGTGTGTTGGGGGGGGGGAGAAATGGATTCATGTCTTTCTGAAGGGCATTAGGGGTAAGTTAACTGCTTGACTGCTTGTTATGGCTAGACGTTTCTATAGAAATTAATAAAATTTACAAATCAATCAAAGATAAATTTTAAAGAAAAAGTTTTGCATTTTTAATGAGGATTTATTGGTTTGGTAGAGTCATTTAAAAATGAGGGAGTAGCACTTTTTTCTTTTTCTTTACTTTTTTTTTTTGCAAAACAATTGTCAAAAGAAAAAGACAAAAAAAATAAAATGAAAAAGAAAATTTATTATTGGATTTGATTTTTTTTCTTAAAAAACATAAAAAATCCAAATTTGTTTTTTTTGTCTGTTGCTTTCTGTACTGCCATTTTTTATAAATTTCATTATTTTATTTTATTTTATCTTTTTTGCTCAAACTATTTCTGCCCTGAATTTAACATCAAGAAGCAGCACAGACGTGCCTGTAAAATCAGATATTAAAATTCTTTGCTGTCTAACTCTTTTCATTTTCTATTTGTTTTTTTTTTTTGTTTTTTTGCCGGATGTCATAAATATTGAAACACGCCAATATGATATGTTCCCCAGTCAATAACAAGCAAACCAGTTAAAATCAATAGACTCCTTGTATTACTGGTACTACGACATCATACTGCTAATGTACAACTATATATTAACCTACAACTGTAGGATTACCTCCCTTGCCTGTAAAATAACTTTTACAACCATTGTCGAAAAGCAAAACCATAGCATTACTATCGTGACATATTCAGGTATCTCGCTGTTGACTCACTGAAAAGACTCAAATTAACTTATTCAACCCTCTTATGAAAAGAAATTAACAGCAACCAGGATGTGTTCCTATGGAAACCAATAGTGTCATCCACTTGCTATCAGTGGGTGTCATTTTGCGGGTAAGGGAGGTAATCCTACACAAACATTATATGTGTTACAATTCAGTTAAAACATAGACGATCTAAGCTCCGTCGGGCAGACTTGGTGATACCCAGCAAATAAGATCATTGAAGTTAAGCTACAACGAGCCTGTTCAGTACTTAAATGAGTGACCTCTTAGAAACGGCGACTCAAAGACCAGAAAAAGCAAAACTGAGTATTTTCAATAAATTTAGCCCCTACTAAAGGATGATAATTCTAAAGCCCAATTATCCCCACAAAGTAATCACACTATTACAAGTGCTCTCAGAAATTATGATATAGGTATGTCCAAAAGTTCAGCTTAAGATATGAACTGCTAGCCCCCTCACACCGGTGGTTTATTTCTTGTGGCAAAAGTCGGTGTCGGACCAACCACACATTTTTTGGGATGAACTGATAACAAAAAAATGGAGCACCAAAACAATACTTTTCAGTTTCAGAATTCTGAGTATTTCCTTCTCTTCAATGAGTTGCCTTACTAAAACTACACAGAACAGTCTACCCTACTATGTACCCTTAGTTAAGAATAGGAAAGAGCCGGATCCATGCCTTTCCCAAGGGTATTTACATGAAGTTAAGATTAGAATAGGAAACAGACAAGAAAAGCAGAGTTCAAACCCTGGACTAGGCTGCTCTCATTTCATGAAGTGTTGGTATCCTTGAAAAAGGGATAAACCCAAATGTTCTCTCTCCAGCTATTGGTGAATAGTAGGGCAGACTGGATCTTTAACATTGGTACGGCAACAAGCCGAGGAGATGGAAAAATTTAAATTTAAACCTGGTAAACTTCTCTTAAAAATTGACCTTGTGTCATCACATCTTACTTCTGGTGAAAGGATTATATTACAATACTACGATATATTATTATCGTCAGTTTGGTTTGGTTTCTTTGTTTAATGGCATATCAACCTTTTTAGGTTATTTAATGCCAAAGCTATTCTCCTAGAAGAACAGTAGTTGTACTCTTTAACCTGTGGCGATTTAGAAATTAACAAAAAAACTCCCAACCGGATATTGACTCGTCGGCTGCCTGATACAAAATGTATAAACGCGTCGCCACGCATAAGGCTCCACGTATCCATCCGGTTAAAATAAAAAAAAGAAAAATAATAAAATGTAAAGTAGCCAATGAGAAGCGGTCGCGCCAAAATTAGAAGAATTTTGGAGTGGCGAATTTGGAGCCGGTGAAAAGAGATAAATACTCAGGTTTTCTGTGAACCTCTCTCTTTTCGTGTAGTGACGTCGAACCGACAACACCGATTTTACTATTTGGTGTTTTGGACACCACGCTATGTTTTGGGACGTAGCGTTGGTTAGTCCATTCACCAGGTAAATAAAGGAAAGTATGGAAGAAATGTTTTCGTCTTTTGTCTGTTTCTATTCTTCCTTTTTGTATATTACTTATGGACCTTCTTTGGGCAAGGCATTGCACCAGCCAGTCAACGTGGGGTAAAACAAAATAACCAAAATATGGAGTCAGATATCTTACGGCAACACAGCCATGCCCTTAGCCTCTGACCTTCAAAAGCGTTCAAATTCCACAAACCCATAGCTGGGAGGATAAGGGGGTTCATACCTTTCCCAAGGGTATTTGCCTGAAAGTAAACGTAATAGCGCGACTGGAGTACGAACTCGCTTACTACGATTCCGCAGTCCGTCGCTTTAACCATTACACCACGATGACCCCCCCTTATCGTCAGTGGATGGGTAAATTACACAACTCACTTTCTAAGAGAATTTCTTATTCACTGATGCTTTTAAAAACAACTGTTTCAAAAAAGTTTTAGAAGTAATAAAGTATTTTCTTTTAATTTTAGACCAAACAAGCAGCACTTTTATGGGATATATCACACAAGATCCAAAATTTTAAAGGAATGTGAATTAACATTGCATCTTCCCCTCAGGTATTAAGTATATTTGGGCATCAAAAAGGTTAAACGAAAAAGAGAAAATGGTGAACTGACATGTTGGCATGCATAAAATACTTTTTTTTTATTTTTCTTTTAACCTTTTAGGACTTGTAGAAGAAAAAAAATTCTCCACGGAAGCGAATTAATTCTTATTTTAAAAAGAATCATTTTTGTTTTTTTTCTAGACAAAACAAAAGGAAAATGTCATTTTATTTTCTATTTTTCTTTCTCCTTCTATTTTTTATTTTGAAAAATGATTTGTGAGTTAAACAGCAGGAGTGACCCCCCCCCAAAAAAAACAAAAAAAAAATCAAAAAGAAAAAAACAAATAAAAACAAATAAAAAAAACTTTTTTTTATGGCTGTGACACGGTTACTTCTTTTTCTTTTTCTTTCTTTTGTAATGGCCTTTGTAGTAATCTGATAAAGGGAATAAAAACAAAATATCTTAAATGAGGATTTGTCTTTAGATTCATTTCTATGGCTGAAAGTACATCAAGAGAGGACATTTTGGCGAAACGTCGCCACTGGTTGAAGGTCTGTATATTTGCATACACGTGTACGTGCCTATGCAAATATCAGTCATCATCATCATCATGTCACGCCGCCTGTGTGGATCTCCCTGGCCTTCTCCCGCCACCCTTCTCTATCGTCCATCGCTCCCAGTAAGTCTTCAAGACTACATCCTGTATTGGCACAGAGCTGTTGTATATATGTTCTAGCTGGTCGTCCTGCCTTTGCTCATCCATGTGAATAGGTCCACAGGAGTACGTCACTTATGAGTTCGTCCCTACTTCTCCAGCAATGTCCCGCATGTCTAGTTCGTCTCACTTGGATAGCTTTCGTGATGGGTGGTAAGTGGCCGTACAGGTGCTGCTTTGAGGGGTGCTGCCTCCAGGACTTGTTCAATATTGCTCACAGCATTCTTGTATAGTTGCTGTCAAACTTTTTCTCTATACGTTTAGTTAGCGCCCAAGTAGTGCATCCATATAGCAGTATCGATACGACCGCTGCTTGAAAAAAAACGGCTTTACATTTTATTGGTCAGGTCTGACTTCCATATGACTGATATCCTATCGATAGCTGTCCATGCCTTTGCTTGTTGTGTATTGATGTCTGTCTCGGTTGATGAGACACTGCTTCCGAGGTAGGTGAAATTGTCTACTAATTTCAGAGAACTACCGTTTAGTGTGGAGATGTCGCCTCTTTGATTAAAGTGCGTGTATTCCGTCTTGTGTGCATTGACATGGAGGCCTATGCCAGCAGCTGCTCGTTCCAGACTATCTAGCAGGGTTTCGGCTTGGGCGGGTATATTTGCCAGAAGCGCTATATCATCGGCGTAGTCCACGTCCGTAATTGTTTGTGCTGGGTATTTTCTGCGTCTTTCCTTTGTAAGCTTGAAACCGTTGTTTTTCATTTTATCAATAGGGGTTCTAAGCACATAGTCTAGACAGGTGATAAAGAGTTATGGAGCTAATGTGTCTCCTTGCAGCACACCTGCTACTGTCGTATATTGCACCGCTCGACAAACAACAAAAAACTCGTTGATATATAAAAATGTAATTTATATGTTTATTCTTCGACGGTGACGATTGAGAGTACTAGGAATACAGTCATAGAGAGTTCGCACATATCTTTCTTCTGTGGCGGGGACCCTTTTTTGTGAAGTAGTGCAACGGCCGGGGAACACACACGGGGAGCTGACAGGTCTACTTGAGCGACCAGCGGTTCTCTCCCTTCGCTTGAGAGACCAGCGGACCTCTCCCCTTCGTTTGACCGACCACTGGATCTCTACCTTCAGTCCAAAATTACAGACCTTATATTCTCTCTCAAGTCCCAAACGGAAATATGAACATCCTCTTCGCCTCACGTATTTTTATGTTTATGACTGGTTATCAGAACTTATATACTTCCATTTTTTCTGCTAATTTGTTGATCATATCTGCGAACGGAAATATCTGTCACTCTATCAATAGGCAACAAATTATATTCTCGCCATCATATTTTATTTTTCTCTTTCATATGAGACCACTTTGTTGATGTTATCTTGCGACCGCATTGATTCTGCTAAGTTCATCGTTGCTAGTTAAGCTTGTATATTACACTACAATGTCGAAGTAGTCTGTGTCTTCATTTGGGGAGCGGACTTTTACTGTAGTGTTTCTATACACAGAGTAGACACAGAGCAAATATAAGCAGACGTCTCGTATGTATTATCAACTTGCCAGTCTGACTTTGTTCAAGACAGTATACCCCCAATCACAGCTGACTCTGCGCCATCATTCTTGGCAAGTCTTCTAGACAGCACAGAGCTGATAAATGTAAGTGTGTCCTTAGGAAAACAATGACTTCGTCCTTATTTCACTGACAGTACCTGGCATTGTCTTACATCCAAGTAAGAGATTTTTAAGTTTGTAAAATGGGAGGTAAATAGTCATACAAGTGTAGCAGAAAGAATTTCAAATTATTATTTAGTGCGGGAATTACTTTGGCCGTTGGAGTTCGAATTTATATATTTTATCAAATGAGAATGACTGATGCCATTCTGCCCAGGTTACCTTCCCCGGGCAACATAAAAAGGCTGTGCATTGCTCCTTCGATCTCTTTTCGCTTCCTCCTTGCTAGCAGCAAGGACAGACCAACCGACACGAGAGAGAACATTCCCCCACTCTCTCTCTCTCTATCCCGGACTGATTCCAACAGCAGACAGAGGGACTTTTCATCTCGAGAGAGAGCACATTCAACATTTGTTCCTCTGCTTCCTTTAGGAGACCATTCCTTATCAATTATTACTCCCTCCTAAATCAACTGGACCTCGAAGTTTCTGGCAGAGTACTGAATTCCAGCATGGCTATTTACAACAGTCCTTCTATTATCACTCACAGCACAAAGGAAAACTTTGTCTCAAGCTGCCATTAAAGCTTCCCCTTTTGAAAACTATCAATATCTTTGTCATCGCCTTCATTATTTATTTTCTTTCTTTTAATATAACAAGATGCAACAGAACTCTACAACCTCAACTGCCATTTTGTATAAATGGCAATATTATCTGCCCTCGTTGTTATACAAGTTTGGCTTCCAGGATTTGTTTAAAATTTGGAATAAAATTAAAAGTGAATTATTATAAACCAAAAATACTGCTTTGACTAAAAATATCCGAATATTAATTAGTTAAGTTAGTTTCAATATAGCCATTTTTTTTTTGTTGGTGTGGGTATTATTATATGATTCAATATTTCTTTTCCAATAACCTAGATTTTGTAGAAATCTAGAAACCTAAAACTTTAAAAAAAATCAACTCCTCTCATCGTGGTATTCGGGAGGACTTTAAAAATTGTCGATAATATTTAATTAATTTATTTGGAGGTGAATAGAAATTAAATCTGGTTACAAGGGGTGTAGGAGCTTTGACTTACGGGTTCAAACCTTATTGGATTCGTCAACTCATGAAAAAAAATTGCATTATACAAGGGAAATAATTCAAATTAGAATTTACTAATTAAATCAAAGTTATTTCCCTTGCATAATACCTGACAAAGAGAAAGTTTAAAATCAACTGCAAGAAGGAAATCAAAAACAAAAAAGAACAGGAAAATGATATGTTTTTTTTAAAAATCGTTCTTCATTTTTCTTAAATTTTCCTTCATTACCCCCTTTTTTTTTTTAATTTCTTTCTTTTTTTCTCAAATTATTCTTTCTTTCTAAGATTTTCCTTCGTTAACCCATCTATCTATTCTTTTTCTATCTGTCAACTTTTCCTTCATTCTTCATCTATTTCAACATTCTCTTCAGTTTTTTTTATCATTAAGGATTTTCGGACTATTGTTTTCATATTTATTGTTACTTCCACAACGTTTCGGCCGATATGTCCTCCGGCCTTTTTCAGGTGTTTGTCGAACTCGGGAACCTACACAGAACTTCGAACTACGAGGTGACATTGAAAAATCGGGTATGGCGGACCATATATGGAAGGAAAAGGGAAACCATTTGTCCTTATGGGATGAAGTTGAAATAATTGATAGGGCTGAACATTGGAAGATTAGACGCCTAAAGGAATCGGCACATATGTTGGACTACAGTAACCTGCTGAGTAGACCAAGCAAAGAGATGAAAACAATATGGGAACCGATAATTAAAAAGGTTAGATAAAAAAAATCTGAATATGAGTATAGTTAAAAAAATCATACATAATAGTAGTAATCCTAGTCAAGTAAGAACATTAAGTTTATAAGTCCCAAAAATTCACTCTGAACTGTCCAGCTGGACACAGAGCGTAACGGTTATAGGCGTTTGTTCCCTAAGCTTCAAAGGAGATAATCATCTGGAGGCTGCAGGTTCAATCCTGACTGCAGTCGAGTAACAATTCTTGGCACTAATATCCGGTTATAGTAAACGGAATCAGAACAAACGACCCCCAGGGATTCAATAAAGGACGTAGTTCGAAGTTTCGTATAGGTTCCCGAGTTCAGAAAACACCTGAAGAAAGCCGGAGGACATATCGGCCGGAACGTTATGGAAATAACAATGAAGACAATAGTCCGAAAACCCTTAATAATAAAAATAATCAAGCTTCGTCTCAGAAATTCAGACAACTAATTCCCTTAAGTGTTCGTTTGTCTTTTTTAAAATTTGTCGTTATTTTTTATTTCTCTGATCTTTTCTTTCATCATCTATCTTTTCATCTATCAATCGATCTTCTTTTCCCAATTTTCCTTCATTCTTCATTCCTCTTTTTTTGTCTTTCTTACTTTCTTGTTCTTCTCCCTAACAACCCCGACAGCCAGCCAGTCACGTACATCGAAGCTAATGATTTTATTTCCATGAATAGGCTAGCCAACCAGCCAAGAATCTCAGCCATCGCTGTTGAGGATACCCACCAATAATCATTCCACGGCCATTTTCTCAGTAAAATAACGTAAGTATTTATTTCCTCATCATCTTGAGGCTGAATTGCTTTTTTATTACCTCGTCCCACACCAAAAATACCCCGGGAAAACGATCAAAATATATTACAACTCGTTCAACTTACTTTCACATTTTCTTACAACGCAAATTATCTTAAATACGTGTTCTGAGCGTTATTCAGGCGAATGTTACTCCGTCTTATATAAAGCCCAGGCAAAAAATTAAAAAAAAATCATTTCAACATTCTTGGAGCTGTTGTAGTCACCATGTAGCATCCATTGTTATGGAGAGAGAGAGAGAGAGAGAGAGAGAGAGAGACAGACAGACAGACAGACAGACAGAGAAAAGTTGAGGTTAGATCATTAGGTTTAATGGCAAATCAATCCTTGATAGTTATGTAATGCCAATTCCTGTTTTATATATATATATATATATATATATATATATATATTACAATTGAATGGAGACTCAAATTTGGTTAAGTCGTCATAATGAATTTATTTCGGCGGAGAATATTATTGCTATACTCTCCGTCTCGTCAGATGACTCTTTACATGTTTAGTGTGTGGTTTTTGTTGTTATTGTGGATAGGTTGTAACGTATGTGTGTGTGTGTTTACGTTGAGTTGTTTCCTCGCTAAGTGTTTAATTCCCTCGCTTATTGTTGTTAGGTATATAAAAGAGAAGGTTCAAGATGTCGAAGTGTGTTTTTAGGAATAGTTTTTACTTGCAGCATGGAATATTTAGTTTGCTTTTGTGATGCAAGTCTCGTAGGAAAGGTTGTGAGTAAGAGACGAAATGGAGATATGATAGAGTTGAGAAGGCAGCGCGTATCGTCGGACGTGCGAGGGATGGTTTTCGCCATAGTTTAGCGAAAGTCTTGTTTGCTGTTGGAGGAAATAAACTTTGGAGTCACCGTGAGTTTTGTGTGTCTCGTGGATTTGGGGAGAGGCGTGCGTTGTCTCCATTAAAGTGGCCCAGAGGTGAAATGAGAGCTAGGTGCCGAGAGCAGGATTAGGCATCGTATCGACATAGCCAATTTTGGGGGTGACATAAAGTTGTTCCTGTGTGTGGCGTATTGAATGTATCTAATTCATATTCAACTGGGATTCCTTGGTCTAAGAGAAATAGACGCAAGGAATCCATAAATTAGATAGGTTCCCTCATGTGTTCATGCTGTTGCTGCTATTGAAGAACCGCCAGTGAAACGCGTGCACTGGACGGTGTTGTTCAACCAAAGAGAGTGTGTCTAGCAGCTTACCCAATTTCTGCTGCCCGGGAAAGGAGATCCGGTTTGAATAGGATAAGTCATCCTGATTGGGTGAAATTATGCGTCGAATTAAATTGCGCACCAAACCAAAATTCCTTCTGCTACACATGCTTCCCTCCCGTCGCAAAGTAGTGAATGTGGAGTTACAGTTCGTATTCAGAAGATAAAATAAAGGAATTAAAAAAACAAAAAACAAAAAAAATAAAAATCAGAAAATAAAGATAAAAAAAAAATAAACAATAAGAAAATAGAAATAAAAATAAAAATAAGGTGGAAATCAAATTACAAATTATTTCATTCATAGGCGTGAGCAGAGGGGGTTAACATGTTATATGTTAGAACGATTAAGAAACAGGAGTGGAATTAATCTACTGGTCAGTCCCTTCTAATTTTGCGTTCTTGTAGTCGTTCCTTCAACTTGGCAGGTGTGATTTTCTAAACAGACTAAGATCGTTTAACTAATGGCTATTTCATATATGATTTACATTTATTCCTAATATGTCTGTTAATTAACTCAGTGGTCGCCATCCTAGATATTCCTCTTGTTTCAATTAGGACCGAGATAGTTAAACCAGATAAGGTGGAGACATTTTATATAGTCGTCAAGTGTTTTTTAATTTACTCTAAAAATGGTCAAGAGGAATTAACCACTCCAGAATCACAGGCCCTAATTTTTGAATTATTTTTAAATGAGGTAGGCCTTAGTTAAATAATTTAAAGTATTGCTATCTAACACTAATAATTCTAGTTGTCTGAATTTCTGAGACGAAGCTTGATGATTTTTATCATTAAGGGTTTTCGAAATATTGTCTTCATCTTTATTGTTATTTCCATAAGGTTTCAGCCGATATGTCCTCCGGCCTTCTTCAGGTGTTTGTCGAACTCTGGAACCTACAGAGAACTTCGAACTACGTCCTTTATTGAATCCACGGGATTCGCCCATAACCGGGTACAAGTGTAAAGTATTCCTGTATTGTTACTCGCCTGCAGTCAGGATTGAACCTGCAACCACTCAATGATTGTCTCCTTAGAAGCTTTGGGAACCAACGCCTGTAACCGTTACGCTGTGTGTTCTGCTGGGTAAAAGCAATAGTCCGAAAACCCTTAATGATAAAAAACTAATAATTCTATCTAAAATTAATCATTTGTTTGCACACAGTTAAATGGTTTCAAGTGTAGCAGAAAGAATTTCTAAGTATTAATTAGCGCATTAATTATTTTTACCGTTGTAGTCCTGACCTCATATTTTCACCCAATGAAGATGATTTATCCCATTCTGCCCGGATGACTTTCCCGGGCAATATAAAAGGCGGTGTAAACACGCTTTCACTCTCTTCTTCTCTGACTCTTCTTGACGATTCCAGCAGCAGTAACAGACCATCACAACATGAGATGAGCACATTCAACTTTTGGGCCAGTGTTCCTTTAGGAGTTCATTCTTTCATCATTTATTCATTTCTCCTAAACCCACTGGTCCGAGAAACTTCAAGGTTTGATGTTTAATTCTGGCTCTATCATTTACAACTGTTTTCTTCCATGTATGACTCACAGTACAAGGGTTATCTTTTTGGCTGTCATTAAATTTCTTGAAACTCATCAAGATTCTCGTCCTCATTTCTGTACTTCTTTTCTTCTCATTGTAACAGGGCAGACTACAATTTGCCCTTTTCGTTAAACAAGTATTGCTATTCAACATTAGTAATTCTATTTATCAAGTATTCCCATCAATTACAAATGATTTGCGCTTAGCTGTACGTTTTTTAAATAAGTAATGATTTTAGGTTGGTTTGGTTTCTTTGTTTAATATCAACTCTTTTTAGGTTATTTAATGCCAAAGCCATTCTCCTAGAAGAACAGTAGTGATACTATTTAACCCATAGCTGGGAGGATAAGGGGGTTCATACCTTTCCCAAGGGTATTTGTTTGAAAGTGAACGTAATAGCGCGACTGGAGTACGAACTCGCGTACTACGATTCCGCAGTCCATCGCTTTAACCATTACACCATAAGGACACCCCGTAATGATTTTAATCCCAAAGTAAAAGACTAAAGAGTTATATTTGACCCCTAAATGGGACCCTAATAAATATGACCACTCCAGGTCAGAGAGCAATAGCAATGAAAGAGGTTGTGGGGGTCAGGCGTAGGTCAAGGGCAAAGCTGTTGCCGTTTGATATCTGACTCCATTCTGAGGTTATTTTATTTTACTCCACGTTGGCTTGTTGATATAACTCCATGAACAAGAAAGGCCCCAAAAGAATTATACGAAAGAAGACAGTAACAGATAGGAGGCGAAGACGTTTCTTTTATATTTTTCCTTTATTTCTTGGGTTCAACAACCATTCCATGGGTGAGGGAATTTTCCCTGAATACCATTGAAATGGTTGAATCCCACAGTGAAGGTGTTTAAAAATAGGTTAATCTTTTCTTGGTATATATGTGTCTTCATTTGGTATTTTAAAGCTTTTACAATGGTTAGTCGCTTTTGGGAGTTTGTCGAAGTTCATTTCGTAGCCTTTTATATTTCGGCATACTGTTAACCGAGAGGGCTGCTACTAGTGAAAGGACTAACCAACGCTTCATCCAAAGACAAATGCGTGGCGTCTTCCACCACCTGTTAGCAAAGTGTTGTCACTTCGCCGGTCACTGCCTGAAAGAGAATCAGCCTTCTCCTCTTGTCGGGAGGTGTCTTTTTTCTTTGACGCATGCGTCGTCCCTTTTTCCTGTCAGAGACCTCGGGGAGTTTCTGCATATTTTAATCTTTTTCTTTTTTAATTCAATTCAATTTTTTTAATTTTATTTATTCATTCCCTACACGATACATCATATTACCTAAAGCTCCATAAAATGGAGCCTCGCCATCTGATTCCAGTTTTAAATCCTACACAGAACAAGGGAGAGAGAGAGAGAGAGAAGGAGAGAGAGAGAGAGAGAGAGCTCTCAGAAATTCGATTTATCTCTAGTTTTTGTTATTTCTCTCTCCTCCTTTTCTTTCGCCCAAACTCCTCTTCTTCATCCTTGCCCCGTCAGTTGGGGCTGTAGAATAAACCGATTGCTTCTCTGCAGAGGGGTAAGACCCCCCCCCTAACAAGTGTCCTGATATGACACTAAACAATCTGATGGTAATGTTCCAGTAATGCTGGAGTTTTGGAGAAATTCTGAGTACCCCTTTATTGCCATTGCTCCCAGGTCCACTCTGGCCCGGAGTGGTAGCACCTGATTGGGTCCGATCTATGGGTTAAATAGAACTAAACCGTAGTTTCGAGAGTTTACTATTTTCCCATTTAAACTGCGTACTTATGCTAAACTGAATTATCTGAAATAAAACTATTTTTACATTTAAGACTGTGTATTGCCCAGTCGGATGGGGCTGTAGAATACACTGACTGCATCTCTGAAGAGGGGTAAGACCTCTCCCCAACGAGTGTCCCGGATATGACACTAAACAATCTGATAGTGAGGTTCCAGTGATGCTGGGGCTTTAGGGAATACGGAGCACCTCTTCATTGTCATCGCTCCCAGGTTCACTCTGGCCCGGAGTGGTAGCACCTGATAGGGCCCTATCTATGGGTTGAGTAGAACTAATCAGCGTACTTATGCTAAACTAAATTACTTGAAATAGAACAGTTTTGATATTTAAACTGTGTACTAATGCTAAACTGAATTGTTTAAAATAGAAGTGTTTTTGACGTTTGTACTTACAGTAAATTTTTGAAATTGAACTGTTTTGACATGTGTGTAATTAAAACCGATACTTATGCTAAACTGAATTGTTTGAATTAGAACTGTTTGTCTAAACTGAATAGCTTGAAATAGAAACGTTTTTGACAATTAAATTGTGTACTTATATTTAAACAGGGTACTTATGCTAAACTGAATTGTTTGAATTTTCATCATACAACGTGTGAAAGCACGTGCGATACCTGGCCGTTGGTGTTATTACACGTTTACAGTAACCGTTTCTTGATGTTACGTAATCACACGGGAATGGTGGTTCCGCGTGCCTTTCATTCATGCTGAAAACTTGTCGCTTTCGACCAAATCCAACTTGATGGATATTGCGCTGTGGTCTAAAGAAGATTTGAGGCAACTTTCAAACTGATTCCTATTTTTGAAAGAAACAAAATTACTGAGTGTCCAAGAAAGCCACGACAACCAACCTCAATAGGAATCACATGGCATATTCCACACAGTCGGCACGCAGTGTCTCGTATCGGTTTTTCTTCCGCTCGTGTGCTTCCTCCTGGTTTTCTTCCCTGGGGACAGTCAATTCTCTGAGGAGAGCAGTCTTCTTAGAATCGGACTGTGCAACAATGCCCGGTCACTTTTCTGCTTGAATAATGTGAACTGGAAATTGTAGAGATGTCTTCAGATCTGCTGAAACTTTCCAGTCACCAGCTCCATTCAGTAGCTTCATATTGGGATTTTTTTGTTTCCTCACAGGACATTCACCTTCCTTGAGAAACTGAATTATGGGTTCCTTGGATGTAACAGGTTGCTGGTTTGCTGTCTCACATTATGCTCTTAATAACTCTATGACCATCTCTAACACCTTGTTGTGTCGCCATGTGTATATCTGAAGCGATTGTGGACATATCGATAGTACATGGCGCAAGGTACCCCGATCACTTTCCCCATCATTTTAGGTCGGTCGCATTTGGTAAGAGAACTGGTTATTTGTATAAAAATGGATTTGGCATTAAATAACCGACAAAGGTTGATATGCCATACAACCCAAACAAACAATCTTCTTTCACCTCTCTTTTGTGATCGCACCATTTTATTGTTTTAATCTTTTTTATTCATCTATAATTTGACGATTAATTTCCTTTGAAATATGTTGGTCGAAAGGCGCCTCAGGATATATTCTAATCGATTTTAATTTCATTATTAATTAAACTTTTTTCCTCATTTCTTTTTAACTTAGTATTTCACTGGAGTCGTACCACTGACGTGTTTATACGCACACACACACACGTATATATGTATATACCCAACCCCTCCACACGAACACGATGTGACACAAGATCAATTTTTAAGCAGAGTTTAAGAAGCTTGAATTTTACTCCTACTAAACTGGTTGAAGGCTAAAGAGCCTTGTCTGCCCTACTATTTGACTATTGAAAGGTTAAAGAGTTCAGTCTGCCCGACTATTTGATGGTTGAAAGGTTAAAGAGTTCAGTCTGCCCTACTATTTGATGGTTGAAAGGTTAAAGAGTTCAGTCTGCCCTACTATTTGATGGTTGAGAGTTAGGGGTCAGTCTGCCCTACTATTTGATGGTTGAAAGGTTAAAGAGTTCAGTCTGCCCTACTATTTGATGGTTGAGAGTTAGAGGTCAGTCTGCCCTACTATTTGATGGTTGAAAGGTTAAAGAGTTCAGTCTGCCCTACTATTTGATGGTTGAGAGTTAGAGGTCAGTATGCCCTACTATTTGATGGTTGAAAGGTTAAAGAGTTCAGTCTGCACTACTATTTGATGGTTGAGAGTTAGAGTTCAGTCTGCCCTACTATTTGACTATTGAAAGGTTAAAGAGTTCAGTCTGCCCTACTATTTGATGGTTGAAAGGTTAAAGAGTTCAGTCTGCCCTACTATTTGATGGTTGAAAGGTTAAAGAGTTCAGTCTGCCCTACTATTTGATGGTTGAGAGTTAGAGTTCAGTCTGCCCTACTATTTGATGGTTGAGAGTTAGAGTTCAGTCTGCCCTACTATTTGATGGTTAAAAGGTTAAAGAGTTCAGTCTGCCGTACTATTTGATGGTTGAGAGTTAGAGGTCAGTCTGCCCTACTATTTGATGGTTGAAAGGTTAAAGAGTTCAGTCTGCCCTACTATTTGATGGTTGAAAGGTTAAAGAGTTCAGTCTGCCGTACTATTTGATGGTTGAGAGTTAGAGGTCAGTCTGCCCTACTATTTGATGGTTGAAAGGTTAAAGAGTTCAGTCTGCCCTACTATTTGATGGTTGAAAGGTTAAAGAGTTCAGTCTGCCCTACTATTTGATGGTTGAGAGTTAGAGGTCTGTCTGCCCTACTATTTGATGGTTGAAAGGTTAAAGAGTTCAGTCTGCCCTACTATTTGATGGTTGAAAAGTTAAAGAGTTCAGTCTGCACTACTATTTGATGGTTGAGAGTTAGAGTTCAGTCTGCCCTACTATTTGATGGTTGAAAGGTTAAAGAGTTCAGTCTGCCCTACTATTTGATGGTTGAAAGGTTAAAGAGTTCAGTCTGCACTACTATTTGATGGTTGAAAGGTTAAAGAGTTCAGTCTGCACTACTATTTGATGGTTGAGAGTTAGAGTTCAGTCTGCCCTACTATTTGATGGTTGAAAGGTTAAAGAGTTCAGTCTGCCCTACTATTTGATGGTTGAGAGTTAGAGGTCAGTCTGCCCTACTATTTGATGGTTGAAAGGTTAAAGAGTTCAGTCTGCACTACTATTTGATGGTTGAGAGTTAGAGGTCAGTCTGCCCTACTATTTGATGGTTGAGAGTTAGAGTTCAGTCTGCCCTACTATTTGATGGTTGAAAGGTTAAAGAGTTCAGTCTGCCCTACTATTTGATGGTTGAGAGTTAGAGGTCAGTCTGCCCTACTATTTGATGGTTGAAAGGTTAAAGAGTTCAGTCTGCCCTACTATTTGATGGTTGAAAGGTTAAAGAGTCAGTCTGCCCTACTATTTGATGGTTGAGAGTTAGAGGTCAGTCTGCCCTACTATTTGATGGTTGAAAGGTTAAAGAGTTCAGTCTGCCCTACTATTTGATGGTTGAGAGTTAGAGGTCAGTTTGCCCTACTATTTGATGGTTGAAAGGTTAAAGAGTTCAGTCTGCACTACTATTTGATGGTTGAGAGTTAGAGTTCAGTCTGCCCTACTATTCGACTGGGTAAAGGTTAATGAGCGCAGTCTGCCCTACTATTGGTCTGGGTAAAGGTTAATGAGCACAGTTTGCCCTACTATTCGACTAGGTAAAGGTTAAAGAGGTCAGTCTGCCCAACTGTTCGATTCCAAGGTCATTCTAATGGATTCAAAGGTCATGATTTAAAGTGGTCAGTCTTCCCTCGATTCCAAGGTCATTCTACTGGATTCCAAGGTCATGCTCTGGATTCTCAGGTCATGGGTACTGGAGTCCAAGGTCATGCCCCAAGCCAGACCACTTTGACTGGGTCAATCTGCACTGTTAAAGAGGTCAGTCTGCCCTATTATTTGACTGGTTAAAGTGGTCAGTCTGCCCTACAATTTGTGGTCAGTCTACCCTATTATTTGACTGGGTGAAGATTTAAGAGGTCAGTTTGCCCTACTATTTGACTGGGTCTGCCCTATTATCTGTGTAGGTAAAAGTCTGCCCTATTATTTGACTGTGTAATGGTTAAAGTGGTCAGAGTGACCTACTATTTGATTGGGTTAAACTATTCCATTCCAAGGTCATTCTAATGGATTAAAAGGTCATGATTTTAAGTGGTCAGTCTGCCCTCGATTCCAAGGTCATTCTACTGGATTCCAAAGTCATGATACTGGATCCCAAGGTCATTCTACTGGATTAAAAGGTCATGCTACTGGATTCCAAGGTCATGATTTAGAGTTCCATGGATTCCAAGGTCATTCTCTGGATACTAAGGTCATGGGTACTGGATTCATGATTTAGTCTGCCATGGATTCCAAGGTCATTCTCTGGATTCTAAGGTCATGGGTACTGGATTCCAAGGTCATGCCCCAAGCCAGACCACTTTGACTGAGTAAAGGTTAAAGAGGTCAGTCTGGCCTTCTATTTGACTGGGTGAAGGTTAAAGAGGTCAGTCAGCCTTACTAAATGACTTAATCTTTTTAAGTGGTCAGAATGGTTAAAGATTAAAGGTTACTGTGTAAAGGTCAAAGGTCTGCCCTATTCACTGGGTAAAGGTCAAAGGTAATTAACTATTACTATTAAAGGTTAAAGTGGGTAACGGTTTAAGTGGTCTGACTGATTAAAGGTTAAAGGTTGTAGCGAACAGGGTATCTCTAAACTAGAAGTACTTCTATATTAAACACTGTTAGAGATATAGTGGCCGTTAACAGTTGTCCGATATACAATAAAATAAATGTTTATAAAAGTAGAAAAGAACGTAAAATAGAATAATACAAATTATTAGGCTTTTTGACAGACATACAAAACAACAAATTTAAACACATAAAAAAAAGGACAAACAACAATAAAAGAATTTGTAGGTCTATATACCTATGTAGAGAAGGGGAAACTTTCGTATTTTGGTTTGGCGCGCAAATTTAATTCGACACTTAATTTCACCCAATCAGGATGACCTATCCTATTCACCCCGGACCTTCATTTCCGGCCACCAAATCTTGTAAGCTGCCAAACCCAGTCTCTTTGGCTGGAGAACGCCGACCAGTGCAAACGTCACACTGGCCGTTCTTCAATAGCAATGCTTTTTAGCTGGACAATGCCGCCCAGTGCAGACATCTCACTGCGGCTCTTGAATAGCAACAGCAGCATGGACAAACGAGGGAACCCATCTAATTTATGGATTCCTTACAAGGAATCCCAGTTGAATATAAATTAGATGCATTCAACATGCCTCGCACAGGCACAACTTTATGTCACCCCAAAATTGGCTATGTCGATCAGAGCGTAATCCCGCTCTCGACACGCATGGAGATAACGCCTACTCTCCCCAAATACCAGACACGAAACTCACGGTGGCATCCAAAGTTCAATTCCTACAACTGCAACATGTCTTTCGTCAAAAATGCCAAAAAAACACAATCCCTCACACGTCCAACGACACACGCTGCCATCTCAACTTCTCTTAACTCAATTACGTCTCAACACTCACAAACCTTCACGAGTCTTGCAGCACCAAAAGCAAACCCAATATTCCATGCTGCAAATAAAAACCTTATTCCAAAAACACCTTTCGACTATCGCCATCTTACTTCTTCATCCTCCTCCATTTATTTCTTAACAACTATTAGCGAGGGACCTTACAAACTCATCGAGGAAACAACACAACGTAAACACACATACGTTACAACCTATCCTCGCTAACAAACAAACTTCCCCCTCGCTACCAACAACTAAACCCGCTAAACATATATGAGTTTTTATGTGAAACAAGGGACTATGAATAGTACGTTTACATTGAAATATTTTACGGACAGAGATAAATGGTTTTCTTTTTGGTCTCTTGTAAGAAATTTTATATTTAAAAAAATATTTTGAAGTGTTTGCATCTAGTAAATATTGTTACTTACAAAGCCCTGTAGTGGGTTGATAATTTTGTGGATTTATGTTTTAATCGTTCAAGGTTATTTTCCCGTCAAAAATCCTTCGTTCTTTGTTTTATAGTTCCTTCCCAAATTTACTTATTCGGAGTCCTGAGTTCAACTAACTTTACTTTTTAGGAAAGGGGAATATCTAAGCTAGAAACAGGAAGTGACAAAGGGCCATAAATCAATTTTCTTCCAGACAATTAGTCTAGCACTAAGGGTGTTCTTTGGACTTACGGGTGCTAATTTTGTTACATTTACTATCATATTTTTAATGCTGTTAAACATTATTGGCTTTTTTTAGAACGAGTGAAAGCAAGTCTCTATTATTATTATTATTATTATTATTATTATTATTATTATTATTATTATTATTATTCAATATATATCTATAATTATTTTTAAAGATTTTGAATTTGAGGTCCCATAAGACAAAGGCGGAGTCGTCTCAAAAATAGTAATATTCATTTTTTTATGTGAAATGTTACTTTTCTTCCAGATCGAGTAAACTTGGGTGGGATTTCTTTAGGTGTTTGTTCCGCGGAAGATTCTTTAATTGAAGTTTCTGTTTGTAATCATTAATTTCGACATCATCTTGCTCTTGATTAGCTATTTCAGGTAAATCAAAAATGTCTACAATGACTGTATTCTTTGGTCTTGATAGGCAGTCGGCAGCTCTATTTTCATTACCTTTGATATGTATTACATCAACAACTTATTCAGAAATTATAGATAGCTATCGTTTCTGAATTTCTGACTTTACAGATGTCTGTTTTTTATCGGCTCCTATTAAAGGTTTATGGTCTGTAAAAAGCATGACGTAACGTCCTTCAGCACCAGGTTTGAAATGTTTAGTGTTTAATGGTTAGTTTCCATAACACTATAAATTAATTGACAATACAAATAAATAACGAAACTTCTTTGGAAACACAACGAAAGGTTTTTATAGTACCAGAAGCAAACGAGTCAGAGTGAGAAAAGGTTCTTTTGGGGATCGTCAGTTGATATGTGGGTCCTTTAGTTTGTAGGAGGTGTGTTACTGAAGCAGGTAGCTCGTATGACTGGCCGCAAGGCGGTTCTTCTGTGTGTGTAGCTAGTAGCAGCGTGCTCTTCAGTGAAGGTCTTCCATGTGGAATGTCCGTAGCAGAGGATGCGAGAGAGGTCTGTCTTTGCTGCGAGCTGGGTTCTCTCTGACTTGTCGTGACTTCCAAAAAGGAGAAGAAAAATAGTTCTTGAGAGGAAGAAGGAATCAATGCGCTTTGCCCCTGATTGTTCAGTGTGTAGCCGAATCGCTTGGCGGGGGCATTGATTCGCGAGAGACCTGTGACTGCTACAAATGTAACACTGCTAAGTATGCAGCTAAAAGCTCTAGGTCAAAAGTGTAAAGGTTTAACTGGGGCTCAGTCATTTTATTTGAAAAGAAGCCGATGGGTACTGGTATTCCATGAATTATCAGGTATAGTGCAGCGCCAATGGCATAAGCTGAACTGTCTGACACAATGTGGTAATTAGTACAGCTGGAGTCAGGATAAGGTAGTGTTGATACTTCAGCGAGTTTTTGCTTTAAAGTATTAAATGCTTCAAGTTCCTGAGTATTAAGGATGAGAGTAGTTGCTTTAGGATAGTTCTTAATCTTCTCTATAAGTGGAAAGACTATGTCAGCAAAATGCGGAATTAGCTTTCGGTAGAATCCAACCATTCAAAGGAATCGTCGTAAGGATTTAGAATTTCCAGGGGCTGGAATTTTTTTTTTTTTTTTTATCTCGGCTGTTTTTTTTTTAGTTGGAGAGATACCATCAGGGCCAATGTGAAAGCCTAGGTAATCTAGACTAGTCTGCAGAAATAAACATTTGTCCAGAGAAAGCCTGAGATTGTAGTCATGAAGAATTTCTCAAACAACTTCCAGATCTTTTAGATGCTGTTCTGGTGTTTCAGAAAAAATTAATATGTCATCCAGATATACGAATGCACAATCAACATTTAAAAATAAATTGTCCATATATCTCTGAAATGTACAGCTTGCATTTCTTAATCCAAAAGGCATATGTAGATACTCATACAGGCCAAACGGTGAAATGACAGCAGTTTTTTCGATATCTTCTTCTTTGGCTGGAATTTGATGGTAAGCCTTCAATAAGTCTACTTTTGAAAAAACTTTTTTCCCGTTGATTTTTGCCGTAATGCTTTGCAAGTTTGAAATTGGATAACGGTCAGGTTTGGTGATAGCATTTACGCATCTGTAATCATCGCAGGCTCTCCATTTACCTGGGGTGTTCTTTGGTACCAAGTGTAAAGGAGATGTCCATGGAGATTTTGACTGACGAATTATCCCAGCATTAAGTAATGGCGTAAATTCCTCTTTGGCAGCCTCATGTTTTTCTTGGAAAAGTTGTCGCACTTTAGCGAAAGTTGGGGATGAGGGTGGGGGTTATTTCCAGTGTTTTACTCTAGAATTTGGCGCGCACCCGGCTTTTAGCTTTTTGCGAGGCCCCGGGGCCTGTTCTGGACTTCGGTCCGGAGCGTGGCTCTGCAAAATGGAACAATGGCAGACTTGGGGCCTTTAAGTAGGCACCTAGTTTCGACTAGGCTACCTTCGGGTGGGCGAACTGCATTTTTGTCTCCTTTGTCCCCCATGCACGGCACTAGACCAAGCGTCTAGTTTAAGCCGTTTACTGGCATACGTGCCCGGACTCACATTTGGGTTCGTGAAACTGCTTGCCTCATCAGGCTCACATTACACTAAGGGAGCCGATGAGCAGCATTGACCAGCAGGGTTCGAGTCTCGGCTCGTTCCCGACCTCCCCTCCCCTTTATCCCCACTTTAATCGGCCTTCGGGCTTTTTGACCTTGTGTCAAGTCGTGTCTGGTGGGAGGCAGCGACAAATAAATTACTCTAGAATTTAGAGATGTATAATTATTAGACCTTGGAGCAGTTAATGAAGGATATTCCTGTAGCAGGTTCTTGATAGAGTCAGGAAGCTGAGGAACATTATTTATGCAAATTTGCTCAACAAAGCAATTCATCCTACCTGTTTTTATTGTTTTGTTTGTTGATGTGTCTATTAATCTATTATTAGTGCAGTCAACCAACAAGCCATAATTAGAAAGGAAATCTTTGCCTAACAAAGCTATAACATTAGCTATAACTACATTCCATTTAAATGTTCTACGTAGCTGGCGAATTTTATTTTCGACTTGTGCTTCGCCATGATAAGGTATCTGCCGATCCCTTGCAGAAGACAAATGTACGGCTGTAGGGTTCAAACATAAACCTCCTGAGAATTTTATAGGTAAAATTGTTATAGATGCTCCTGTGTCGACGATAAAGTTTAAAGGTACTTCACCAATTTTTGCAGTAACTTCGAATAATGGCGAGCCGGAGGTTGCAGCTTCGACTCGCCTTTCTAGTTTTCCGCGGTCTGAGGAATAGGGGATGAATGTCTAGATGAGGTAGGTAAGGGCTGTGTAGAGGTAGGTTGGACTTTGCAGTTGCTTTTGTCAGGCCATTTACACCAAGGCTTGCAAGTGCGAGATCTTTCTCCATTATAAATGCACCAACGAAGGCGTTCTTCGATCGACAAAATCAGAGAAAATGGCTTCGAGCTGACTAAGAGAAGAAGCAAAAGGTACCCCGCAAAAACAATCACGGACGCCGACTACGCTGATGACTTGGCGTTACTGGCGAATACGCCTAATCAAGCAGAGACACTAAACTGCATAGTCTGGAACGAGCCGCAGCTGGCATTGGCCTCCATGTCAATGCACACAAAACTGAATATATGTTTTACAACCAAACGGGCAACATTGTCACACTAGACGGAGCCTCTCTGAAACTAGTAGACAAATTCACCTACCTAGGAAGTAGCGTCTCATCAACCGAAAAAGACATCGACACACGACTGACGAAGGCATGGACGGCTATCGATAGGCTCTCGATCATATGGAAATCAGACCTAACCGATAAAATGAAACGCAGTTTCTTCCAGCCAGCGGTTGTGTCGATACTGCTATATGGATGCACTACATGGACGCTAACTAAACGGCTGGAGAAAAAAACTAGACGGAAATTACACTAGAATGTTGAGAGCAGTATTGAACAAGTCCTGGTGACAACACCCCACGAGACACCAACTATACGGACACTTGCCTCCCCCATCACGAAAACTATACAAGTTAGACGAACCAGACACGCGGGACACTGCTGGAGAAGCAAGGACGAGTTCATAAGCGATGTACTCCTATGGACCCCCACATATGGATGTGCAAAAGCAGGACGACCAGCACGAACTTACATACAGCAACTATGTGAGGATACAGGATGTAACCCTGAAGACCTGCCGGAGGCGATGAATGATAGGGAGAAGTGGCGAGAGAGGGTCAGGGATATCCGTGCTGGCGGCACGACATGATGATGATGATGATGACATTAGTTGCCTTGTTATTACTATTGTTATTACTATGTTTGTAGTGGCGTGATAGAGTGCTGGGAGTCGAAAGCATGTGTGACGTTTCCTCATTAATAAAAGGCATTAATTCGTCAGCAAATGAGCCTAGCTGTGGGAGGCTTAAAGATTTTTGTGTGGCAATTACTGGAAATATTGAAGTAGGCAGAGCGTGGATAAATTTGTGCCTAACGAAATCCTCACTAACACCTTATTTACTGGCAGTTGCCATCAATTCCTGTGAGAAATATGATGGTCTACCAGTCATTTTGGAATCACTCATGAATTTAGAGAAGATTTCTGGCTTTGTTTGTTCATATGTTGTTATGACTGCTGCTTTTAGCTCTTCATAATTAGAATTTGCCAGTAACATACTTGGTAGTTTTGTGACGAGGTCGGCAGGTAAAGATGACAGCGCGTGCAAGAATTTTGAGTTAGTTTTTTTACTTCTGTTTAGAAGAAACTGTGCTTCGACAACAGTAAACCAATATGTAACTGCACATTCCGTGAATTGAGGTATTTTAACGGTTAAAACCGAGGCAGATAATTCCTCTGTGTCAGACATGATAAAAATGTAATGTGTATTAGGAAAATGAAGAGGTCACCAGTGTAGCGAACGGGGTATCTCTAAACTAGAATTATTTCTATATTAAACATGGTTAGAGATATAGTGGCCGTTAACAGTTGTCCGATATACAATAAAATAAGTGTTTATAAAAGTAGAAAAGAACGTAAAATAGAATAATACAAATTATCAGACTTTTTGACAGACATATAAAACAAATTAAACACATAAAAAAAGACAAACAACAATAAAAGAATTTGTAGGTCTATATACATATATGAGTTTTTTTGTGAAACAAGGGTGTTGGTCGACTTATATACATAAGCGGCCCAATATCGGTAATGCCTGAAGGGGCTCTTTTTACTGAGGGACAGGCAGAAAAAGATGGCGGCAATAAAACACGTATGTTGTTACACATGAGTCTTGGAGTTATTTCTACTAAACATGGTGTCAGAAGGACGAAGTTGACGATAATCTGAGTGAGTACTACTTTGTTTAAAACATCAAAAGATGATGTCAATCAACCTACCCCAAAGTTTTGACTGGACAGTAAGAAATTTGCATAAAGCCTTCAACGAGTGCCTTGAAGAAGTGAATCTTTTTTTTTGAATTTCAGAAATTTGAAGGATAGGGTAGAGATAGTACCACTAAAGACTGTTAAGAATGGTGCTTTTAATACAAAAGTTTGACTACAAAATAACATACAAAAAGGGCAGTGACATAATCATTGCTGATGCTCTTTCGCGAGCCCCAGTAGAGGATGACAATTTCCAGTTTAATTTCAATGAAGTGAATCTATTAGAATTTCTTGTTGTAAGTGAACAGACCAGAGACAGGCTAGTCAGTGCCACCAAAGAAATAAGGATCTACAGAAGCTCATATAACTAATTAAACAAGGCTTCCCAATGCGATATAAAGTCCTTGAACCTAAGTTGAAGCACATGTATAAATTCAGAGACTACCTGTCAACAAAGGATAATCTAATATTTTATAAAGACAGAGTCTTTGTACCTGCCTCAATGAGAAATGACATGAAGAAGAAGGCACACACAAGCCATTTAGCAGTTGAAAGTAACATGAGACGCGCCCTAGACACAATCTTCTGGCCAAGAACGAGGCACGAACTACAGGAATGTTATATCAACTGTGAACAGTGTAGCAGATATTCTGCAAGAAATAGCAAAGAGACACTAATCACAAGACCAGTGCCGGAATACCCATTCCAACGTATTGGCCTCGATACCATGACACTGGATGGAAGGAAATACCTAGTCTGTGTGGATTATTTCTCCAATTACACCTTGGTTGATCGGCTCCAAGGGACATCATCATGTTGCACAATCAAGCTGATAAAGAAACACTTTATGAGATATGGCATCCCAGAAGAAGTTGTAAGTGATGAGGGCCCTGAATTTGATAACAAAATGATGAGAGGATTGGCCCATAAATACGGATTTAGATGGAATCCCTGCTCACCAGAGATGCCAAACTCCAATGGAATGGCAGAATCAGCTGTAAAACAAATAAAATGCATCATAAAAAAATGTAATAATGAAAACAGCGATCCTTGTCTGGCCATACTAGAATCCACCAACACACCATCAAAATCCATAGGAATGTCCCCAGCACAGAGATTCTTTGGAAGACAATTGAGAAGTGTACTGCCTACGATGAAGAAATTTCTATCCCCATTTAATGTGGAAGAAACAAAAACTAAAATACAAAAGGCAAAACAACATCAAAAGAAATACTATGACAAAAATGCACATGACCTGATAGAATTAAGAGAAGGTGACCAGGTGACTGTGCATCCATATGGCAAGAGCCAATATTGGAAAAGGGCAGTTGTCACAGAAAAGTTTGAATACCGACGATACATGATCGAACTGGAAAATGGGAAAAGACTGGTGAGAAATAGGAGACACCTAAGACTCACAACTAAACCAAAACACAGCAACGTGACGAAAACAAACCACAAACAAGATATCACCAGCAATGACAGTGAACAAAACACCAAACAGCAACAACCAGACATGGCTGAAAGACAACTACGTCTGAAGAGAGTCACCGCAGGCAAGACACCCAACCGATATGGTGAATGGCAACTCACATAAAATGAATACTTCAGACTTTTGTATGTATGGGGGATGTTGGTCGACTTATATACATAAGCGGCCCAATGTCGGTAATGCCTGAAGGGACTCTTTTTACTGAGGTATAGTCAGAAAAAGATGGCGGCAATAAAACACATATGTTGTTACACATGAGTCTTGGAGTTAATAATAAATATTTTAAAGTGTTTGCATTTAGTAAATATTGTTACTCACAAAGTCCTGTAGAGGGTTGATAATTTTGTGGATTTATGTTTTAATCGTTCAAGGTTATTTTCCCGTCAAAAATCCTTCGTTCTTTGTTTTATAGTTCCTTCCCAAATTTACTTATTCGGAGTCCTGAGTTCAACTAACTTTTCTTTTTAGGAAAGGGGAATATCTAAGCTAGAAACAGGAAGGGACAAGAGGTCATAAATCAAATTTCTTCCAGACAAACTAAGGGTGTTTTTTGGACTTACAGATGCTAATTTTGTTACATTTACTGCTGTTAAAAATTGGTGGCCTTTTTTGACAACACGTGACAGTAAGTCTCTTTGTTCAGACTTAATTATTATTATTATTAATATTATTATTCAATATATATCTATATTTATTTTTAAAAAATTGAATTTGGCGTCCCATAAGGTTACAGAGTAAAGGTTAAAGGTCAGCCCTATTTACTGGGTAAAGGTTAACGGTCTGCCCTACTATTTGACTGGGTAAAGGTTAAAGTGGTCAGACTGAACTACTATTTGACTGGGTAAAGGTTAAAGAGCATAGTCTGTCCTACTATTTGACTGAGTAAAGGTTAAAGAGGTCAGGTTAAAGCTTAAAGGTCTGCCCTACTATTTGTTGTGTAAAGGTTAAAGAGCATAGTCTGCCCTACTATTTGACTGGATAATGTTTAAAGTGGGTAAAAATTAAAATGGTCAGATTGCCCTACTATTTGACTGAGTAAAGGTTAAAGAGGTCAGGTTAAAGGTTAAAGGTCTGCCCTACAATTTGTTGGGTCAGCACAGTCTGCCCTACAATTTGACTGGGTGAAAGTTAAAGAGGCCAGTCTGCCCTACTATATGACTGGGTAAAGGTTAAAGAGGTAAGACTGCCCTACTATATGACTGGGCAAAGGTTAGAGGTCACTGCCCTACTATATGACTGGGTAAAGTTTAAAGAGGTCAGACTGCCCTATTATTTGCCTGGATGAAGGTCTGCCTAGTTATTTAACTGGGTAAAGGTCTGCCCTTCTATTTGACTGTGTAATGGTTAAAGAGGTCAGTCTGCCGTATTTTTTGACTGGGTAAAGGTCTGCCCTATTATTTGAGTGGGTGAATATGAAAGAGGTGTGGCCTGGCCTTCTGCTGTCCGTTCTGGTCTCTCGTGGTGGAATGCCTTTTGGTAGTGGAATGCCCTAGTTAATTAAATTTTCGTTATTCATACTTTTTTGGGGGGGGGTCACTAAAGTAAATCAAAAATAGGATTATGTTTTATTATGGGTCCTAAAATTCAAGCGCGTAGATAATTACTTATTTATTTTGGAGCCTAAATATTTATCTGTTAATTAGTTTCTGAGCCGAATTTTCTAGAATGTTCTTCTTCTGTGTATTTGGTGTTGATTATTTTAAGGCAAAAGAATGTGTATTCTATACAGGGAATAAAAATTCAATACCAATACTAATTTACAAAAATTTATCCTAATTATTAAAATTATCGTAAAAATTCATGTTATTTATATTAAAAAGAAATTAATAGATCCAATGTTAAGTCGATCGTAATAAACAAAGAATTAATATGTAATTCACATATCGAATGTCAAGTTAATCGTAATAAGTAAAGAATTAATATCTATAAGTACTTGATTAATTATTATTTATTTATTAGTATTTATTAATAATTTTTGATATAAACAAATTTATGAAACATTTTCGCTTTTAAACATTTGATTACATTGGAGATTTTGCGTCTGCCTATTTTTATTTTTTGTCCGTCCAAGTCTTCGTATGAAATGGATTTTTCAAGTCTTCTGGATGAAATGGATTTTTCAAGTCTTCTGGATGAAATGGATTTTTCAAATCTTCTGGATGAAATGGATTTTTCAAATCTTCTGGATGGAATGGATTTTTCAAGTCTTCTGGATGAAATGGATTTTTCAAGTCTTCTGGATGAAATGGATTTTTCAAATCTTTTGGATGGAATGGATTTTTCAAGTCTTCTGGATGAAATGGATTTTTCAAGTCTTCTGGATGAAATGGATTTTTCAAGTCTTCTGGATGAAATGGATTTTTCAAGTCTTCTGGATGAAATGGATTTTTCAAGTCTTCTGGATGAAATGGATTTTTCAAGTCTTCTGGATGGAATGGATTTTTCAAGTCTTCTGGATGGAATGGATTTTTTTCCAAAGTACTTTCGGTCTATCCCGAAGTCAAACTAACCATATGAAGACTTGAACAGATCAAAGATAAAAATAGGCAGACGCAAAGTGTCTTTCTATTCGATCACACATGTATATATATGTGTGTGTGAGTGTGTGTGTGCGCGTGCCATAACTATTGTCGTCCAAAGGAAAATGAAAACGGCTTGCCGACTTCAAATAATCAGACAAATTCGATCAAAATTGGCTTCGCACACACGAGCAAGCTGAGAACTCTTTGATGAATTTACGAGTCTCCTGAGTGCTCGAAGTTTTTTGATACTCTGAAGAAAAGGGGAGTCCTGTGGCTCACATGCTGAACTGCTAATTTCATACTATTACGTTCCCTTTCAGACTAAAACCCTTGGGAAAGCTATGGACTCTTTTATCCTCCTAATTATCGGTTAAGTAGTATCACTAGTTTCCTTCTCTAAGATGGATTTGGTATTGAATAGTTTTTAACATTCTTGCTTTTGTTACTGCGTTCTTTTTAATTTTTCGGACAGGAGTCTCCATGGCGTAATGGTTCAAGTGCTGGATTATAGTCTTGCATTGTTAATTGAATTACCATGACCAGAAAATCAGGGGAACACCAACGCACGATATACGGAAACACTGGACAGTTGCTTCGACCTTATTAGATCTCATCAACAGTGTATACCGTGATCTCAACCACTGGAGAAAAATAAACATCTATGGCCTTGCAATTAGCGAATTCAGTCACGGTATTGCGTTCACTTCTTAGGAAAGGCATGAGTCCTTAATCCCTTCAGCCATCGGTTAATAATCACGTCTGTTCTTCAACAAGGAAGGCTTTGGCTTTCAATAATACACGAAGGTTAAGCTATTAAAAAACAAAGAAAACCTTGTTACTATTAAGACAGTGAAATTATTGCGTCCGTCTCGTCTGCCTATGCTTGCTTGTTTTTTTTTTACTGAAGATTTGCCTGTTTTGTAATTTCATTTTAACGTCACAATTTACCTTGCTTGTAAAGTGTCTTAAGACCGTATATAAAAGGGAAACCTAGATCTGTCATTTAAATTCATTCATTTTTACCTCATTAACATTAAGATTTCTTTCACTGGCGCTTGTTCTTTTGTGCTCTCCACCCTTGTCAGCCATCTCTCCTGGTAGATCTTCAAGACTGCATCCAGTGTCCGTACAAAGCTGATGTTTTGTTGGTTGACGAATTCTGGTGTGTCCATGTCTAGTTGTCCATAGCAGAACATCGCTTATGAGTTCGTCCTTACTTCTCTCTGCATTTGTGTGTCTTACTTGGATGTTTTTCGAGAGGGGGTGGGTAAGTGGCCGTACAGCAGCTGCTTTTATCTTGTCTTTTCTTCTGTTTAGTCAGTGTTAATATATCACAGATACACTGATGCTGGTATTGGTGATGACCCGACTAAATATCTGCTTTGTCACCAAGCATTTTTATTGGCTGATTTGATTAATCATATTATGAGTATATATATATATATATATATATTTCATTGAACGTAATAGACATTTTTGTCTACTTATTTTTTGTTGATCCTTTCGTATTGCCGTATTGATTTTATACGAAAGGATCAACAAAAAAAAAAAAAATATGTAGATAAAAAATGTCTATTATGTTCAGGAAGCAGCGTCTCATCAACCGAAAAGGACATCGACACGAGGCTAACGAAGGCATGGACAGCTATCAATAGGTTATCGATTATATGGAGATCAGACCTAACCGATAAAATGAAACGCAGTTTCTTCCAGGCAGCGGTTGTGTCGATACTGCTATATGGATGCACTACATGGACTCTAGCAAAACGGCTGGATAAGAAGCTAGACGGCAATTACACAAGAATGCTGCGAGCAATCTTGAACAAGTCCTGGCGGCAACACCCCACAAGACACCAACTGTACGGCCACCTGCCTCCTATCACGAAAGCTATCTAAGTTAGACGAACCAGACATGCAGGACACTGCTGGAGAAGCAGGGACGAACTCATAAGTGATGCACTCTTATGGACCCCCACATATGGCCGAACAAAAGCAGGACGACCAGCTCGAACATACATTCAGCAACTATGTGAGGATACGGGATGTCGTCCAGAATATCTGCCGGAGGCATTTTAAGGAATTGGATATTGTATTGAATATCACTGAATTCTTTGATTTACTTCTGTTTTCATGTGAGATGCCATTTTGACAGACTGCCACACCACTGCAATTCATTGCAAGACAAAAAATAATGGGTTATCAGTAGGAAAGGTCAAATTCTACTGCAATATGACCAACATACACCTCTGATATTGTGGAACAACATAAACTAAGGATATTACTCTCAAAGTAATTCTAGTCAGAGTGGATTTTTTTCTTTATTGGAGAAAAGGTAAAAGATAATATGGCGGAGATTATAAGGGAAAATAGTATTTCAAGGCTGGAAAATTGCGCTATCAAACGTTGCTATTGTGTTCCCTTTATAATTTGTAGTTTTTGGTTTCATATATATTGAAGGCGTCGACAGTGAGTGTTTTTTTTTATTTTAGCTTGTCTAACACCAGATTTTAGATTGATTGATTTTAAAAGCATGCCAACCCGTCTAGGCTTATTTTATGCCAAGAGGTTAGGGAAATCCTGTTCATTGGATGTTCATGCTTAAATTTTTGATATAGTTGTTTCTTAAGAGTTTTTTTTGAACAGGGTCCAATCGAATAATAGATTTATTTGACCCCCAGATGAGACCGCTAACAGATCTATTTGACCCCTAGATGAGACCCTATCTAATTTAATTGATCCCTAGATGGAACTCCAATCAGATTTATTTGATCCTTAGATGGGATTCTTACAGATCTATTTGACCCCTAGATGGGATCCGTAAAAGTTACTCCCATTCCGGGTCAGAGCGGTGTAGCAATTTTTTTATCATTAACTTTGAATCTTATTCATAGACCATTTCTTGGCGTTGTTGGACTACATCACCGATGCAACCAGTCTAGGAAAAGGAAGACTCTAAATTCAAACCAGCTTTGCTCTGCTTAGGAAATGGCCTTGTGTCACATCTTGTTGTGGTGGAAGAGTTGAGTTTAAAAAAGCTAATTCTCTTGGGAAAAGTATGAATACATATTGTTCTCTCCAGATATAAATAAATAGTAGGGCAGACTTGGTTCTTTAGCCTGGGTAAAGAAACTAACCTAGGAGAAGAAAAATCTGTATTTGCACTATAAGTATTCCACTTAAAAACCAACCTATTCTTCTTCTTCTTTTTTCTTCTTCTTCTTCTTCTTATTATTATTATTCACTCATTTGAGCTTTTCACATCAGTGTTAGTCGATGGTTTTTCACAGGAGTCTGAGTGACAGCAAGTCTCTTCAAGTCTCCAGGACTCTTCACGGTATTCTGGCCGTTCTCAATAATGCTGTCGTTTGGATGGTCTCCACTCGTCCGCCAACTTCCAAGTCCTCCAGGCCTTTTAATAATCCTTTAGTTATTCTGCCAAAAGCACCAATCACAATTGGTACAATCGTCACTTTTATGTTCCACAGCTTCTTCAATTCTCTAGCAAGGTCGAGGTACTTATCCTTCTTTTCAGATTCTTTCAGTTTTATTCTATGGTCAGCCGGGACAGCAAAGTCGACAATTTTGCAGGTTTTCTTTTTTTTTTGTTGATTATTATAAGGTCTGGTCTTCTGGCCGAGATTAGGTGATCCGTTTGTATTTTAAAGTCCCATAGGAGTCTCTGCGTGGCATTTTCTAGGACAGGTGCTGGGTTGTGCATATACCATTTGTTAGTATGGTCGAATATTATTATTTGAAGAAACTTTATTACTACTGGAAAAGTATTCATTTATTTCATGAATCATTTTTTCAGTTGTTCGAAATGTCATCCACTGTAACTCTCGGCTTAACCAAAATGAGTACATCAACAGTATTTTTCATTACGAGCCCACCTGGTCATTTTTATTTTATCAAGAACATTATTTCGAACTTTTTAAAAGAATTTACACTTGTGAGTGTGCCAGGTCTGTTTTCATTTCAAACACTATTTCGACCTTTTTTAAAACAGTTGAGCCAATTATTTACTAACATTTTCTTCTCTGTACACTTCGTAGATTCTTTTGTAAATTTCATATTGTTTGCACTTCTCGGCCACCAAAAATTGGATGACAGTTCTCTGTTCAAACCTGGAGCACTCCATTTTATTTGGCATTATTTTGATTCGCCTCAACGCAAATATTTTTGCAAGATCAAAATAATTTTTGCTTTAAACTAATTCTAAACAATGTATAATTTACACTTTTAGAAAAAAAATTTCAAAAAGAATTTTTGACTTTTTCGAAAAAATTATCCTTATTTATTGAATGAGCTTCGTATGAATTATAGGTCCCTTCAGCCCAATCGGCTGGGGCTGTAGAATACACTGACTGCATCTTTGCAGAGGGGTGAGAACCCACCAACAATTATCCTGGATATGACATTAAACAATCTAATGTTGAGGCTGCAGATTTTGGGGGATGCAGACTATCCCTTCACTGCCATTGCTCCAAGGTCCAATCTGACACGGAATGGTAGCACCTGATAGGGTTCTATCTATGGGTCAAATATAACTGCTTGACATTTAAACTGTTTACAAACAAATTGAATTGTTAGAAATAAAACTGTTTGATTATTTAACTGTGTTTAAACGAATGACAGATGTCTAATTGAATTGTTAGTGATTCATTGCAATACTTGGAACTGTTTAACTTTATTGACTTATGCTAATTTGAATTGAGAGAAATAGAACTGTTTGATCATTTATCTGTGTGCAAACAAATGACTTATGCTAAATTGAATTGTTAGAAATAGAATAGAAGGAAAACTCTGAATTCAAACCTGTTAAACTCCGCTTAAAAATTGACCTTGTGTCATATCCTGCCCGAGCGGAGGGGTTGGTAAATATCTATATTGTCCTTTCCAGATATAAGTAAATAGTAGGGCAGACTTGGTTCTTTAGTCTTGGTAAAGCAACTAACCTCGGAGAAGAAAAATCTGAATCCAAACTAAATGTATTCCACTTAAAAATCTACCTTGTATCGCACCCTGTCCGTTGCGGACATTATATATTTACCCAACCCCTCCGCTCGGGCAGGATATGACACAAGGTCAATTTTTAAGCGGAGTTTAACAAGTTTGAATTCAGTTTTTTCCTTCTCTTAGATTAGTTGCCTCATCAAGGCTGAAGAACCCAGTATGTCCTACTATTTACCCATAGCTGGAGGGAGAATAATTGGCTTCATACCTTTCCCAAGGGTAATAGTGCTATGTGAAATGCAATCAGTCTCATCCAGGATTTGAACTCGTGTCGCCGTGTCCATTTCTTACGACGATAACCATTACACCACCAAATATTATTTCACAAATAAAGTGGTGTAGAGCGACCATAAATAGTTGTCTTCTCTGGGGTATGGGTGTGTCTATTAGGCGACTCTCAGACAGTCACATGACTATCCTTATCTGTTTTTTTTTTATCGATATGGCTGTGATCATTTTACTATCCAGCAATCTCAAGTAAGACTTTTTACTATTTTGTAACCTTTTACATACTGCCTCTTCATAGAACATGTACATATTTTTATCTGTTGGCATACGTTTGTATCCCCTTTTCAATACCACTTATATGTATTTCATGTATATATATATATATATATATATATATATATATATATATATTTAATCTTTTTGTTGGTATCTATGAGTACATTTTGCCTTTATTTCCGTTGTGTTCAGTGTTAGTATATCATGGATATACTAATGCTTATACTAGTCTTTGGTAAATGGGGTACAGGTGATAATAAAAAAAATGTTTCCTCTGGATTGTGGTTGCGTCCATTGATCACGTGAGAATTCAGTATCCTTTCTTGCCCTCTTCCGTTCTATTTTTTCAACAGATAAGACGTGCCCTTTTATTTTGTCTTTTCATTAAACAACCCCGGCAGTAAACTCAGCACTGAGATGTTAAGCCACAATTTTTAACCAACCAAAGAAATCAAGTAAGACATTTTACCATTTTTACCCCTTGTCATATGCTGCTTGTTCATCGATGTTCATATTTTATCTGTAGTAGCACATTTGTATATTCTCGTTGATATTTATTGTATATTTCTTATGTATCTATTAAAAGTTCCTATATGTATAAATGAATTTGCCTTTCCTTCCGTATATTGAGTGTTAGTATATCATTGGGTATACAAATGCTAATATTGGTCCTTGCTGAATGGGCACGTGACTAAATATCCTTCCAAGCACCAACCAATCCGATGGCGTTAATAATAGTGATGGTTCTGGTCTTGTGATACGAGGTTTTTATATCTTTGCCTCTGTAGTACGTTGATGCGTAGTTTGTCGGATTTAAACGGAACATTGGTCTTTTGTAGCAAACAAGAAAAGACAAAAAAAAAAAAGAAAAAAGAAAAAATACAACAGGTGTAAAAATTGAGAAGCAAAACAGGTAAGGGAAAAGAATTAGTCACACTGTTTATTCAATATTAGAATGGTACAGATTTAAACAAAGGCATTCTTCACTGAGATTACAAAATGGTTTAAAGGGGCGACAATCGGCACTTAAAGATGGTCTATCTTTATGGAGTTTTTACTTTGATGGTTTTCACTTTGATTACATTTCAATTGCATGTGTTTCTGCTGGTCTCGAAACTAAAATATCAGGTACGCTTCATTAAAAGGTCCTTTTGTCGCCTCAAAAAATCCTTTAAAATAAAAAAAAAAGAAACGATAGAAAAAAAAAACGATGAAAAATAAAAAATGTCCAGTGAAGAGGCACGTACTCAAGTTGTTGTAAAGTGTTGACCTTTGAATTTTGAACTTTGACCTTTGAACATATTTTTTTAATTATTGTTTCTTTTTTTTTAATAAAAAAAAACAACAAAAAATATAGAGATATAATGTTGCTGTTGAGAAAATATCCCGTGCTTAACTGCCATCGATGGAAATGAAGAAATAAATAACAAGACGACAACAACGACGACGACGACGAGACTTAGGATCTTTCCGGTGACGTCATTATGACGTAACAGCGACAAAAGCCGAATCAGGTGTTGTAAAATGGATATCGCCAGTGTTATACTTTCTTATATTCTCTGCTTTGGTTGTAAATTAAATGGCCAGTTCAGGGTGGAACTCGGGTGTCGAGAGTCAGTGGCAGGCACAGGGACATAGGGTGGGTTTATTTGTAGAGGATGGAGGACGGTCAGTCCGAACAGATGCCAAGAAATTTGGTCATCATTACAGCGCCGTACCTGCTATTCACCGTTGTTTGAATTAAGTACAGTAGTCTTGACTAGTAGAGGTATATTAAACTCAAACACTAAATTCATTCTGAAAAAAAAATGTTAAACATTTAATTAAATGGAAAATTAAAAAAAAAATCTTTTAGTATTGTTGATTAAATTTCTAATATGGATTTTGAATTGTGTCTCTTCCAACTTTAAAAACACCACAGTCATTTCAATTAAAAATCAACTTTTATAAGAAAAATGCACTGAAAAAGGTTTTACATCGAAATGTTAAGGATTTTTATTAGGAAAATTCATTACAATTGATTTTTACTATGAAAAGGCATTGACCAATGATTTTTATAATGAAAATCCATTGGGCAATGGTTTTTTTTAATATGAAAATCCATTGGCCAGTGAATTTTACTATGGAAATGCATTGGCCAATGAATTTTACTATGAAAATGCATTAGCCAATGAATTTTATCATGAAAATGCATTGGTCATTGATTTTGACAGTGAAAATGCATCGGCCAATAATCTTTTTACTATTTTTAAAAATATATTGGGAATTATTTTTACTATGAAAATGAATTGGCCATTGATTTATTTTTACTTTAAAATGCATTGGAAATGTTTTTGTTTTGTTTACAATGAAATTGCATTATAAATGATTTTTACCGTGCTATTATCTGACCAATGATACACTGCGATATTATTTACATACCTTTTTTGTTTCTATGTTGGCAAGATTGTTTCAGCAGATTTAGGCTTCTGCGGCAATTTCTTCACCACCGGCTTCCTCAACAGCAGGAGCTTCCTCGGCAGGAGCTTCCTCGGCTGGAGCTTCTTCAACGGGAGCTTCGACTGGTGCTTCGACTGGTGCTGCTGGTTCCTCTGCTGGAGCTTCTTTCTCCTCCTCCTCTTTTGGAGCGTTTTGAATTCTCACTTCTTTCATGTGTTCTCTGATTTTGCGGTCTTTTTCTTGATATTCTTCAAGATCCGTAGTTAATTTGAAGTACAAATCTTTTCTTTCATCGTAACTTCGGTGATCTGTAAGACGCTCATATTTGCTGTGAAGCATAATTTTAGGCTAGAGGGGGAAAAAGCGACATTTTTTTTATTATTGAAATTGTCAATAAAATTTTTTTGTTTACTCTAATAATGCGTTACTAATGATTTTTCTCTGAAAATGCATTGGAAATGATTTTTACTATAAAAATGCATTGGAAATGATTTTTATTATAAAAATGCATTGGGAATGATTTTTACTATAAAAATGCATTGGAAATGATTTTTATTATAAAAATGCATTGGAAATGATTTTTACTATAAAAATGCATTGGAAATGACTTTTACTATAAAAATGCATTGGGAATGATTTTTACTATAAAAATGCATTGGAAATGATTTTTATTATAAAAATGCATTAGAAATGATTTTTACTATAAAAATGCATTGGAAATGATTTTTACTATAAAAATGCATTGGAAATGACTTTTACTATAAAAATGCATTGGAAATGATTTTTATTATAAAAATGCATTGGAAATGATTTTTACTATAAAAATGCATTGGAAATGATTTTTACTATAAAAATGCATTGGAAATGATTTTTACTATAAAAATGCATTGGAAATGATTTTTATTATAAAAATGCATTAGAAATGATTTTTACTATAAAAATGCATTGGAAATGATTTTTACTATAAAAATGCATTGGAAATGACTTTTACTATAAAAATGCATTGGGAATGATTTTTACTATAAAAATGCATTGGAAATGATTTTTATTATAAAAATGCATTAGAAATGATTTTTACTATAAAAATGCATTGGAAATGATTTTTACTATAAAAATGCATTGGAAATGACTTTTATTATAAAAATGCATTGGAAATGATTTTTATTATAAAAATGCATTGGAAATGATTTTTACTATAAAAATGCATTGGAAATGATTTTTATTATAAAAATGCATTGGAAATGATTTTTATTATAAAAATGCATTGGGAATGATTTTTACTATAAAAATGCATTGGAAATGATTTTTACTATAAAAATGCATTGGAAATGACTTTTATTATAAAAATGCATTGGAAATGATTTTTATTATAAAAATGCATTGGGAATGATTTTTACTATAAAAATGCATTGGAAATGATTTTTATTATAAAAATGCATTAGAAATGATTTTTACTATAAAAATGCATTGGAAATGATTTTTACTATAAAAATGCATTGGAAATGACTTTTATTATAAAAATGCATTGGAAATGATTTTTATTATAAAAATGCATTGGGAATGATTTTTACTATAAAAATGCATTGGAAATGATTTTTATTATAAAAATGCATTAGAAATGATTTTTACTATAAAAATGCATTGGAAATGATTTTTACTATAAAAATGCATTGGAAATGACTTTTATTATAAAAATGCATTGGAAAGGATTTTTATTATAAAAATGCATTGGAAATGATTTTTATTATAAAAATGCATTGGAAAGGATTTTTATTATAAAAATGCATTGGAAATGATTTTTACTATAAAAATGCATTGGAAATGATTTTTATTGTAAAAATGCATTGGAAATGATTTTTACTATAAAAATGCATTGGAAATGATTTTTACTATAAAAATGCATTGGAAATGACTTTTATTATAAAAATGCATTGGAAATGATTTTTATTATAAAAATGCATTGGAAAGGATTTTTATTATAAAAATGCATTGGAAATGATTTTTACTATAAAAATGCATTGGAAATGATTTTTATTGTAAAAATGCATTGGAAATGATTTTTACTATAAAAATGCATTGGAAATGATTTTTACTATAAAAATGCATTGGAAATGACTTTTATTATAAAAATGCATTGGAAATGATTTTTATTATAAAAATGCATTGGAAATGATTTTTACTATAAAAATGCATTGGAAATGATTTTTACTATAAAAATGCATTGGAAATGACTTTTATTATAAAAATGCATTGGAAAGGATTTTTATTATAAAAATGCATTGGAAATGATTTTTATTATAAAAATGCATTGGAAATGATTTTTACTATAAAAATGCATTGGAAATGATTTTTATTATAAAAATGCATTAGAAATGATTTTTACTATAAAAATGCATTGGAAATGATTTTTACTATAAAAATGCATTGGAAATGACTTTTATTATAAAAATGCATTGGAAATGATTTTTATTATAAAAATGCATTGGAAATGATTTTTACTATAAAAATGCATTGGAAATGATTTTTATTATAAAAATGCATTGGAAATGATTTTTATTATAAAAATGCATTGGGAATGATTTTTACTATAAAAATGCATTGGAAATGATTTTTACTATAAAAATGCATTGGAAATGACTTTTATTATAAAAATGCATTGGAAATGATTTTTATTATAAAAATGCATTGGGAATGATTTTTACTATAAAAATGCATTGGAAATGATTTTTATTATAAAAATGCATTAGAAATGATTTTTACTATAAAAATGCATTGGAAATGATTTTTACTATAAAAATGCATTGGAAATGACTTTTATTATAAAAATGCATTGGAAATGATTTTTATTATAAAAATGCATTGGGAATGATTTTTACTATAAAAATGCATTGGAAATGATTTTTATTATAAAAATGCATTAGAAATGATTTTTACTATAAAAATGCATTGGAAATGATTTTTACTATAAAAATGCATTGGAAATGACTTTTATTATAAAAATGCATTGGAAAGGATTTTTATTATAAAAATGCATTGGAAATGATTTTTATTATAAAAATGCATTGGAAAGGATTTTTATTATAAAAATGCATTGGAAATGATTTTTACTATAAAAATGCATTGGAAATGATTTTTATTGTAAAAATGCATTGGAAATGATTTTTACTATAAAAATGCATTGGAAATGATTTTTACTATAAAAATGCATTGGAAATGACTTTTATTATAAAAATGCATTGGAAATGATTTTTATTATAAAAATGCATTGGAAAGGATTTTTATTATAAAAATGCATTGGAAATGATTTTTACTATAAAAATGCATTGGAAATGATTTTTATTGTAAAAATGCATTGGAAATGATTTTTACTATAAAAATGCATTGGAAATGATTTTTACTATAAAAATGCATTGGAAATGACTTTTATTATAAAAATGCATTGGAAATGATTTTTATTATAAAAATGCATTGGAAATGATTTTTACTATAAAAATGCATTGGAAATGATTTTTACTATAAAAATGCATTGGAAATGACTTTTATTATAAAAATGCATTGGAAAGGATTTTTATTATAAAAATGCATTGGAAATGATTTTTATTATAAAAATGCATTGGAAATGATTTTTATTATAAAAATGCATTGGAAATGATTTTTAATATAAAAATGTATTGGAATTGTTTTTTTTACTCTAAGAATGCTGTACGAATGATTTTTCTCTAAAAATGCATGGCAAATGATTTTTACTATAAAAATGACAATAATTTTAACTATCAAAATACATTGTCAATGATTTTACTAAAAAAATCCATTGTCAATAATTTTTACAATAAAAATGCGTTGGAAATGATTCTTATCTTAAAAATGCATTGCAAATTATTTTTACTATAAAAATGCATTAGAAATGATTTTTCTATGAAAATGCATTAGAAATGATTTTTCTATGAAAATGCAATAGTAACGATTTTTATAAGAGATTAAATTTAAAAATGAATGTATAAAGGAAATTGATTGTTAATGATTTTACTGTATAACTTTATCATTAATTATTTTTACTATCGAATTATTAGAGAAATACATTGAAATTTTTTGAACTAGAGAATTCCATTGAGTAATTTTTTTAGAATATAGAATTGCATTGGTTCAAATTTTTAATATAGTAATTGCCAACGAAGTTTACTCAAAAAATTCTGTGCAAACAATTTTTACTGTAGAAATGCATTGGAAAAATAGTTTATAATAAAACGGCATTGTAAATACTTTTCATCATTTTCAATTATTTTTCTGTAGGAAAATATTACAATTGATTTTTACTATAGTAATAGATTGATAATGATTTTTTTACCATTTATTCATTATAGACAATATGTCATTTAAAAAAATGAGATTAATTTACTTACTGGACAACCAGCATATTTATCAGCCAAACGATCGAAACTGAAAAGAAAAAATCGATTGAAATAAATCAATTGAAATAAATATCAAACTATCGGTATGACTAGTAAATTAAAATGAATAGGTCCACAAAGAGATTTATATCTTTTCTAATTATATATATATTTTTTACTAATGTTTCTAGCTTATTGCTTTCTTCAGACAGTCTTTCATGATTTTTGCTGTGTCGGTTTTGGTTTATAGTGACGACGGGACAGTCCCGATGGTGCTGCTTGTCATTTTCAGTTCTGTGACAGATTTTCTCTTTCTTCTTTTTCCTTTTACCATCTAGTCATCCTGATACTGTTTAGAGGTGTATGTGGTATGATGGTTGCCGTGGTAGGAGATGAACATGGTGACGCAAGTTCAAATCCTGAAAGAGGCTGTGGGCATTTTTCATATCGCTAATACCCATGAGAAAGGTAGGAATCCAATTATTCTCCTTCCAGCTATGGGTAAATAAGAGGGTAGACTGGACTCTTCAACCTTGGTATGGCAACCAGTCTAGGAGAAGGAAAACTCTGAATTCAAACCTGATAGATAAACTCTGCTTATCTTGTATCATATCCTGTTCATGCGGAGAGGTTGGATATATATATATATATATATATATATAGTTGAATATAGTACCGGACATTGGCCTAGCGGTTAGAGTGTTCGCCAATGGCCCGGGAGACCAGGGTTCAATCCCAGGCTGAGTCATACCAAAGACTCAAAAAATGGTACTTGATGCCGTCTTGCTTAACACTCAGCATTATAAGGTACGGATCAAGGGTAAAGTGGAGCCATCCAGGGAAAGGGGTAATGCCCTCCCCTACACCTTGGTGTAGTAAGCTATCGAAAAGGGAGCCTTCGGGTTACCCTCGACTATGGTCACCAACTTTACTTTTTTATATAGTTGAATAGGGAACAAGATTTTTTGCAATAACCCAATTCAAAATAATGTAGAATTTACATCTGTGGGAAAAATTCTATTTCAGCATGTATTGAAATTGAAAGTGAAAGTGAAAGAAGAATTCAGTTCTGTGTACAATGATACAGAAAGATCATAAAGTTCTTTTCAACTTCAGAAACTTCTTTTTCAGGATTTTGCAGCGGCAAAAATATCTATTTGTTGTTTAAAGTCATATCTATTTCTATATTATTTTGGTTTTTCCCTAAAAAATACCTTATTATTGAATGACCCTCGTATATATAATAGATTCTTCTTTAAACAAAAGAACTCCATTTTTTTATTTATCGTATATATAATAAATCCCTTCCCAGTTAAAAGAATTCTCCTAATCTATTGAATGACCCTCGTATATATGACAGATTCCTTCTCAGTCAAAAATAATTTCCCTTATTTACTGAATTGCCCGTATATATATGATAGATCCCTTCTCAGTTAAAAAAAAAAACTCCCCTTATTTATTAAATGACTCTTGTATGTATAATTGACCCATTCTCAGTCAAAAGAATTCCCCTTATCTATTGACTGACCCTCGTAAATAATAAAATGAATAAGTAAAGAAAGGCTTACGAATCATCCACCCTCTGGATATCACTTCCGGTTTTCTTGCCTTTGCTGGAATTAAAGAAAATAATTTTTGTTAAAAACGATAAACCAAACAAGTAAAAATCATTATACATAAACATTCCATTTTCTCAATGTATAAGACGCACCAACAAATTGACTGAAATAGTGTGAGGTCGTAGAACTTGAAGTCGGAATTCTATCTTTTTCTTATGTATTCCAGGATAACCAATTCCATTCATCTTGAAATGAATTCTGGGTATGACATTAAAATGTATCTCCAGTTATGGAGAATGTAGAGTTATTTCTTCATTATTCCCAGGTTCACTATGAGAGTTAGCACCTTCTACAGGTCAAAATAATATTTTTGAGAGGTCTTGATTTTAAACTACTTTAATACAATATTTGCTCAGGACGATTTTGTACTTTATTAGTCACTTTAAACCATATAATGTTTGCAAATTATAAGTATTTGATAAGAATACTTGAAACCATATAACTGTGTGTAAATTATTTGTATTAGATAAGAATACTTGAAACCTTATGACTGTGTGTAAATTAGTTGTAATTGTTACTTGAAGCTATTATTTTTTACCAAGGATCAAACAGAAATACTTACACGAAAAAAAAACAAAACAACAACAAACAAACAAACAAGCAAACAAAAAAAAAAGTATGATGCCTATGATTTTTACTATAGATGCTGTTAAACCCATCAATCTTGAGATGATTTGGTTTTATGAGATGTATCTGGGGAATTCCATTGTAGTTTAAAATCAGCTCGCACAAAGCGTCGCCGAGGGAAGGAGAGAAGAGAGATATAAATTTCCAAAACAGAAGAAAAAAAAAAAGAGTAACTAGTAAAACCTTTTCGAGTTTGTAAAGAGATTCGTTTCGATCTTTTTCTCACTTTCCTTCCACATAGACAATTCCATCTCAACAGAAGCAATCAAGCGAGATCGATGTAGATTTGTCTTTTCACCGAACTGTAACGTATCCTGATCTTCTCTCTCGGTTATTTTGCTAAGCGCTAAGAGCCCTTTCCCGGAAAGAAAATTCCGTTAACTCACAAAATCTACTCCTCTCTGATATGGCTCAAATGTTTGTTTTTTTTATTGGTGGTGAGAAGAGTACATTATGAGAGTTACCAGGTACTTGCAATCAGGACGTAAGCCAAAACACTGAGCAGTTAATATAGAAAATAATGCCGTTGATTGGAATATGAATAACTTGTTGTATATTGACCTCCGACCCGGCCAGGATGTCAAAATAGGAAATGCACCTGTGTAAATAACAGGTGCATCCGGTCGAGGAATATCAGAATATACTTTGACCGTGGACAGATTGAATGAATGCGATTTGTGACGCCCACAAGAAAAAGGTAGGTGTCGAACTATTATATAACTCGGTGCACAGGAAGTTCAATCAGTTAGAGATAAGATGCGGTAGAGAAAACCAGCACCCAGCAGAGTGGGCCCCCAGGCCCCCGGTTGAGCAGCCCAGGAGAACGGGAAAGAAACGCTGTTATGGCCAATAGAATGGGGGTCAATATGTTGCAGTTCTGTTCGGTCTCCAATTCCCTCTCACAGTAAAACCTTTAGTAACCCTTTCGAACCCTTTCAAATAAAGTGAGAGGTATATTTTTCTAAAGAACTGTTTCGCTCGTCTTTATTGTGTCGTCGTTATGCTTCTGCATGCATCTGCATATAAGTATGCAACAAACGCATTCAGGAGCCAATGTTATAAAAATGCCGCGAATCAGACTAAAAACTGAAATTAATTATTTGGGAAGTTTTTAGTTGGTGTTTTTATTATTTTTGTTTTGTGAAAAAATCCCGTGATAAATTAAAAAAAATTATTTTCTAATTTATATATTTGAATGAATAGATAATTTTAACGGTTTAAAATTCTATCATCATGCCTAGTGGGTAGAATATTCGCCTATGATCCGGGAGACCTGGGTTCAATCCCAGGTCGCGTCATACCAAAGACTTTAAAAATGGTATTTGATACCTCCTTGCTTAACACTCAGCAATATAAGGTACGTATCGAGGGTAAAGTGGAGCAATCCAGGGATAGGTGTAGTACCCTCCCCTACACCTCGGTGTAGTAGCTATTAAAAAGGGAGCCTTCGGGTCGCCCTCGACTACGGTCGCTAACTTTACTTACTATTAGTTTCGTGCAATTGACCATTGGCCTAATGAGTAAAGTGTTCGCCAATGGTCCGAGAGGCCAGGGTTCAATACCAGGTCGAGTCATACCAAAGACTCAAAAAATGGTACTTGATGCCACTTTGCTAAGCACCCAGCACTATAAGGTGAGGATCAAAGTGTTGCAATCCTGGGAATGGAGTAGCGTCCTTTACTACACCTTGGTGTAGTAGCTATTGAAAAGGGAGCCTTCGCGCCACCTTCGACTAAGGTCGCCAACTTAACTTAGTTTATTTTTTTAATTTAAATCAGCATATATTGAAATTGAAAGTGAAAGAACATTTCAGTACAATGTACGATGTCACAGAAAGACCATAATGTTCTTTTCAACTTCAGTAACTTCTTTTTTGGGAGCAGCAAAAAAAAAAAAAAATCAATTTATTGGTTAGAGTAATTTTTTACGGGCTGTCTTCTTTCTCCATATTTAATAACAGAAAATCTTGAGAGTCGCCCTTCTGGTGATGTTGAAAGTCTACGATATTTTTTTACCAATTTCTTTTATTGTCAGGATTTTTCTTACTGCCACTCGACTTAACTCAGTATAGGCTTATGATTTTTATTATAGAAATGCATTAAGGTTTTTACTGTAGAAATGCATTCATATATTTTCTTATTTCTGTTTTTAATTTGTTTTTATTCCAGAAATACATTAACCATGATTATACTAGAGAAATATATTACCCAAAATGTTTATCATTAAAGGGCACTAACCAATGATTTTTCAACAGCAAAAATGTAACTATAGAATGTACTATAGAAAAACGATTAACAATGATTTTTTATTGCAAAATTGTATTGCCTTTGATTTTTACTATAGAAAAACGATAGCCATTGATTTTTTTACGGCAAAAATTGTATTGCTTTTGATTTTTACTATAGAAAAACAATAACCAATGATTTTCACTGAAAAATGTACTTCCCATGATTTTTACAATAGAAATTCACAGCTTATGATTTTTATAAGAACGCATCAGCATATGGATAAACACATTGTAAAAGCTTTTTTTATAATAACATTATTTTTTTCTTTGATTTTTAAGTGTAGAAAAAATAATTAAGACAATAGTTACCCCTTGCTCATCTGTCTAGCTCTCTCAGCAAGCTCAATAAGCTGAAATAGAAAGAAAAAAGAAGAGATTATAAGGAAGGGTAAAAAAATTTATCTATAAAGGAAAACAGCAAAAATGTTTTTTTTCAGAAATCAAAAGAAATTGATATAATGTTACAAAATAAAATCGTTCAAAAATATAATTTTAAGCAGATGAATTAAAACAGTTACAATATAATTTGTTGCTCAGTTAAAATCATTAATTGAAGACACTTAACAAAACGGCTGGAGAAGAAGCTAGACGGCAATTACACAAGAATGCTGTGTGCAATCTTAAACAAGTCCTGGCGGCAACACCCCACAAGACACCAACTGTACGGCCACCTGCCCCCTATCACGAAAACTATTCAAGTTAGACGAACCAGACATGCAGGACACTACTGGAGAAGCAGGGACGAACTCATAAGTGATGTACTCTTATGGACCCCCACACATGGCCGTGCAAAAGCAGGACGACCAGCACGAACATACATTCAGCAGCTATGTGAGGATACGGGATGTTGTCCTGAGGACCTACCTAGGGCGATGAACGATAGGGAGGAGTGGCGAAAAAATATTTGCCGATCCTTAATCCACAGGATGAGTTTTTTTTTATTACCTTTGGTAATTTAAATAAGAGGCACTTATTTGGTTATCGTCGTTAGAACTGAACTCAATTACACATTTTCAAATCCTGAACGAGGTTGTTTAGATTCCACAGAGCACTAATACCTTTGGAAAACGTACGTATCTAATTATTTTTCCCTTCAGGTAGGAGTAAATAGTAGAACAGACCGTTCGTATTGTAACCGGTCTAGGAGAAGGAAAACACTGAATTCAGACCAGATCTAGAGAGGGATAAGCTTCGCCAGGTTATTCCTATCCAAGGCACACTACAAAAGTGGCCCTCCCCCATGACTAAACCAAGTTACAGGATAAATGTAAACACTAAATAATGAAGGATACCTCTGACATACAAAAGGAACAAATAATGTGATAACCTGAATGTTTCATGTCGCATAATTGGAAACATTCAAGATGCTTGGCATTTTATTTCTTGTCAGTGGAGGAGCCCGTGGTGTAATGGTTATCGTCGTAGGAAATGGACACGGTGACACGAATCCTGGACGAGGCTGGTAGCATTTCACATAGCACTAATACCCTTGGGAAAGGTATGAATCCAATTATTCTCCCTCTATCTCTGGGTAAATAGTTGGACAGACTAGGTTCTTCAGCCTTGGTGAGGCAACTGGTCTAGGAGAAGGAAAACTCTGAATTCAAACCTGTTAAAATTGACCTCGTGTCATATCCTGCCCGAGCGGAGGGGTTAGTAAGTATGATTTCTTGTCAGTGAATTTGCCTCGGCATTATCAAGCATTATAAAAGTTATCCCATATTGTCGTGAGAAACAGATACGACGACCAGAAGCGGTTTCTATTTCACATAGAGCTAATACCTTTCAGAAAGGCATGAATCCAACTATTCAATTTACATGAAAATATTAGGGTAGACTAAGCTCTTTAAGCTTGGTATGGCAACCGGTCTAGGAGAAGGATAACTCTGAATTCAAAATCGGTTGTGTTCACGACCAAGGCTAGCCACAGATGGAGGAATTGGGCAATGGTCAGGCCTAGATTAGTTGGTTAGTTGATTGGTTGTTTTATTTTACAGCATATCAACCCTTTTCGGGTCATTTAACTCCGAATTAAGTCATTTTGATAAAAGTTTCAAACAATTCAGTTTAGTACAAATATAGTTTTTTTGTTTACATACACTTCAATGTCAAAACAGTTCTATTTCAAACAATTCAGTTTAGCATAAGTAGACAGTTCAGTTCTATTTTACCCATAGATGGGACCCTATCAGGTGCTACCATTCTGGGTCAGAGTGGACCTGGGAGCAATGGCAATGAAGGGGTACTCCACATTCCCCAAAGCTCCAGTTTAATATTATATACTAAACACTCGTTGGAGGGGTCTTACCCCTCTGCAAAGATGCAGTCGGTGTATTCTACAGCCCCAGTCGACTGAGCAATACACAGAGTTAAATGTAAAGATAGTTCTATTTCAGATAATTCAGTTTAGCATAAGTACGCAGTTTAAATGTCAAAACAGTTCTAATTCAAACTATTCAGTTTAGCATAAGTACAATTTTTTGTTTACCCACAGTTAAATGTAAAAACAGTTCTATTTCAAACAATTTAGTTTAGCATAAGTACAAAGTTTAAATATCAAAAAAGCCTTATTTCAAGCAATTTAATTTAGCATGGATTCACAGTTTAGTTCTATTTGACCGATAGTTAAGACTCTATCAGGTGCTACCATTCCTGGCCAGAGTGGACTTGGGAGCGATGGCAATGAAGAGATACTCTGCATTCCCCAAAGATCCAGCATTATTTAAACCTCGCCATCAGATTGTTTAGTGTTATATCCAGGACACTCGTTGCTGAGGAATCTTACCCCTGTGCAGAAGTGCAGTCAGTGTATTCTGCAGTCCCAGCTGACTCGGCCAGTCAGGCCTGGAGATGAATGAACTACACCAGGCTATCCCTGGTCGAGACACACGATACAAAATAATACGCATGTGCTAACTTACAGGATTAGTGAAAAAAAAATCAACAGAAAAACATATATAAGCAATTAACTAAGTCTTATGAATCGTAAAGGTAAGTGTAGGTTTTGGAAGAAATTTGTAACTGACTCACATCTTTCTGTTGCCTCTTGTAGTTTTCCTCGTGGTCGAATTTATCACCAGCAAGTTTTCGCAAGTGGTCATGCAATTCTTTGGCCTTCTCCTTCAGTTTCTCAACATCCAAACCATTAATTTCCAAAGGCTGTATCCTTTGGGCCAAAATGGCTTTCTTCTCTTCTTCAAGCTGCTCCTTAGATTTCTGCATGTCTTCCTTAGAAGTGGGCTGAGAAAAAAAAAAAAAGAAGAAAAAAAAAAGGAAAAAGAAAAGAAAAAAAGAAAGAAAAGAAGAAAGAAAATATTAATGTAAGCCGTGGTGTCCAAAGAAAAAAAAAAGAAATAAAACATAATATTGGTAAATTGGTTTATTTGTTTTACGGCATATCTACTCCTAATGGGTTATCTAATGCCAAAATTTGATTAATTTGTAAAGGTTTGGCTTATTTATTTTTTTAATGGCATACGAATTTCTCATGGGTTATTTAATGCCAAAATTTGATTAATTTGTAAAGGTTTGGCTTATTTATTTGTTTAATGGCATACCAATTCCTTATGGGTTATTGAATGCCAAAATTTGATACGTTTGTAAAGGTTTGGCTTATTTATTTTTTTTAACGGCATAACAATTGCTTATGGGTTATTTAATGCCAAAATTTGATACGTTTGTAAAGGTTTGGCTTATTTATTTGTTTAATAGCATACCAATTCCTTTTGGGTTATTTAATGCCGAAATTTGATTCATTTGTAAAGGTTTGGCCTATTTATTTTTTTAATGGCACACCAACTCCTTAAGGGTTGTTTAATGCCGAAATTTCGTTCATTTAAACTCCAAACTAAATTTCAGTGTTCTGTTGCATTTAAAAATTATCGATGATTGTTTAGTTTACACATTTGTTGTATGATTTCAAGTCACTGGTGATTCACACGTCTGACATCTAGTGTCATCTGTCTATCGAAAACGAGAAACTCAGAGTCGTGAGTTTTTACCGTGTTTTTTACTTTTTAAAATAAATGATATATTATGATATTGGTTTATATTTTTGTGTATTGATCATTGTAAAGATTTTGCAACTTCGAGACACTTTTGGCGTTAAATTTTTATCACCACACACACACACACACACACACACGCATTTCTTATCCTTATACACACACACACGCATTTCTTATCCTTACACACACACACACACACACACACACATTTCTTATCCTTACACACACACACACACACACACACACACTCACACACACATTTTTTATCCTTACACATACACGTGCACACACACACACATACACACACATTTATATATAGGTATTCTTCAACCCAGTAAATCCGGAGTAGGGAACAATTCCGTCCGGACAAATAAATTATTCAAATTTCGAAAATTTAAATATTCCTGATAAAAAGCTCAATGTAAATAAATTCACAGAGCAAAGGGGGAAGCAAACTTAAGTTGATTCTTGTTTGATGGGAGTAAAGACTTACCTCCTTAGGTTCAGCACCCTCTCCGCTTTTCTTGGCAATAACATAGTTGGGCTTCTTAGGTTTCAGCCTCTCCTCAGCATCCTTCTTCTTCTTTTCACGTTCTTCCTTCTTCCTAGCCTCCTCTTCCTTCTTCTTCTTTTTCTTCTCCTCCTGAAACCCCGAATAGAAGCTGGCATCAACGTCATCAATAAAAATGACCACTATATTACAATATGAAGCAACATTTGGTTACCATAACTAGTTACGCTTATCAACTGACTCACACTATCTTCGTAAACAACTATTTTGGTGGATTGGTTGATTTCAACGGTGTGTCAATCTATCAAGGGTTATTTAATACCGAGAGGTTAGGGAATCGTATTAATCGTACAATTATATTTTGTGTTGTGGTTTTTCGCACACGGTTAGATATCAAGTATTCCTATCTGATACAAATGATTTGCCCACAGTCGTATGGTTTCAAGTATTCCTATCTAATACAAATAATTTGCACACAGTTATATGGTTTTAAGTGTTCCTATCCAATTCTAATAATTATATGGTTTCAAGTAATTATCTTTATTAAGTTATAATCATTTGTTTGCACACGGTTATATGTTTTCAAGTAAATAATAATAATTATCTTAGTAAACAATTAGAGCTTCAAGTAACTATTCTTAATACAAATAATTTACACACAGTTATATGGTTTCAACTAATAATAATAATCCTTAGTAAACAATTAGAGCTTCAAGTAATTATTCTTAATACAAATAATTTGCACACAGTTATATGGTTTCAAGTAACTAATAATAATAATCCTTAGTAAACAATTAGAGCTTCAAGTAACTATTCTTAATACAAATAATTTGCACACAGTTATATGGTTTCAAGTAACTAATAATAATAATCCTTAGTAAACAATTAGAGCTTCAAGTAACTATTCTTAATACAAATAATTTGCACACAGTTATATGGTTTCAAGTAACTAATAATAATAATCCTTAGTAAACAATTAGAGCTTCAAGTAACTATTCTTAATACAAATAATTCACATTTAAATGCTATCAAGTATTCCTTAGTAATACTTACTTATAATTTTCAAACAGATCTATTTGAGCCATAGATAGGACTCGAACAAATACAAGATCAAAGTGGACCTGGGAGTAATAGCAATGAAACAGTACTCTACATTTCGCAGATCTTCAGAACTGGAGTCTCCCAACTGGACGTAGTGTCATACCCAGGACGCCCTTTTTAGAGGTGGGGGTGAGTCTTAGCCCTCTGCAGGGGATACAATGCATGTCGACAGGGCTGCAACTCTTTTGGTCTTAACTATGTAAGATTCGCAGTCTTTTGAAACCGGAATAATTTTTTGGTTTAGCTTTAGGGGCAACCCTAACGAGACAGCAAGTATCTCATTGTTTTAAAAGGTGGAAGGGTCAGAGTCTGTTATTAATGTGTGAGAAACCCTTAAAAGGAGAACCCGACGTATCTATGATTTTTTGGTACTGTCAACCTGTGCCTATATTAAACGCAACCTTTCGCAGGGTAGAGTTAAGGCGGTTATAAATAACTTACCTCCTCAGCCTTGCGTCTAGCCTCTTCAACCTTCCTCTGCTCAGCTAACCTTTTCTCCTCCTCGGCCCGTTCCTTCTTACGTTGTTCCTAAAAAAAGAAGAAAAAATATTTAAAGAGGAATGTATGATTACAGAAAAGGGAAATAATCACAATTTTGTTTGATGAACATTACGTGCGCAATCAACAGTATAGCATACTCATATGGTTTCAAGTATTCATTTCTAATAATAATAATAATAATAATTTGTTTGCACACAGTTGCATGGTAACAGGTATTCCTAATACAAATAATTTACACGCAGTAACATAGTTTCAAGTATTTCTATCTACTACTAAAAACTTAGTCACCATTATATCGTTTTAAGTAGCTTTTTATATAATAATAATAATAATAATAATAATAATAATAATAATCAACATAAAAAGAGAATTTGCAAAATTATCGACTTTGCTGTCTCGGCTGACCACAGAATAAAACTGAAAGAATGGGAAAAGAAGGATAAGTACCTCGATCTTGCTATGGAATTGAAAAAAACTATGGAACATGGTGACAATTATACCAATCGTAATTGGTACGTTTGGAACAGTAACTAAAGGATTACTAAAGGGACTGGAGGACTTGGAAGTTGGCGGACGAGTGGAGATCATCCAAACTACAGCATTATTGAGAATGGCCAGAATACTGAGAAGAGTCCTGGAGACTTGAGGAGACTTGTTGTCACTCAAACTCCAGTGAAAGACCATCAGCGTTATCTGATGTGAAAAACTCTCAAGGAATTTAAAAAATAATAGTGTATTGCAGAGACATTTGCTCTTTCTAATTTTGATGATGAATTTACAGGAATTACTTCATCATCATCATCATCATCATGACGTGGAATTACTTCATCATCATCATCATCATGACATGGAATTACTTCATCATCATCATCATCATGACATGGAATTACTTCATCATCATCATCATCATCATGACGTGGAATTACTTCATCATCATCATCATCATGACGTGGAATTACTTCATCATCATCATCATCATCATCATGACATGGAATTACTTACTCTCCTCAATCTCAATTGGCGGATCTCTTCTTCGTCCTTCTCTCTTTCAGCCTTTCTCATTTCCTCGTATTCAGCCATCTCCTCTTTTTGTTTTTCGAGGTTCCTCAGCTTTTTGGCCTAGGAACAAAACAAAAACAAAAACGAACGTTAGTAAACGACATGAAAACAAGCATCCTTATCCAATATATGTCATCTTCGTACATTTGAGACGTTTACAGAAACCGCCAGAAATTTAGTTAGGAATAAATTTGTTATAAAAAGCAAGATTAAGATGAAGAAAATAAAAAAAAAAAGTTGGGATAAAAAGTAAGAATAAGATGTACAAAAATCTTGTAAATAAGGAATATGTCTAATTTTAGATTTTGAATTATTAGATAATTGTTTTAACTTTAAAAATGTCGGCTTTTAGAAAGCTTTAAGGTTTCCATAATGAAATTTTTTTTTATTACTGTCAACGATAAAAGGAAGTCAATTAATTTTGCTTACCTCCATCTTCCTCTTGGCCTCATCTCCATCACCACCGCCGAAGGATCTATTCAGATACGTAAAAAGTTTATATAGCTTTTGTGATATTTCAATATTTCAATATTGTAAGAAAAACATCAGTTTAGAAACAAGATGACGGCATATTTTACCGAGAAACAAACAAAAAAAAAAAAAATAAAATAAAATAAAATAAAAAATAGCAGAGAAAAATATCTGTGTCATGATTTGATAATACATGATTTACGAGGAAAATTCTGGAAACGAACTGCGTTTTAGAACAATTACAAACTTTGCATTAATGAAAATTTTGATTAAAACATTTTAAATAACTGGACTGAAATTGTCGTACGGATTAAAGCATTTAATATTTGTCGAAACATGTTATCATTTAAAAAAAGAAAGACATAAGAAAAAAACGTTATTGGCAATTTCGTGATCATTTTGAGGAATGTAACCTTTTCCTGGAATTTCAAAAAGTGAATTTAAGAAAAAATTCATTTAATTATTTCACGAAGATTCTTGGTTTCTTTTAAAGAAAATAATAAAAGGAATTGCATTTATCAAGTTATTACAGGTAAAATAAAAAAAAATATATTTATCAGATTTTAAATAAAAAATTTTTTTTCTTCAGGATTTGACCTCATACTTTTTTTTAATGCGTAAAAAATTCTTATCTCCAAAGAATAAAACAGAAAACAGAAACGAACAGAAAAGATATTTCTTTTACAATCTGAATATTTCACAATTTGTTTTATTAATTTATTTTAAATAAAAAATTCAGTAAGTCGTAAAATTTTTTATTTCATTTTTAAAACTAAACGCAGCCCACTGATTAGTTTGTAGTTACTGGTGTATTTCTTTCTTTAACATTTGTATTCGTTTCGTATATTTAGCTTTCATTGTTGGGTTGAGTCTTTATTTTATAACTTAGTGATTCATCTTAGCGGCATCTCAAATTTTCTTGGAGCATTTTGAGCTTAGAAGTTAGGGAATCGCGTACAGTGTACATTTATATTTACTTTCTCACGAGTATCTTTGAACCCAGTTATTCGTATCGAATCCAAAAAATTTTCAAACAGATCTGTTTAACTCATTGATAGGAACCTTACAGGTACAACCATTTTGGGACTGAGTGAACCGGGAAGGGGTACTCTATACTCCCAAAATTGAACAGAACTAGACCCAACCATCAGACGCAGTTTAGTGTCATATGTAGGAGACCCTTTGGAGAGGTGTTACCCGTCTGCAGTTGGCGTATTTTAAGCACTGGCGACAGGACGTGCGTTTATTTTCAGAAAACTGGCATCTTTCTTTTCTGTGAGAATGAGAGCATTTTTGACGCATTGTTTAAATTATGAGGTCCATAAAAAGAAAGAAAAGAAAAGAAAAAAGAAAAAAGAAAAAGAAAAGTTTAATTGATGGGTCAAGGAGATTATTTTTTTTTTTTTTGTAAAGCGCCCAATTTCTGATTTGTTGGGAAGTAAACCAAAAAAAAAAGAAAAAAAAAAAAAAATTCAAAAAAATACACCAAGCGATGACAAAATGGCACCATTGGCTAGGGCGGGAAAAAGCGTTACAGAAATTTGGCATTAATAAAGACAAGCCATTGCGAAGAATCTTTTTTTTTAAAATTTTATTTATGGGAACCATGTTTTTCTCCAAATTGAAAAATCAAATCTCCAAGGTTACGAGAAATGGCGGGATTTATGTCGTAAACCTATTGAACTCTTTTTTAACCATCCAAACGGAAGTGTTCACCTCGACAGTCACCGGTCATATGGCAAAGATGGACCGAAATTTCAACCGGTTCCACGCACCCACTATTCGGGACGAACGTGAAAAATAAATAAATAAATAAATGATCTTTAAAATATTTTCCGGCTTATCGGAGACTGTTACGCAACTTTCAGCTGGTCGATTTCTGAACCGATCTCCCACAGCATATAAGAAGAGCTAATTTGACCCAGCAGAAGAAGAGAAAAAAGGATCCTGTCAGCAGCAATTTCAAAGAGATGCCGAACGATTACTAAGTAGTAGCAGCAGCCTCAACCAAGATGCGACCAACTATAATATACGACGATAGCTAGGTACAATTTCTGTACATCAACCAACCACAAATGAAAATAAAATCTTTTTTTTTTATACAGAAAACAAGTCTCGTCTTCATTGATATGTTACTTCTCACGTTTTCCAGTAAGAGCAAATTATAGCACCCTTAGACGACTATTTGCGTATAAAGTCTGTCCTCACTCGATGGTATTATAGCTCCCGCTACAGTCACAGGCACGTAACATATCCAAAGATCCGCTTAAGATGAAAATATTCTTGTCATCATTAAACTCACATAAAGACGGGAACGCATTGCTGAATCCCCACTAAAGACGAAAACACATTGCTAAATCTCGCTTAAAGACGTGAACACATTCTCAAGTCTGGACTAAAAACGAGAATACATTGTTGAATCCCACGAAAAGACGAGAACACATTTCTGAGCTTCGATTAAAGATAAGAACACATTGCTAAATCTTACCTAAAGATGAGAAGACATTGCCGAATCTCGCTTATAAAGGAGAACACTTTGCTGAGTCTCGCCTGTAGACGAGAATATTTTGCTGAGTCTCGCCTACAGACGAGAATACGTTTGAGGAAGAAAAACAGAAATTATACTTTGATCTCTGATAAATGACCGGAAATACTGCACAGCTAGTACACTGATATTTGCGCCGAAATTACAAACAGATGAAGAAAGAAAAAAAATCTGTTGATTATGAAGAAAAATCAAGAAAGAAGGAAAAACAATAAGAAATTTAAATCACACAACCAAAGAAAAAAGTGAAAGAGAGAAAGAGAAAGAATATCAAGTGAATAAAATTCATTTAGTGCTGTCAAATTTGCGCCGAAAGTAAATGCACAGTAGCAAACAGAAAACGAAAGGGAAATCTGTAACATTAAAGTGAGCATTAACTGGAAATGGCTGAAACAGAATGTCGTCTGATTAGAAAGAAAGGAAAGGAAAAAAGAAAATCACGCTTGTATTTGTGGGAAAAAGACAAAGATAGCTCTAAAGAGATTTCCATTCAAGTGGAGGTGATTCATAGCTAGAAAAAAATCATTGACACAGACGTGAGATATCAAGTTTAGAAAGCGAAGCTATGGCAGATTTTCCCATGCATTTCATTGAAAAAGGATGCGGGAATTTTCATGCTACAGACACACATTTGGTAATTGTTGACACAATTAAAATAAAAAAATGTCTATCTTCCAAAACTGAAGTTTTATTCATTCATAAACTAGTTTCAAGAAAATATTTTTAATTGTAAAGAGATATAGGGAGGCAATAAATAATTGTCTCCCTTGGAAAATGGGCGTGTCCATCAGGTGACCCAGTGGACAGTCATATAATAATCCTAAAAAGCCCCCTCGATCTCTTTTGCCTTCGTTCTTTGAATAGTGGAGACGTCGTCTCTTGCTCTACCTTATACCGTAAAACCATCTGGTTATCATTTTATTGTCCAATCTCGAATAAGCCTTTTCTGTTTTTGTAACCCTGTCATATACTGTTTGTTCATAGAACAGTATGCACATATTTCATCTGCTGGGACATGTTCGTGCATTCTTTTCGATATTTCTTGTATGTATATTATGTATATATTAAATGCATCTGTGTGTGTATATGAGTTTAGTCTTCTCTTCCGTTGTGTTAGTGTTAGTATATCACAGATATACTAATATTGATCCTTGGTAAGTAGGGACTTGACTAAAATAACTTCGCTTCCTTGAAGCTACCAATGATTTAGACTTTGGAGTTCCCGATGTATTGGACAGGTACGTTTCAGAAAGATTTTCGTTCGTTCGACAATTGTTCCAAGTACTTTTTAGTATATATTTTAGTATTTATTGCAGTCTATATTATTGATATTAATTAATGTGTAAGCGTTTATCTATTCTCTATTGACGGCAAAGCGGTTTGTTGTCAATCTACCAAATTTGGTAGGCGTATCTACAGAACAAAGAGGAAGAGTTTTCACTTAAAAATGTTGTTCTTTATTAGGGAAGTGTGAGTTTGTGACTAAATAATCAGAAGGAAGCCATGCTGCTGCAAGGTGTAATTGTATTGAATTTGAATTTTAAAACTATATGAAAAGAAAAAAAGAATTTATCTTATTAAGTAAATATTCAAATATAATTAATAATTTATAATAAAGTTTATAGGCTGTTCTTTAAGGCAGAGAACTAAAATAATTATAGAATAATTATAGAATAATATTTAAGAACTAAAATAATTATATGTATAATGATGAAGAAAGCGGTTTTCAAAATTATCGCTTTCCTTACCAAAGCAACGTTTTTCTATAGATTAAAAATATTCAACATTATACAGTGAAAGATTCAGATCAAATTTCATCAAATAACCCCGCAACTATTTTAATTATACATACCCTTATATGAATATACCCATGTATGTATATACCTTGGAATGTATATGCTCTTATATATATATATATATAATCCATGGAAAATAGTCTGCAACCCGGAGTTTCATGAAGTTTTTTGCAAAACAACAATCATTAGGCAGTTAAGAAGATTGAATGAATTGAAAATCAAAAATACGAAAAAATACAGACAAAAAACCCGTTGGTATTTCGTTTGTGTGTGGTTGTAAGTGTGTGAGTGTATGTTAGTGTGTGCGTATGCGTGTATGTGTTATACAACCACGCATAAACGAAATCCCAACGGTTTTTTGTCAGTATTTTTCGTATTTTCGATTTTCAATTCATTCTATCTTCTTAACTGCCTGATGATTGTTGTTTTGCAAAAATCTCCGTGAAACCCTGGGTTGCAGACTATTTTCCATGGATTATATAAATAAGTATATATATATATATATATATATATATATACTTATTATTATTATTATATAATTGCTCTATCGTAGATATTGAGTACTCTCCATATTATATCACACTTGGTTCGACACATACCCATAAAGTGATTTAGTGACAACCAACACTCCTATGATATATATATATATGTATATATATGTATATATATATATATATATATATATATATATATATATATATACCCTTGTATGTTTATACCCAGACTGGATGCGACGCAAGATTAATCTTAAGTGGAATATATGTGGTTCAATATCAGAATTTTCCTTTTCTTAGATTGGTTGCCTTATCAAAACCAAAGAGCCCCGTCCACCCTACTATTTATCCATAACTGGAGGAATACAAGATGGATCCATGCCTTTCTCAAGGGCATTGGGGTAAAATGAAACGCTGTCTCGTCCAGTATTTAAGCTTGGTTTATGGAATGCATTCTTTATGACGATAACCGTTGTGCAGTCAGCGAGAGCGGCGGGTGGTGTGTGGCAAATCCGTAATCGTCGAACTAAGGTTCGAATTCTGCTCGAGACTATCCATACTTACTTTGTATTAAAGCTTCAAAGAAAGCATGAACCGACTTCTCTCTATACTTTTTTCTCGTTGCCAGATATCTTGGTAAGAGGTTTCGTCACTGTCATGCCGCAATGACCGTTAAAGAAGAGAGTGGTTGAATGAGTACTAAGACAAACCGCTATGCCATAGCTACATGTCAATGTAGAAGCAACTAAAAGCTCATACGATAACTATCAACTAGGACAGAGGTTTATCTAATATTTGATAGGTTTAAAGAGCTGTTAATTGTCATTAAAAATATCTTAGTGACTACGAGGTTTGATTTAGTAGCAACATGCAAAAAAAAAAAATGTTAGCAAAAATGTGTAAGATGAAAGCACAGATAAAATGACACTTAAACACATTACAACCATTCACACAAAATGAAAGAGATACATTCACAAAAACATAAGTTTTTTTTATATATAAATAAATAATCTCCAGAAAAAGCAGATTTTCTTTATGGAAGAAAACAGGCCAGATTATTTTAAAGTTCTGAACATGCTCGGATCACTCGCAGAATATCTTGTCATGAAAACCAATAATAAAAACTTAAATCAAGGAAAAAATAATCAAAGGACAGAAAAACTTTTCCACTGTCTCGTCTTGTTACATAATCATATTTTAATTCACTGAAGCCAGACGATATTGTGAAGTCTTATTAACATTTACTGCTGTGTAAATAAAATCAACATTTACATTTTAATAAAACCCTTTTATTCGCTCTATATTTTTTTTACTTTTTTTAAAATCGGAAATACTCTTGTATATATAAATGGACTGAGACTAAAGGATGCGAAGCATTATTCCGATTTTAAAAAGAAGCTTCTTTTTATTATATTTTGTAATAGCAACGATTGTCCAATATTCTTAAATGAATATGCAACCGGAAATAATTAAATTTAAAATAAAATAAAATGGCTTCTTTGATTATATATTTTTACAGAAACTATAATCTAAATGACGTCATGACGTGTGGAAAGAATCGAGGGTTTAAAAAAAAATAGTCAAGTAAAAATCAAGGCGACAGGATCAAACCCAGATAGTAATAAGAAGGGTTCATTATTTCGGAAACGTGTGGAAAACATCAAGGTATAAAAACACGTCTGATGGAAAAAAAAACAACAAATCACCAACAACGAATATGAGAAAAACAGCAAAATCTTCCATTTTGCAACGGTCAAATGTTAGACGTCTATCATTTTAAATATATATATATATATATATGTATGTATGTATATACAAAAGTTTGTGAACTCACTTGGCTCCAAATTTAGAGGTCCTAGATAGAAAAAGTAAGTGTTGATACTAATAGGTTAGTTAAGAAATATTTTTAAGGTATTTAAACATCAACAAGGACTCCTCATTCAGACGCACATCCACCCAAACTGATACAAATACACTGACATACAAATACATGCTAATATACAGTTATGTAGACATAAATACACTTATATGCGGTGGTCGGTTACAAGATACTTTTTGGACCAATTTATCGTTAGAGAACTGATAGGGAATCTTTTCATGTCTAAGAGGTCGCATTGAAATATATTGTCATCACTTAAGTTCGCATTCAATAAAATTTTAATATTCTAAAAACAAATTCAAATGTTTTAACTAACAGTTAATAATTAAGTTAAAATCTTTACTAATTTTAAGATGACTTTTACGGTTGGTTAGGTTTTATGACATATCAACCGTTGTAGGTTATTTATTGCCATCTCCTATTCACACACACACAGACATACACACACATTGAATATATATGATTTGTAAACGCAGAATTTGTCGGAACATTTTTCAACGAGCAAGAACTCATTTGTTTGCACACTGTGAAGTGGTTACAAGCATTGCTATTTAACACGAATTATTCTATTCAACACTATTCATTCATTTTCACACAAACAGTTTCAATTATCGCAATGTAATACTAATATTTCAGTTAAGGCACACAGTTAAAGAGTTTCAAGTATTGCTATTCATCACTAATAATTCTATTCAACATTACTTAATCGTTTGCACACAGTTAAATGGTTCCAAATTTTACTATCACTAACAATTCAACATCAGTCATTTGTTTACACACAGTTAAATGATCAAACAGTTCTATTTCTAACGATTCAATTTAGCATATCATTTATTTGCGCACAGTTTAAATGCCAAACAGTTCTATTTGATCCATAGATAGGACCTTATCAGATGCTACCACTCCTGGTCAGAGTGGACCTGGGAGCAATAGTAGTGAAGTAGTACTCCATATTCCCCAAAGCTTCAAGATTGGAGCCTCACAATCAGATTATAAAGGGTTATTACACTCGTTGGGAATGATTAAACTGTTCTATTTAATCCATAAATGGGACCCTAACAGGTAATACATCTCCGGATCAGAGTGGACCTGGGAGTAATGAAATGAAGGGGTGCTCTTCATTCCCCAAAGCTCCAGCATTATTGGAACCTCATCATCAGATTTTTTAGTGTCATATCCGGGACACTCGTTGTGGAGGAGGGTTTTACCCCTCTGCAGAGGTGCAGACGCTGTATTCTGCAGCCCTCAGCCGACTGGGCAAGCTGAACTTGGAAAAGTTTGCAAAATGGATTCAACAGTTGCATAAAGCTTGGGATATTTTGCTTCTGTTTTTTTTTTTTCATTCATTCATCCAGTAATATCCAATTCCATCAAGTGTGTACGTAGACTTTGTTTATTTGTCGCTGCCTCCCACCAGACACGACTTGACACATGGTCAAAAGCCCGAAGGCCGATTAAAGTGGGGATAAATGGGAAGGGAGGGGTCGGGAACTAGTCGAGACTCGAACCCTGCTGGTCTATGCTGCTCATCGGCTCACTTGGTGCAATGTGAGCCTGATAAGGCAAGCAGTTTCACGAACCCAAATGTGGGTCCGGGCACGTATGCCAGGTTATGGCTTGAACTAGACAGCAAGGTCTAGTGCCATACATAGGTTTCGAGAAAGTCCGCGGGGACCTCTGTGTGTACGTAGACTTTGCTTCAAGATCGAAAGTCATTTTTTAAAAAGATTCTTTAAGAAAGCTGTCAAAAGTTATGCTAAATTTGCATTTTTTACTTCAACAACGTTCATCCGTTTAAATGACCAGTGTGTTTTGAACTGGCCGTATGTGAACGACATATCACAAGTGGCCAAACAAACATTCTATTTGGTGGAAGATATCTGGCAACGAATCAACATTATCCAGCGAATTTTGTTCTGTTATTAGGGAAGTGCAACCAAGTAAATTCACTCCGCTCCGTGGACCACTTAACGTTTTATTCACTCTGCTAAGATCTTATTTACGCCTAGGGGTCTATTCGGACCACTTTGCAACGCTCTGTTTGAGAAGGTTTGATATTGTGTTTTAAATAATAAAAAGAAAAGAAACAGCTTTAGCACTGTGAAATATATCCACTTACTGAATGTACAATTCGCAATGATCATTGTAAGATATTAAAACTCTTGAGAAAATTATTTAAAATGTCACAATAAAATGAGTTATCTCCCTTCGTAAATGTTATTTTGTATAATGCTTAATTCTAAAGGTTAAATGGGTTTTTTTTCGAGCAAAATAATAACAGTAATTTTATTCCAAGATTAAGCGTTCTAGACACACACACACACACACACACACACACACACACACACACACACACACACACACACACACACACACACACACACACACACAAACCCGTGTAGATATTTGCCAGTACCGTACATTCTGCCGGAGTAAGATGAAGCACAAGGTCATGTTTACCGCAGGAATCTTCTTGTGCTCAAATGAATGCGCCCCCCCAAATAAAATAGCCCCAGTTCAGACGACAACCTTTCTACTAAGGCATCACAATGATTTTGACAGAATCAATTTTAGTGCAATGGAGGGATGGTTCCCTGGTTGAGGAAAACCCGGGTGTTTAGCTGATACTCCGATTAAGTCCATGTGTAAGCAAGAAATATTGAATTTTGTTAATGAGTTCATTTTGAAAGTATACGAGTTGATAAAATTTCTCGAACAAAATTGTCAAACTTGCTTGTGAATGTGACATTTTTGTTAAATGATCGGCAATGAACTATCAGTGGCAGGGGCGGCTGTTTTCTCAGCTTAAGAGAGTTATTTTAAATCGCAATGGTTGTGAGCAACAAAAAAAAAACGTGTCGCGCTCGAAATCGAACTTCCTTTTTTTTATCAAGAAAGAATGCGAAAGTGATTTTGTTAAGATTTTGGTTAGCATCATCTTCCGAATTCTTTGTTTGAAAAAAGTTCCAATGACCAAATCCGCATGTAAATGTACTGTTTTGTCTAAAAGGTCTTAGTCTAACCGAAATTAGTCACTACTTTCTAATATTACGACTAAAGCAAACACCAAAAAGATACATTATAAGATCGACAAATTTAGTCTACGAGCAAAGAAATGAAAATCAGATGCCTTACCTTTGAATTAAAGCACCAATTTTTTTGCTTGTCCAGAATAACACATCCATGAATTTACATAAATGGCACATCCCCGCCAAAAAGAAAGAAATGTAATACTTACATTCACCATCAGTTATTTATTTATTTACAATAATTCGAAAACCTCTTAGCAGTTAGGAAAGAGAAAGACAAAAGAAATTTGTCCGATGATTGAATTGTAGCCAGTTGAAGACTCAATTTTGGGATTTATCTTTTCTCTTAAAAAAGGTGAAGCAAATTACGGCAACTTAATATCGTCTGTATGGTGAATGTACATTTTAGATTTCTATTAAAATTTGGGATTTAATCATTCAGTAAAAAAAAAAAAATGAAGCAAATGACTGAGACTTCTCTGGATGGTGAAAGTAAGAATTAAATTATATATATATATATATATATATATATATATATATATATATATATATATATATATATATATATATATATTACAATTGAAATTATGAAAATTTTCATCGATGGGTTATTCTAGACAATCATCCACAATTTTAATAAATTCACTTGCAGCTATTGATTAATGATTTTTAGTTAACACGTAAATTATTAAATTTAAATTTTATTTAGTGGTTTAAACCTATTCAACTTCAAAATTCACAAGTTTTTCGATTGACGTCATTATAAATCACCACTTAGCTTTAATTTAAAAAAATCTATCCAAGAAAAAGAAATATCCTTTTAAGAACATCCTTAGCGCTTGGTAAGTCTTCTAAACGGCATCTAGTATCCGCACACAGCCGATGATTGTAAGTTTTTGCTTGTGGGCCTAAACTGGTGTATCTATGCGTAGGAGGCCATAGAAGAACATCGCTTATGAGTTCGTCTTTGCTAGACTAAGCCCAACGTCAACCGAAGAAATCTTGTGGATAAGTTTTTAGTAATAAAGAATTCATTATTCTTTATTTATTTATCTTTTTTTATTTTGTTTTGTTTATTGTATTTTAAAGAATAACACATATTTTAAGAATATTTTTATGGTGACATTTTTGAAATTGAAGAATTTGGTAATAAAACCAGGAATTATTATGAGATCAGTAAGAAATTGAATTAGTTAGCTATTTGGGATTAACATGCAAAGATACTAAACCATTAAAATTGGTTAATTTTATGGTTATTTTTTGTTTAATAAAAGAAACAATAAAATTTGTTATTTTATTTTTCGCCAGATAATTTTTTTGTGAATATGGAGAAATGAGGCCTAATCTCTTCGGCTCAACAATCCTTTTTACTTACCTCCCTTTGTTTGATTTTTTTTTAGACTCATTTTACAGTAAATATAAAGAAGAGATACAAATAGTATCATCAATTAGGTTTAGTTTATTTGTTTAACGGCATATCAACTCCTTATAGGTTATTTAATGCCGAAATTTTATTCATTTCTAAATGTTTGATTTGTAATCATTTCGTTTTCAAAGTTCAGTTTTATTTTTTTTTTAAATTGCAATTATTTTATTTAATTTTCTTTTAAGTAATGAAACCGTGAAGAGGTGAGATCTTAATTTCTTTCGGGTTTTATCGTGCTCGGCTGGTCAGCATTTGAGCACTCTCTTAATTTAAGAAAAGCGATCTTGAATCCTCCCCGCCCCCAGTCAGGTTGTGTTCATTACTTGTTGTACTTATAGCAAGGTATATATATATATATATATATACCAATCATTACACACGAGTCGGATGTGACACAAGGTCAATTTTTAAGCAGAGTCTAACAGGTTTGAATTCAGAGTTTTCCTTCTCCTAGACCGGTTGTCACGCCAAGGTCAAAGAGCCCAATCTGCTCTATTATTTGCCCATAGCAGAATGGAGAATGATTGGATTCATACCTTTCCCAAGAGTATGAGCCTTAAGTGAAATGCAAACAATCTCGTCCAGGATTTGAACTCGTGTTACCGTGTCCATTTCCTGCGACGATAACCGTTGCATCATGAGCGCCTCCAAATATAATATTATATGTTATCGTTTTTATAATTTTAATGTTCAGATATTTTTTTACTTATTTTATTGAATAAATTTTTATCAATATTTTTTAATAGAATTTTTGAAAAATAGATAAATCTGTATTTCTTATTAAAAAAAAAAAAAAAAAGAAGATATTTATCATAGCGAAAAGATGAGCCGTGTCGGTTCGCTCTTCAGCGACGAACACATGGCGCCTCCCTCCTTTATTTTCCAGGCATGAGAAATGCATTTGGTTTCCACCTTTTTGCTGTGTAGACTTGTCACTTTTGTATAGCCTAGAGCAGGAACTCAGTTCCTTCTCGTGTTGTGTACTATTAAATGTCTTATATTAATTGACTCGTCTTGTTTCTTACCGAATATTCTGCGTTAGGTTACTTTCTTTGGGATAACCTAATGCATTATACATATTTACCCAACCCCTCCGCTCGGGCAAGATATGACGCAAGGTCGATTTTCAGCGGAGTTTACAGGTTTGAATTCAGAGTTTTCCTTCTCCTAGACTAGTCGCCTCACCAAGGCTGAAGAACCTAGTCTAATCTACCATTTACCCATAGCTGGAGGGAGAATAATTGGATTCATACCTTTCCCAAGGGTATTAGTGCTATGCAATCAGTCTCGTGAACTCGTGTCGCCATGTCCATTTCCAACGACGATAACCATTACACCACAGGCACCTCCTTCCCAAGGGTACTATAACATAATGCTTTATAAGAAACGGTGTATTATCCGCGAATTAACTTCTTGTTAAAACTTACAATAGAATGAATCTAAATTAAATCAACCACTTAGGGAAAGTAAATAAAAACGTTGTACGTTCCGTTCGAATTAAAACCTAACTTTCCATAATAATTTTTTTTTTGTTTAAATTTTGTTCGTTAGAAAAAATGAATATTGGGTAATTTGGGGATCAGGTACTCGTATGCCTTCTGCTAGAGTAGAATCTGGCACAAGTTCGAATTTACTGTAGGGACACTCATGCGTACATGTGGGTAAGAACCAAAATTTGCTCAACTCCCAATTAAATGCAAAGGGGAGGTACAGCCTAGGAGCATGGATCCCTGGAGCTGAGCCATTTATATCGCCAGAGACAAGGGACTCTGAAATAAATGGCCAAGTAAATAAAATTATCAGGAAAGCAATGTTACATTTTGGAAGATGAAGAAAAACAAAGACTCGTTTAAATTCAACGAAACATAAATTAATATTTGAAGAATATAAAAATGATTATTGATAACGACAGTTGACTATTATAAATACTAGCAAAAATATGCGTCCTTCGCCGGGCGCAAGTTTTTGAGTTTTAATGTAATAAAATATTAGATTAGATTAGAAATACTAACGAACTCTTATAAAAAAAATTACACTTAAAAAAAAAAAAAATTGTTTCTATATACCTAGGATTGCTTTTAATACGTTTGTGAACAAATCAATAATATTAGAAATAAATACCGCCCCCCCCAATCTTGTTAAACCAAGTTTGTTTTTTAAACCAGTATGCAAATTATTCACACCATATACGATGTAAACCTTTATTTGTTGGAGATATATAATTCACATTGCAGAATTTTAAATGCATTTTATAAGATGGATTGTTATTTAGCAAATGTAATTAAACGAGACTTTAACAGAGTCGTCGTTAATAAATAAGATGCAAATTAAGATTAAATTTGATTATTTTATGATCATTGAGAATTTAACGTAAATAATTAAAGGAATTGTGACGTCGGTGGTGACGTACTTTCAGTTTTAGACAGATACATAATCTCCGTTATAAAAAGATAACGCTGGCCAATAAAATTTAACATTTTTTTCTGTCGACTTTAGTTTGAGTTTATGTTTTTTTAATTTTTTTTTTCTAATTTGGTGTCACTGATATAAAAAAAAAATTGCCATCAGTTTTAGCATATTAAAAGGCATATCAACTCTTTATGGGTTATTTAATACCGAAATTTGATTCTTTTGTAAATAGTTGATGAAAATCCTTTCTACATTTTCAACGTTCTTTTGCATTTTTTCATCATCCTTTTTTTACTTGGCTATAATAATCGTTGGTTTGCACACAGTTATATGGTTTCAAGTATTCCTATCTAATACAAATAATCTGCACACAGTCATATGGTTTCAAGTATTCCTATCTAATACAAATAATTTTCGTACATTTGTATGGTTTCAAGTATTCCTATCCAATACAAATAATTTATTCACAATTATATAGTTTCAAGTAACTCTTCCGATTTAATAATAATCATTTTGAGTTGTTTGTTTTTTTGTTTGTTTGTTTTGTTTTTTTTTGACAACTTGACTGTTTGTCTAATTTGAACGTTTTTGTTTTAATTTCATCAACAAAACTGTAACTTTACTTTCCGAAAAAAAAAGAAAAGAAAAGAAACGAAACAAAATGATCATTTAAAAACATTTTTATCGTTTGGTTGTTAATTTTTAATTTGTGTGTCATAAAACCAAGAGAAAGTGTGTTAAATTGGCGAAATGGATAAAAATCTTGTCACGTGGACCAATCAGCTGTAGCTGTGAGTCTTTGCCTTGTGCCAAACTATGTTAGGCTTTGTAAGTAAGATTAAAAAAGGAAAAAAAATTTATAAAATTTATTTTTAGAATTTTTTTAATGTTATATTTAAATAAGATTTGTTTAAGGTTATCTAAATCTTATTTTATCGTCTTTAAAAAAACATTTTTTGTTTGTTTCTGCTGATATTATTTTCGTAACTCGTTTATCACATCCATTAGAAAAAAAAATTGAAGCCCAATTGGATTAAATAACTTTACCCTCAGATACATTCTGACGATGATAATTAAACAACAAGAGGTTAAATTTTTGGTGGAAATACGTTTTTATTTTTATTTATTTTTTTCGGGTATTTTTAATTGAAATATTTCAAGGAATGATCAAAAATTCATTTTTTAATATATAGTTTTTATATTTGTTGATAAAGAAGAAGAAAAAGATTTTTAAAAAATTAGAATTAAAGTACTTATTGATTCTTGAGGTCTGAAAAAAAAAAATAAAACGTTTGTGTTTTTAATTTATGGAAGACATCATTGAACACTGAAAACAAAAACAGTAAAAGTAAAAAAAAAAATTACCTGACTATATTTTCCTTCTGAAATTAAAAACAAAAGCGTGACATTACAATAATGAGAAATTATTAGATTATTAAAAATTAGTCTATCTACTTGAAAATCAGGCAGTTTCATTTTTTTTAAATTTTGTTTAGTGAATTTTTCAAATGTCACGAGGTATTATCTGTAAAATCATGTCTAAACTGCTGATTGAGCAGTCCAATCTAAAGTGAATTGGAACACAAGACAAGTTAATATATGTGATGTACGTTAGTCATTAGCAAATTGCCAGGCTACTTCCAGCTAAATAGATATTCGACTAGTCATTCCTTACAATTAACTTCCAAATTCGATTAGTCAGGTATATTAGTTTTTAAAGCGTGTATTATAATAATCTAATCTGAACACCTGTTATCACGATGGAGCAAAAACGGCACAAAGTTTTTGTCAGCATAATAATATTACAATGGTCGAACTTTACGACAACTGTGATTTTCGATCCAGTCTTTATAATTCAGTGGGAGTCTGCGTCCTGCTCACACTGATCACTGTGTTCTATCTAAAGAAAATATCTGTTAAATGCAAGTAATAGAATACTTCCCCTTATTTATTAGCAATTATAAATCGTATTTAATTAAGTAGCAACTTTGGAACAGCAGGCGTTGGAAGCAATCAAAGGCCAGTGTGCTGGACAAAGCAAAGGCTTCGTAAATAAGACCACAGAAGTTAAACAGCAATAAGCCTCTTCATTACTTAGATGAGTGACCACTTAGGAACCACCTGTACTGTAAACAGCTGAGGCCCTACGTGCCCCACAAAGCAAAGGCTTCGTAAATAAGACCACAGAAGTTAAACAGCAATAAGCCTCTTCATTACTTAGATGGGTGACCACTTAGGAACCACCTGTACTGTAAACAGCTGAGGCCCTACGTGCCCCACAAAGCAAAAGCTTCGTATACAATGATGCACGTAGCGTAATGGTTAGCGAGCCAGACTTGTAGACTATTGTAAGTGAGTTCGATTCTCACTCGGTGCTCCGGAGTAGATGTTTACGAAAATGGCGACCTATTTTTCTCTGTTTTATTTACAATCTCAAGATTATTGCCTGTGAATATTTAAGCATAGTAAACCCACTTAAAAAAAGGAAAAAATAGACTTATAGACTGGTCTGCAAAAAAGATGTTGAGGTTAGTTAGAAAACTCACTATATTACTAACAAAATTCTAAAATGCTACGAATATTTTTTGATAAAAAAAAAAAAAGAAACGATGAGTATTTAAGGTATAAGCAAAGTATTAAAAAAACTGTTCTAAAACAGTTTTTGATGCATTAGTATTAAATGCTAATTATAGAGTACTTCCCCTAATTCATTTGCAATTAATTATAATATAAATTCCATGAATAGAATGAAGGTCGACACCGAGAAAATAATAATAAAAATAACATGAAAGACCTGAGAAGATAGAAATTAATATCGTGGCCATAAACGTACTTGGGATCTTCCCCCAAAACAATAGGTTTGGTTTTCTTTGCTTAATGGCATATCAATCTTCGTGGGTTATTTAATGCCAAAGACATCCTTGCAGAAGAACAGCAGTGATACTATTTAACCCCCATAGCTTGGGGGTGGGGTTCATGCCTTTCTCAAGGGGCATTAGTGCGAAAGTGAGCGTCATAGCAGGACTGGAATTCGAACTCACTTACTTTGAAGTAAGTTACGTCACAGAGACTCCCCGACTCGATAAAACACTAAGGGGAAGATGGGAAATATCTGGTGATTGATGAACTGAAACTGTCCATTGTTCTGGCGTCTGACTTCGTTTACAGCGGGCAAAACCTTTGTAGAAGTCGCCAAAATTTTTGGATGAGCAGATAACAGAAGAAATGATGTGCTACAGATATTCTTGACTATACTACTCAGGTCTTGAAGTTTTTTCAGTTCTCCTTGACTGGTTCCCAATCAAGGCTGTTCAGCTGAGACGAAGGATGCATGCCTTTCCCCAGGATATTTGGTTTGGTTTGGTTTCTTTGTTTAATGGCATATCAACCTTTGTAGGTTATTTAATGCCAAATCCATCCTTCTAGAAGAACAGTAGTGATACCATTTAACCCATCGCTAGGAGGATAAGGGGGTTCATACCTTTCCCAAGGGTATTTGCCAGAAAGTGAACGTAATAGCGCAACTGGAGTACGAACTCGCTAACCACGATTCCGCAGTCAATCGCTTTAACCATTACACCACGAGGACACCCCACCAGAATATTTTCACGAAGTGAAATACAAAGACTCTCATCGAAGAAATGAGCACAGCTTGTCGATTCCATTTTTTATGATGATAACCGTTGTACCATTCACGAAAATTTCCATGAAGGAAGCACCAGTTGGTGGAATCTTTTTTTATGTGAAAATTTCGAAGCAAACCCGAGGGTTTCCCGGTAAATGAAGTTACGTATATCAGTCTCCAAATTTTTGCTGGGCTGACGAAATCCAATTCCTTTGCATGTTCAACGATCAAAGGCAGGATCAATATAGATAACAAATATGCCAATAGGACTTTAAATTTGTTCAGTACAGCATTAAGGTCAACGTATGTTACCACTACTACTATGTCTGTCCAATAATACTTGTTACAATTGTATATACATTTCCTAAGTTAAATGTGTTAAAATAATATAGAACGTACGAGTTGTTACACCGGTCATTTCTGCTTCAACTCACTTCTCCCTGTACACGTTTAGAAATAAAAGAGTAGGACACAAGCTGACGCTTTGCCTATCAAAATGCATCATGTCTTCTCGTGATTAATAGACCAGCAAAAAGGACTCTCGAAGAAAGAAGACATAAATTCAGCATCTGGTAAGAGATTTGTTTTAACAATATTCGTTGTAAGTTTGTTCAAACCTATTTTCGCTAGAAATCGTTCAATGCCACGTGCGTGTATACGGTAATATAACAAAATGTAACAACTATTGTGGGACAGATAGAAATATTATATAATTTAAAAAAAAAACTTTAAACTATTTTTGCAGTAAATCTAAGGATCTTTTGGAGACAGACAAAAATTGTTTTTATTCTATATCTCCAGTAATTAGCATTTTATAAGTATTATTTCTTTCTATTTTTGTTTCCAATATTCTGAGTTGCTTTCTAGTGCATGCTTAGTAATAACCACTTAGGCTGTATACTTACTCAGTTTGCTCTTCGCTGTTGGATAGATAAATGAAAAAGTATATATATATATATATATGTATATGTATATATTAGGGCGTGCTGAAAAGATATTGGGCCCAACCAAGGTAGGTGTATTTATTTGAATGTCTATTAGGCCAAAATGTAAGACAAAGCGAACTTTCCCATTGGCAGTGTAAAAAAGCTTATAGTTCCGTCGGCATTCGCTTTTTAGGTGCGCCTCAGACACCGGGCTATAAAGTTAGCTCAATCCTATTAGACGAGGAGGGTGATGCTGCCTGGATAAAGGAAAGCCCATCCTCCCATGGAACTAAGCTGTTGCTAATTTTAACCCACCCAAACTGAACACTATATATATATATGTGAATTAGAAGAAAAACTCAATATACCATCATTGGAGCTTGTTTTCAGCTTCTGTAAGACAGCTCTTGGTATTGGGAGATATACCTGGAGGCACCATAGAATATTGGACGAGTTGGTCAGATTTATAAAGAATTATATGAAATCTGAACTATTTAAACCCAGAAACTTGTTGCAGAGGCCACTCTCAAAATATACGCCGGCTTTAAGTAAACAATCCAACAACAAGCTATACCCGGTCAAAATCTTGGATCAAAAGGAAATAGGAAGGTATCTGCCACATACCTGGATGACATAATGATTACCCAAAAACAATATCTCGTAAGGGTCTGCGACCAGATATTGATTCTTCTGTCAAGGGTGAACCTTAAAATCATCGTGGTAGAATTATCAATACGATATGAAAGCTGGATGGAGCAAAGCCACAAGTATAAAACCGGCAAATATGAAGATCTTAAAAAAGAGCTAGAAAAGGAAGGGTATAACGTAATCGTGAAAGCCGTGGAAATGGGAGCAAAGAGGTTTCATAGCAGGCACCCCGTACCTGTTTCTGGGTCAAAGGGCGTAATAGAGTCAAATGTATCAGACACGTCATTGAAATAACGGAAAATAGTTCCATGTGGATATGGAACAAAAGAAAAATCCCGTTGAACAATTCAAAATAAAAATCGTTAAACCAATCCTTGATCGCGAATGCGTAACAAGATTCACCCAATATTCTACAAACGCACGCAGATATTTTTTTTCAAATCCCATTTCGCCGTGACACTTTTGGGTCTGCACAGGAACATAAGGTGGCCTCAGTAATATATATTTATATTCATTGAGGGAGAGGTGGTGTGCAAATAAAACCGTTGAGAAGAAGGCCCCGAAATGGTGCACATTCTCTCCCGATGACCCTAATACGATTTATCGGAAAAGAAAAGAAATAAAGCTAAAACTTTCATTCAACGAAGAAAATCCAATTGGGTAGAATTATTCAGTGAAATGAAAATGACACGAGTAGCATCTGATTGTCCTCTCACTTTTTGGTGAGTATCAATTACTTAAGTTATTTATTTCTTCTTGCTATTATAAATTTTTTTTCAGCTGGTCACTCCATCACATTATGTGGTGTCCATCTGAAGAGGTTGCTTCCTCATATAGAGTGACCAGCTGAAATAAATTTATGATAGCCAAATGATGGCCTGTTGAGTTTTTCTTGCAGTTATACGAATTTGCTTTGCATGAAATTTATAAATGTAGATATTATCATACAATGAGCACTCCTGGAGATTTATAAGAATCCTCTTATATATTCTCAAATGGAATAATTCCCAACTCATTTTCTTTGGATATTATATATACATATATATATATATCTTGACATAAAAATAAAACCAAATTCTGCAACGTATAGTTTCACGCGTTCCCGTTCATCAGAATCAGAATTTTACATGTGGTACGGACAAGAGAGATGTATATAGGAAATACCAAAACATATATATATATATATATATATACACACACATATATATATATATATATATATATATATATATATAAGTGGGATAATAGACCTAATGTCCTGTCAACACATTGTCCGGTTTATAAAGTTCAGTGATGTCCTGATGAACTCTTACAGTTGCCATTTCGCTCCTTTTACCCGTGACTCCAACGTTCACGGCTTCGCTTTCCCGCGGCCAACCCCAGTTTTGAACAATCCATCACTTTGACTTAAAAATGATCCCAAAGCCCTGGAGAAGCGGTGATTAAAAGTGAGGGAAGGATTAAAAGAGATTAACATGAACAATAACAACAACAACAACAACAATAACAAAATTAAGGACTACTATATATAGTGTTCGAAACTATTGTTGATCTTGGATCATATCCGCTACGGATACGAAAAAAGCGCTGTATTAACATTAAGGCATAAAATGAAATAACATTTCAAATATCGTTTGTTTTTTTTTACAAATGAATTAAAAAAGAACATGGTTGAATTATAATATAACGACATTTTTAACTTCAAAAATATAATCAGAAAACAAAAGACAATTAAAGAAATAAGATATTTCTATATATGTACATACGTATACCGTGTTTATTGTGGAATATGTTTGCGTTCAAACAATTTATCTGTTTGTTTGAAGGAAAACACTGAAACATATAATAAATATTTTATGAACAAAACTGTATCAACTTTTATTAACATTTCGAAATCTGTTCTCATTATCATCAAACGAAATAATCAAAATTATGTTTATTGAATATTGATCGCAGAAATCAGGTTTTCTTTTAAAATGTCAACGTCATGTTCTAAAACTTTTAATTGATGGACGAGATACGAGAAAAAGAAAATCAGACTGAGACGTTTCCATATTGGAAGAGAGTGAGAGGAATGCTGATTATATATATATATATATATATATATATATATACAAAGAGGAAAAAGAAAGGGATAAGACAAATAGGAATATTGCTTTTCTATTATTTATTTTTGATTGTTCTTTAATAATTTCGAAGCCAGGTCATCGTCGGAGGAAATATTTTTTCAAAAAAGTTTATATGCGATGACAGAAGTGACGAGAAATAAACTGGTGATTTAGCACATCTATTCGTTGAATATATATATATATATATATATATATATATATATATATATATATATATATATATATATGTGTGTGTGTGTGTGTGTGTGTGGTATCTTAGATTTAATCATGAAAAAATTAACTCGATGTTTTTACACCTTTGAATCGGCTACAATATATGGATATTTTTTTGGTATAGTGTCGAAACCTTGTCGTAATGTTTGTGTGTGTGTGTGTGTGTGTGTGAAGAGAGAGAGAGAGAGAGAGTGACAAAGACATAGATAGAGATAGAGTAAGAGACTGCTTATTCTTTCATTGAGGTGGGAAAAAAGGGCTACTTACTGATGTTCTTCGTCTTCCATTTTCTAGCTTCCGATTCTGTTACCGCAACTATAAGAAATAAAAAAAAACGATTTAAATATATAAATCCTTGGAACGAGGACTTGGCAATATCACAAGACAAACAAACAAACAAACAAACGAACAAACAGACAAACTCCATGAAAGCAAATAGAAACGGCAAAAAGAAGGTACATTTAAAAATTACCATTAACATTAAAAAAAAAGACCGACAAACAGTTAGTTTACAGTACACAGTCTTAAAATTAGGGAATTTCTTAGGTGAATTATTGGTTTGGTTATTAGGTTTAATGGTATATCAACCCTTCTGGGTTATTTAATGCTAAATTCTGTTTATATATATATATATATGTTTGCGAATAGTTTGTCGGTAATCTTATTTCTTTTAGGAAGTAAAGTTGGCGACCGTAGTCGAGTGTGACCAGAAGGCTCCCTTTTCAATAGCTACTACACTGAGGTGTAGGGGAGGGGGCTACCCCTTTCTCTGGATTTCTCCACTTTACCCTTGATACGTACCTTATATTGCTGAGTGCTAAGCAAGGCGATATCAAGTACCATTTTTTGAGTCTTTGGTATGACGCGACCTGGAATTGAACCCCGGTCTTCCGGACCATTGGTGCACTCTCTACCCACTTGAACATAGGTAACTTTATTTTTAAACAAGTTAGAGCTCATTTGTTTACGCTTAGTGAAATGGTTTCAAGTATTCCTATCAAACACTAATAATTCTTTTTAATATCAATCATTTGTTTGCACACAGTTAAATGGTTTCAAGTCCAGTGAATGATTAAATAGATTTATTTGACCCTTCGATAGAACCTCAACAGTTATTAAAACTCTGGGTCAGAGTGGACCTGGGAGTAATGGCAATGAAGGTGTACTTTACATCCTCCAAAGATTCAGGACAGAAGCCCCATCATCAGATGGTTTAGTGTCATAATTAGGACAGTCATTGGTGTGGAGAGTCTTACTTCTTTGCAGAGAACCAGCTGACATGTTAAGGAATTTCTTTGATCAAGTCAATTATTATTGATTTTTCCCTTGTATTTCTTTCATCTTATTTCTCTTGCTTTTCCACCTAGTAGTGATAGTGTTAAATTGTATGAATTTCCTTTTCCATCAAGCCTTGTCAATTATCATTGATTTTCCCCTCGTATTTCTTTCATCTTATTTCTCTTGCTTTTACACCAATTAAATTATAAATATATTCAATCAATGTAGAGACTTAATTCCCAATTTTGGGATGTTTTCTTTCTTTAAATTTGACCTAAACACTAAATTACCTCAAGTATTCTATTTATTACAGTTTAGCATAAGCACGCAGTTTAAATGTCAAAAACATTTCTATTTCAAGATATTCAGTTTAGTTAAACAGTTCTAATTCAAACAATTCAGTTTTGCATAAGTATGCTGTTAGTTCTATTTAACCCATCAGGTGCTACCATTCCGGGCCAGAGTGGACCTGGGAGCAATAGCAATGAAGGGGTACTCCGCATTCCCCAAAGCTCCAGCATCACTGAAACCTCACCATCAGATTGTTTAGCGTCATATCCAGGACACTCGTGGGGGGGGTCTTACCCCTCTGCAGAGGTGCAGTCGGTGTATTCTACAGCCCAATTGGGCTAAGAAATATTTTCAAAAATTCTGATATAAAGGCAAAATTGCTTGTAATTAATAATTAGTATTTACATTTTTAAAGAAAAAAAACTCAAGTAGAAAATTTCAGTGCCATACAAGACTTGGATTTTAAAATTTAAAGAAATAATAAAATTTGATCAAATTTTTGATATTTATTCATTGATTTCGGAAATAAGCGAAATTTCATTATTCCTTTTTTTTTTTCGATTGAATTGTCAATTTTTGTTAATGTCTTCGTATGTTTTTGTTGATTTTTATCACAGGTTTTACGCACTGATACCTTCAGTCTTTAAATTTCGGCAAGTCAAAAAAACAGTAAACTATATTAAGAAAATGATTGGAGTGGAATAATGAAAATATGGTAAACAATTTGAAAGAGAGCTTTCTTATAGAACTTGGCTTTACACTTGAGATAAACTTTCCTTCTTTGAATAGTTCCTTTGTTTAATCTTTTAAAGGAATAAGGACAAGCACACTTCTCTAACAGACGACTGACACGAGTTATGCATCTTGGATTAAAAGAGTGCGAAACTTTAAAGGCTACATTGAAATTAATTATCTACTAAGGCCTTGCTCGGGCGCCTGGGGTGGTGTAATGGTTAACAAGTTCAACAAGCAAGCCCTCACGAGTGATTTCGAGTCTCATTGGGTGCTCGATTCATACGGCCTTGTGCCTCGTCTGAACAAAAAGCTCAGTAAATTACTAAAGTGTGTTTACAACTAAATCTTAAGTTTAAACTTTTAGTTAATTATTTAGGCAATTTTTTGATTAATGTTTTCTACTTAAAGTAAAGTTGGCAACTGTAGTCGAGGGTGACCCGAAGGCTCCTTTTTCAATTGCTACTACACCAAGGTGTAGAGGAGGACGCTACTCCTTTCCTTGGATTGCTCCACTTTACTCTTGATCCTTACCTTATAGTGCCAAGTGTTAAGCAAGGAGGTATCAAGTACCATTTTAGAGTCTCTGGTATGACTCGAACTGGCATGAAACCCCGGTCTCCCTGGCCATTGGCGAACATTAGTCCAATGGGCCTGTTAAAAATTGAAAAACTGGAATATTTTATTGGCGTTTTTAGGCTTTTTTCCTTGAAAGCATCAGAATATGAAGTAATGTGCGCCATTTTCATTGGTCTTTGACAGCTGCATTTTCTTTAGCTGGATTAGACAAGTGTATTGTTTTCTTTGGCTAGGTATCTTTGTTTAATGGCATATCAACCTTCGTAGGTTATTTAATACCAGAGCCATTCTTGAAGGAGAATGGCAGTGATACTATTTAACCCATAACTGGGAGGTTAAGGGGAGTTCATGCCTTTCTCAAGTATATTAGTCCAGATGTAACAGTAATAGTTTGAATTCGCTTATTTTGAGGCTCTTGTCCAACACGTTTGTCACTTTATCACAACTTTAAAAAGAAAAGTCTTTGTATAAAATGTTTCTTCGTTTTTTTTTTTTTTCGTTTTTTTTTCTTTCTTCATCAAATCTTCAAGTCACCTCTAGAACTAAAAACCAATTAAATATTTTTTGTAAGTATTTACTAAACTGAACCTAATCTGACACAGAAGGAAATGATGAGACTAGGAAGATTGTGTTGCACCAATATTCCAAGTAGGGAGGACCAGCCGGTGTGCCTTGAAAATCCTCATGGAGGTCGGAAAATTGTGTTGAACCTCAGCTTTAAGAGGGTAGGCTGAAAAGTTCATATGATTATGTCATATCTGCTGTTAATAATTTTTTTTACCAATGGGATTCAAGCACTGCAGCACGTTTAATCATATTTCATGAGAATATCTTGGTCAGCCTATGGAACTTTTTAACCGATCCTCGTACTATCTATCTATCTATCTATCTATCTATCTATCTATCTCAGTCGACACCAATCTATCTATCTATCTATCTATCTATCTATCTATCTATCTATCTATCTCAGTCAACACCAAACAATCTATCTACGAGGGTGGGCTGAAAAACACATAGGCCGAAAAGTTCATTAGATAACGTCATATTTGCTGTTGACTTTTGACCCATGGGATCCCAGCACTAAAACACCGATGGAAGAAGTGTGTAGACAGCTAGGGGAACTGTGTTGAAAAATAGACACAATTTGGTCACATTCCATGAGAGTATCTTGGTCAGCCTATGAACTTTTCAGCCAAACCTCGTACTTTTTTCCGGTGATAGCGAAAACGTGATACTATTCGTAACAAAATGTAATTAAGACTGACCGTTAAATATTTTTCTGAAAGTTATTTTTAGCTTGACAAATTCATTTAAACATAACTGAAAAAGGCCTGTCCCATGCGATCAGTCTTGTATTTAAAAACGCTCAAGAGCCAAACAAACTCCTATAATAAAAAATAGCGAACGTCTGGTTGAGATACGTCGTTCTAAAACATTTTTGTGTCTCTTAAGATAAACTCAACATTTTACGAGTCTCGTATAAACTTATCTGTTTCTCAGTCTCTTGAAGATAACACAATCCGTTATTTTAGCTGGGGAATCTATGAGATGGTCTTGGACATAAAGACAGCCTGATACGCAACAACACTGAAAAGAGTTTGAAATAAAATAAAAATAAAATAGTCAGTTTTGTGATAACCTAGATAGTCATGAAATTGTATAACCACCATTTTCGGCTGTTGGGAAAGAGAATCAAGGGAAACAATGTCCTATTTAATGACTAATAGTTGAACTTGGTGAAATGGCTGTAGCAGACGACATTTTCTTTTAATAGAATGAACCCTTTTGGTGTAGCATTTTCGTTTTTCTTCTCAGTTTTTTGGTTGATTCAAGAGCCGAATTTTCTAGAAAAAATAACCCAACTGAGACACATCGTGATCAAAATCAATTCCAAACTGCTAACTTCATTCGATTCTAAGTTAAATCGCTCATAATTTCTTCCGGAAATCAAGTTTACGATTCACAAGATATCATCATCATCATCATCATCATCATCATCATCATCATCATCATCAAAGAGTGTCGACAACACGGATTTCTTTGACTGTCTCTCTCTCCCCCCCTCTCTCTCTCTTACTATCCGTCCCTATCAGCTATCGCTTGCCCAGTCAGTTGGGGATGTAGAATACACTGACTGCACCTCTGCAGAGGGGTAACCCCCTCCCAACGAGTGTCCTGGATATGACACTAAACAATCTAACGGTGAGGTCCCTTGGGGAATACGGAGCACCCCCTTATTGCCATTGCTCCCAGGTCCACTCTGACCTGGAGTGGTAGCACCTGATAAGGGCCCTATCTATGGGTTAAATAGAACTAACGGCATGCTTATGCAAAACTGAATTGTTTGATTAAACTAAATAGCTTAAAAAAGAAATGTTTTTAACAATTAAACCGTACTTACATTGAAACTGCATGATTATGCTAAACTGAATTATTTGAAATTGAACCGTTCTTGACATTTAAACTATACTTACACTAAACTGAATTGTTATATATAACTGCTTGAATAAACTGAATAGTTTGAAATAGAAATGTTTTTGACAATTAAACTGTGTACTCATGCTAAATTGAATTGTTTGAAATAGAACTGATTATTTACATAAAAATGGATTTGGTGTTAAATAACCAGCAAAGGTTGATATGCCATAAAACCAAACCAAACCAAACCAAAACAAACCAAACCATGTCGGCTATCGCTTTTGGTAAGACATCTAGACAACACTCAGAGCTGGTGAGTGTAAAATTTTGCTGGTCGGTCAATCTTGGTGTGTCTATGTGTAGTAGACCATTGGTAAAACGTTGCTTATGAGTTCGTCCCTACTTTACCAGCATTGCTCAGCATTTCTTTCCCATCTTACCTAGATGGTTTGTGAGATGGGTGGTAAGTGGACGTATAAATTTTAAGCAACACTATTAATCACATTACAACTCTGCACCTAGAAATAACAGCACTTAGAACTTGAAAAGATGTCATGCGCTTGCCTCACTGGGACATCCATTCCTTCGAGTTTTTTCACGTTGTTTACTAGTGACGGGCGTCGTTTACCAATGACGGACGTTGTTGGGATTTGCCAAAAAAAAAAAAAAAAAAAAAAAAAAAAGAAGCTTGCCAAACATGCTAGGGGCGAATTTAATTTGAATTTTCTCTAAATTAAACTTCCCAACAAGTCTATGATATTTCGTTTGGTTGATAATTTTTTTCGAACGTACAGGTCGCAGATCGATTATCTTTGCTAATTGTAGAAGTATTCTATGATGTGGCCAAGTGTGTTTTTTTTTTAACTCACCCTCAAAGAAAATCGCAGAGAAAGCTATGTTCACAGATTTCTTCTTATTTTTCTTTTATCGTTATTTAAACGTTTAATTAGAAGTCGGTAAAAATTCGTTTATATATTTTTTTCGAAACACCTTGTAGAATGAAAGAGCTGAAAGGGACTTTAATCGACATTTTGTGTTTTGGAGCAAGGCATCCAGCAATGCTTGTTTCAGAGCAGCTGTAGAAGGGAGACTGTTATTAATATCTGGAATCCTTGACGAGCTCAAGTGAATAGAGGATAGGGTATCATTTTACCCCCTGACTTATAAGGGAAAATATTTGGAGGAACTCCACGTTGATAGGACATAAAGTTCAAATAGAAAGCTTGTTGAAATGAATTGCTGGAGGAGAGTATTACCCGAAAGAATGGTCCTCTACACAGAGCAATGCAATAAACTTGGCTTGGTTATTCTATACTGAAGCAAGTCTAACTATTATGGTTTCCGATTACAAAAATTCATCTTCACAATCATTTTAAACAGCTAAACACTTCATACTTAGTTGCAATATCAATGTTTTAAGAACCACTATTAATAAAGTTCACAATCATTTTAAACACCTAAACACTTCATATTTAGTTGCAATATCAAATGTTTTTAGAGCCAATGTATTAATAAAGTTCTCAATCATTTTAAACACCTAAACACTTCATATTTAGTTGCAATATCAATGTTTTAACAGTCAACGTATTAATAAAGTTCACAATCAATTTAAACAACTAAACACTTTATACTTAGTTGCAATATCCATATTTACCAACCCCTCCACTCGGGTAGGATATGACACAAGGTCAATTTTTAAGCGGAGGTTTGAATTCAGAGTTTTCCTTCTATACTAGTTGCCTCACCAAGGCTGAAGAACCAGTCTGCCCTACTATTTACCCATAGCTGGAGGGAGAATAATTGGATCCATACCTTTCCCAAGGGTATTAGTGCTATGTGAAATGCAATCAGTCTCGTCCAGGATTTGAACTCGAGTCGCCGTGTCCATTTCCTACGACGATAACCATTACACCACAGGCACCTCCTAATTGCAATATCAATATTTTAAGAGCCAATGTATTAATAAAGTTCATAATCATTTTAAACAGGTTAGGTTTCATTGTTTTATGGTATATCAACCTTCGTGGGTTATTTAACGCCAAAGCCATCCTTCTAGAAGAACAGCAGTGATACTATTTAACCCATAGCTAGGAGGATAGGAGGTTTCATACCTTTTCCAAGGGTATTTGTCCGAAAGTGAATGTAATAGCGCGACTTGAGTTCGAACTCGCTTACTACAATTCCGCAGTCCATAGTTCCTTTTAAACAGATAAGTACTTCATACATGTTTAAATTGATTATGAACTTTATTAATACGTTGGCTCTTGAAACATTGATAATATAACGAAGCTAACCACACCACAGATAACTTATATTTGACGCATAAACAGGACTATATCAGGTACTAATACTGCAGGCCAGGTTGGGAATAATTGCAATAAAGAAGTGACTACACACTCTCTAAAACTCCAAAACAAGAGCCTCACCACTAGATGTTGTTTAGTATCATAACCAAGACACCAACTTTTGATTAAATCTCTTATCTATCTCCAGTAAATACAGTTTGTATGTTACAACAGTAAAGCACTAATTCTTTAATCACTGAAGACGACGCGACAGCAAGTTTGCTCAGCTATCCAGGACTCCTCTAAATATCTTAGCTGATCTTAAAAGTGCTGTGGTGTGGTTAGTTTTGATTCTTCCTCAGATATCCAGTTTCCCTAGTCTCTTTCCCAAGTCTTTGAAGGTCGTCCCAAGTCCTCCAACAACAATTGGTATCACCGTCACTTTCATGTTCCACACCATTTTTTCTGCTCTTTGCTAAACCAAGTAAAGTTTAGTAAATGACTTCGGAATCTCCAGTGGTGAAATGGTATTAACGATTTAGATCAGTGGCACATTGCCAGTGAATTCGATTCTTTATGGGCGCGAGGAGAAGTCATGGTGGTGTTGTGGTTAACGTACTTGACAGAGATATCGTAGTAAGCGAGTTCGAAATCCATTTATGCTATTTCGTTCATTTTCGGACTAATACCCAAAGAAGAAAGGCATGAACTTCTTTACCCTTCACTCAACTAGAGGTAAAAATAGCATCACAACTGTTGTTCTTCAAAGATAGCTTTGGCATTAAATAACCCTCTAAAGTTGATGTGGCATTAAACAAAAAAACAAACTAAACCTCACTGAGTACTCCACACTTCTGGCCTTGTGGCAGAACAAAACTAAGCTTAGTAAATCATTATCTTGGTTTTCAACTTATTAAAATATTTCCTTATAAATCAAACTGTGTATTCTTGTTAGTTTCGTCTGAATAAAATCCGGGTATTTACATATGGGAGAGAAGTAAGAAATATAAGGAGACAGAAGATGAGAGAGAGAGAGAGAGAGAGAGAGAGAGAGAAGTAAGAAATATAGGGAGAGAGAAGGAGAGGAGAGAGAGAGAGAAGATATATAGGTAGAGAGAAAAGGAGAGAAAGATGTGAAATAAATAGTATGTGAGAAAGAGAGAAAAGTAAGATATGTAGGGAAGAGAGAGAGAGAGAGAGAGAGAGAGAGAGAGAGGGTGAGTGTGTGTGTGTGTATGTGTATGAGTGTGAATGAATGAGAGAGAGACGGAAAGAGAGAGAGAGAGAGAGAGAGAGAGAGAGAGAGAGAAGTAAGATATGTAGGGAAGAGAGAGAGAGAGAGAGTGAGTGAGTGTGTGTGTGTGTGTATGAGTGTGAATGAATGAGAGAGAGACGGAAAGAGAGAGAGAGAGAGAGAGAAGTAAGATATGTAGGTAGAGAGAAAAGGAGAGAAAGATGTAAGATGAATAGGATATGAGAAAGAGAGCAAAGTAAGATATGTAGGAGAGAGAGAGAGAGAGAGAGAGAGAGAGAGAGAGAGAGAGAGAGAGAGAGAGAGACTAATATTGCGAAGAAAAAAAACTAAAATAGATCGATAGAGAAAGTGACGTTAGAGAACAAGGATGAGGGGTAAGATAGCAATAAAGAAATATATATATATACACAGAGAGAGAGAGAGAGAGAGAAAGAGAGAGGGAGGGAGGGAGAGAAGGTAAAATACTTTTATTCTGTTTCACTAATGCATACCGAATATTCTGGGCGATTTTTCTCGGTAAATATGACACCTGAGACAAATACTTTTTTGTTTCACCGAAAGATATTAGATCTGGGCTCGCTCGCTATAAAACTTGCCTAAAAAAAGCTTCTGTTGCCCCACTGGCATGTAATTTCATAAAAAGAAAGAAAAAATGGCTACAGAAAACCTATTAGAAAGCAGCAGATGCAGGTATGTAAGAAAATTCAGTGGTTGAAAAAGAAAAAGAAAAAAAAAAAAAAAGAAAAAGAAAAAGAAAAAGAATAAACTAAGCCTCTTGTAAATAGTCCAATCATTTCGGGTTGCCATACCGTGTATTCATACGCTGGGCCGGATTGCGTTTCACAAGCCAAATACGTCGAGGATGAAAGAAGTTTTATAGGAATGATGCCTCGACTGGTTTGTTGGTTGGTTGGTGGGTTCGTGGGGGTAAGCTCTGGAAAATGCAAGTATATAGTATCGCTTGGGGGTCGAGGGCAAAAGATGCAAGATGTGCCTGCTGCTTGTGGAGGTAAAGCTCACGTTGCATATTCATGTGGGTGTTAACATACCAGCAGAAATTGTTACACACACACACACACACACACACACACACACACACACACACACACACACACACACACACACATATTATTTATAATTTTTCATAGTTTACGGCAGAATTCCTCTTATCTCCGTTCACAGATTGATTTTGATATAGCAAATAACATGCATGAAATACCTTTCTATAGATCTTTTTTATCAACCTTTGAGCGTATATATATATATATATATATCTGCAACGAAGGGTTGGGTGATACACTAGGTCAATTTTTTATCGGAGTTAACAGGTTTGAATTCAGAGTTTTCTTTTTCCTAAACTGGTTGCCTTAGCAAGGCTAAAGAACCCAGTTTGCCCTACTATTTACCAACGGCTGAGCGAGGGAAGTGATAGATTCATGCCTTTCCCAAGAGTATTAGCGCAAAGTGAAGCTCAAACAGTTTCGTCCAGCATTTGAACCCGGGCCTCTAATTCCATTTCCTACGATGATAACCGTTACGCTATACGCGCCTCTTAGTCATTATATATATATATATATTTATATATATATATATATAAACATATATATGATAACTAAGAGGCGCGTATAGCGTAACGGTTATTATATATATATATATATATAATACAATAATGATTAAAACATTTGTAATTCGTAAAGTCTTTAGAGTGGTCTGTACACGAAAAAGCTGAGCAATATCACAATACTTTCAAGTATAAAATTAGTTAATAACAAGACAGGATAAAAAACAACTCACGACTCTGAGTTTCACGTTACAGATCTTCAAGTGAGCTAGGATTCAGACGTGTTGAATACTAGATTGCCCGAGGATCGATACTGTGAAACTTTGAGTCGTGAGTTTATACCTTATTATTACCCAATTTCATACTCAAAAAATATAATGAGTATCAAAAATAGATTACACTGAAGTAGGGGCCGATTTACTGTGAAGCTAATCAAGCTCAGGGGCTCCTTATTTATGAGGGGCCCCAGAAGCGACAACATTGCTTTAAAATTCTGGGTCTACTATCTGAAATGTTGTAGGGATACAATATTCAGTTATCTTCCTTAGACAATTTACATGACCGTAAGATGTCACGTGACCGCAAGATGTCACGTAAAATCCGTTCTTCACTTCTAGTTGTCTCTGTTCTTTGAACAGTAGAGACGTTCTCTCTGGCCCTAACAGGGAACGGTAAATCCACATGGCTATGTTTCCAACACTTGTCAAGTAAGCCTTTTTCCATTTTGTACTCCTTGAATGCATTGCTTGTTCATATAACAATATGTGTATAGTTCTTGCTGTTGGGAGACGTTTGTATATTTTAACGGCATCAATTCGTCTCGGGTTATTTTATGCCTACTTTCATATTTACATTTTTTGTGTTCTAGTTTTTTAAAAGTTTTTATTTTTGTACACAGTTATATGATAAGTATTCATATCCAATAAAAGTACTTTTCAAAGAGATTGGAGCCTAACAGGTACTACCATTTCGAGTCAGAGTGAACCTGGGAGTAATGGCAATGAAGGGCTACTCTATACTCCCCAGATCTCCAGAACTGGAGTCTGACAACCGGATGCAGTTTTGTGCCATACCTCGAACACCTCTTTTTATTTTAGAGGGGAGAGTCTCCCCTCTCTCCAAAGGATATAGTCACTACATTCTATGCTCTACCAACAGTACAAATGTGTAATTGAGTTTATTTTGTCTTTCTTCCCGTTTATTCAGTTTTAGTATATCACGGATATACTAATACTAATTGTTGTGGTCTTCAGATAAGACCGTTGGAAGAACAACTCAAACAACGGGTGATAGGTGAACGTCATTGTATTAGCAGAAAAAAGGAAGTCATACAAAAGAAGTACTAGCCGTTCTCGGCTTGCAGTCTGTCTGTCAAATATCTCGTAAGAAACGAGAAGTTGTTTTCTCCGAGCGAGTTAGCTCAGAAAATATGTTTAGGTTGGACGAGTCCATCTTTGGGGTATGGTAGGATATGTCCCCATAACACTAATATTGGTCCTTGAAGCGTGGGGACTTCACTAAATATCTTCCCTACTTCTAAGAATTTCAATAGTGTTTAAAAGATTATAATATCAACATTAACATAATGGTTAGAGTGTTTGCCAAATTTCGGGAGACCTGGGTTCAATCCCTCGGCGAGTCATACTAAAGACTCAAAAAATGGTACTGGATGCTTCCTTGGTTAACACAACATTATAAGTTACTGATCAAGGGTAAGTGGAACAATCCAGGGAAAGGAGTAGGGCCCTCTCCTACATCTCGGTGTAGTAGCTATTGAAAAGAGAGCCTTCGGGTCGCCTTCGACTACGGTCAGCAAACTTATTGATAATTCAATACAAAATAATAGATGACAGAGAGAAATGACGAGAAGATATCAGAAAAGGCAGCCGTAAGTGAGTAATGAAGTGAAATGGGTGTAAAGTGTTATTTCCTTTATATAGGTAAGGGTGGGAGAATGAACTCTTCCCATTGGCTAGCGCTGACGATAAAAGGTACGAGTTTTGCCGGTAGGACAAAAAGTTATGAAGCATAAAGTTGTCAAGGAGGCGGCCTGGTAATTTTGGACACAGGTCGGGGTTGCTGTCATATGATGTGTAACAACCCGAAATCGGTAATGAAGACAGTACATCACTGAAGATCGTCCTTGAAGCATCTGAAAATGCATTCTTTGCCCGACATAAAAACTAAAATGTCATAAAAATATCACATAGGCTAGAATATTTCATTCTAATGTAGATATTGGTTGATGTTTTTCTGCATATCAACCCTTGAGGGTTATTAATGCTAAATCCTATATATATATATATAATAGTCCTTATGGTAAGAAAAAAAAACCCGGCAAGTGATTTGAAGATGAAAATATACAACGAATCACTGTAAAGGGGGAAAATATACATATACGGAAAAAATATATATTGGAAAAAAAAAAAGAAAAGGCCAACCTTGTCATACCAATTGAAAAAAAAATCAAAAGACACACAATTGGTTGGTCAAAAGAAAAAAACACCGTTAGAGCTGCTAAACTACAATGCAAAAAGTGCTCAATACTAAGTAGAGCAAAATAGTAACGATAATTACTTAGTGAGTCAGGAACTAACCTACTATAGTTTCGCCTAAGCTGCTCATCAGGGTACATAATCCCGACTAAAGAAGTATTGAAAGAAAACCATATTTATCTTTTTATTTATTTTTTTATAGCTATGCTAATTTTCTATCCGGTGTGAGGTTTTTTTTATAAATATAATTTTCTTTCCAAACTTCTTTAGTCGGAATTAGGTACCTTGATGAGCAGCCTAGGCGAAACTATAATAGGTTAGTTCTTGACTCACTAAGTTATTATCGTTTGTATATATATATATATATATATACCAACCCCTTCGCTCGGGCAGGATATGACACGAGGTCAATTTTTTAAGCGGAGTTGAACAGGTTTGATATATATATATATATATATATATATATATATATATATATATATATATATATATTATCTTCAAGCGAATACTTTGTAGGTAACATTATTTTTAAACGAGTTGTTCGAAGTTATTTGTGGCCACTGAGTCAAATGGTTTCTAGTATTCCAATCCAATAGTAATAATTCTATTCAATATTAACCATTTGCATAACTTGCATACAGTTAAATGATTTCAAATATTGCTATTTTACATTAGTAATTCTATTCATCAAGTATTCCGATGTAATATAAATAATTTTCATATTGCTGTATGGTTTCAAACGACTAACAAATGATTGGACTGTTCTACTTGAGTTATTGATGGGACTCAAACAGGTACTACCACACAGGACCAGAGTGGACCTGGGAGTTATGGCGATGAAGGAGTACTCCAAAGCTCTAGTATTGAGGACTCACTATCAGATGCAGTTCAGCTAGAACTATACACATATTGTTCTATGAACAAGCAATGTGTTGAAGGGGTACGAAATGGAAAAAGGCTTACTTGACAAGTGTTGGTAACATAGACATGTGGCTTTACCGTTCCCTGTCACAGCTAGAGACGACGTCTCTACTGTTCAAAGAAAAGAGACAACTAGAGCTGAAGAACAGATTTATCAAACCCAGGACACTCGTTGGGGGAAGGAGGTTCTACTCCTTTCCAAAGGAGTGGTCCTGAGAGTAATGGCAATGAAGAGGTACCCCACATTCCTTAAGACCCTGACTACCGGATATAGTTTAGTGTCATACCCTGGACACTCGTTGGGCTAACGTAAATATATTCATCAAAGAATAGTTGTAAATAATTTAAATCACTATTGACATTTGTGACAAAAATTAAAACTTCTGTTATAGATACTAGTTAAAATATGTGCCCTTCGCCGGGCGCAAGTATTTAAGTTTTAATGTAATAGGATATAATGTTAAATTAGAAAGACTATCGAAACTAACTAAGAATACATACAACAAGATTATTTGAATTGGACATTTGGTTTTCCGAGGTCCACCTAGCATGTGCATCAGCTGGGCGTTATGCTGATTGACTTGTCCCCGGGAGCTGTCTCTCAAGGCAATACTTGTTGGGTCGGGAAGAGTTCATCATGTGGCGCTTGAGGCGCCCCAATATGGGAAATGCCGACAGCACCAATAATTTTTTGTAACGGTAGGTATGAGTCTCGATTTGGTTATGTCCCCTTCTTCGCATTAAAATGGCCTTGCGTCAAATTCTGCTTTGGTGGGATGTTGTTTAAATACCTTAGTACCACGGCTCGCACCTCCTCGGATTTTCGGAAACCAGCAGACGTTCGCGTGGGTGTTATTAAGCTGGTCTCTTGGTCCTAGGAAACCTTCCTCTCCAGGCAATATCTGCTTGGAGAGCTGATTTAATCGCTTGGTGCTTGAGGCGCACCATAAAAGAGAAATGCCAAGAAGATTAAATATTTCTATGGCGGCCACACGTAAGTCTCGATTTCTGCCTGGCCCTCTACTAAAAATGACCTTGTATCAAATGTGGCTGGATGGTAAGTCGCTTAAATTGTACATTAATAACATGGGGGGGGGTTTAGGCAAATCTCACTTAGCTAGATACAAACAGAGACATCGGTAATAAATAAGATGCTAATTAAGTTTAAATACTGATTATTTGATAATTGTTGAGGTTATAACGTAAATAAGTAAGGGAATTGTGATGTCGGTGGTGACGTAGTTTTGGTTACAGACAAATACATAATCTCCATTATAATAAGATTTATCATAGGTTAGCCGTAACTGAAAAAAAAAAAAAATTTTTAATGAAAGCGTATTTCGTTATTTGTGGTCAGTTATAAGAGGTAATTCGATAAGTTTTTATTTACGTGAATAATCTTGTAAAACCTTAAAGTATACTAAGCCAATAATATCATTGCAGTTCTTACAAACAATTTTAACAAAATACAATTACAATTTTAATATGGAAGCCCCTTTACATCACAATTCAAGCTTCAGAGCTTTCAAAATGACGTTGGGTGTGGGCAGAGACAATCCCCGTGGCGTTGTGGCTAAAGTGCTGGGCTGAAGCCACAAAGTAAGCGAGTTCGAACTACAATAGCGCTATTACATTCACTTTCGGACTAATGCCCCTTGGGAAAAGTATGAATTCTATTTACCCCCACTCCTTTGGCATTAAATAACCCACAAGGTTGGGATGCCATTAAACAAAGAGTCCAAGTAATTAACCAATAAAACCCTTGGGAAGGGGGATGAGCCTCCTTATCCCTCCAGCTTATGGGTAAATATGCCATTAAACAAAGAAACCAAATCAAAGGCATGAACCCTCTTATTCCCTCCCACCTATGGGTTAAATAGTGTCACTACTGTTCTACAGGAATAGCTTTGGCATTTAATAACCCACGAAGGTAGATATGCCATCTAATAAAGAAACCAAATTAAAATATCGGTCTTTCATTGCTTAGGAATGTATATTCTGTTAAAATATATTGGGCTACTTTTATATGGTCCAGTCGGCTGGGGCTGTAGAATACACCGACTGCTTCTCTGCAGAGGAGTATGACTCCCCTAACTAGTGTCCTGATATGACACTAAACAATCTGATGGCGAGGTTCCAGTAATACTGGAGCTTTGGGGAATGCAGAGTTCCCCTTCACTGCCATCACTCCCAGGTCCACTCTGGCCTGGAGTGGTAGCACCTGATAGGGTCCTCTCTATGGGTTAAATAGAACTAAAATGTAATTATGCAAAACTGAATTGTTTAAAATTAGATATTTTTCCATTTAACTGTGTGTAAACAAAAAAACTGTATTTATGCCAAACTGAATGGTTTGGAATAGAACTGTTTTGACATTTAACTGTGTATACAAATCTGTACTTATACTAAACTGAATTGTTTGAAACTTTAATCAAAATTACTCAATTCGGCGTTAAATGATCCGAAAAGGGTTGATACGTCGAAAAACCAACCAACCAGCCAACCAACCAGCCAACCAACCAACCAGTCAGCTACTTTTATGACAAAAGGAAGCACTTGTGACGTAATGGTCATTGTCATAGGAAATGGTCACATCGACTTGACTTCATATCCTTTCCTAAATGCTGCTTGCATTTAGGAAAGGCATGAATCTAATTATTCTTCCTTCAGCAGTAGGTAAATAGTTGGGCAGACTGTGCTCTTTAACCTCGGTATGGTAACCGGTCTAGAATAAAACTCTAAATTTAAAACCTGTCAAATTCCTCTTAAAAATTGACCTTGTACCATATCCTGCGAGTGGGGAGGGAGTGGGTAAATACATACTTTTGAGAAAAGCATACGTGGTAGTTCGCTCCTCCCGACGAGCACATGACGCCTCTCTCTTTTATTTTCCAGACATGCGAAGAGCAAGTGGTTTCCACGTTTTTGCAGTGTGGACTTTTCTGTTTGTTCCTTGAACGCTTGTCCCTCTTGTATTGCCTAGTGAAAAAACTCAGTTCCTTTTCGTATTGTGTGCAATTAAATGTCATATTATAGTAATTGACTTGTTTTGTTTCCTACCGAATATTCTGTGTTGGGTCACTCTCTTTGTGATAACCTAGTGCATTATAAGAAACGGGGTGTTACCCACGCATTAAGTCGCTGGTAAATCTTAAACTCTTATTAAAAATTCTTCAACATTTAGTTCTTCATTTGAATATAGAAATTCGGCCGCGGCAATTCTTAAACTTAATCAAACAAAGTCTAAGAAACCCTACTCCCATTGCTACAAGAGTATGTTTTTTTTTTTGCAAAGGTAATTTCAATCTGAAATGATTTTTTCTTTCTTTTTTCTACCAAGCTTTAAAAAATTTTTTTTTTTAAATATTTTGTTTTGCTAAGAGACGAAGAATTTATTGAACAAGTAAAACGCTGGGTCTTATGAGCGAAATGTTTAAATATATATACCGAGTGTCAGTATCCACCTAATCGTAAAATATGCCTGAATTGGAGCTACCAGTCTTATTTTGGCAAAGAAGCTTGTGTGAAGGAAGAAAATACTGTATCATATAGAATATAAAGAGAAGGAAAGAAAGAAAAAGATGATTTTCCAAAGAGCACAGACATTTTTGTTAGAGTTGGGGAGGGGGTACGTCACGCATGACGTCAATACGATAACTTCGAAATCACGTGACTACGAACGGACAATCTCCCATTAATATGTGGTCGCTATGTTTAGCAGAACCTTGTTGATATTGCCACACTTTTTTTTCTTCGAGAAACGTTTTACTTTTAAAAAGCCAGAGGTAGATAAAAGGTTTAAAAAATGAGAAGTATATGTAATTTCAAAGAAACAAAAACTGCTAAAAAAACAGTGAAATGTCCAGAATCTTTTTAACGAAAAAGTCGAATGAAATTCGAGTTGGAAGAAGGTAGATAGTATTTTTACGCCAAGAAAAGCATAAATATGAAGAATTGATCCAGTGATTTATTGATTGATTGATTTTAACGTCAGTTCAAGCTGTTTAGGATTATTCTATGCCGAGAGGTCAAAGAATTTTTTGCACATATGAAATCAAGTATTCCTATCTCATACAAATAATTTGCACACGGTTGTATTATTCTAAGTATTTTTGTCTAATACGAATCATTTTTAAACAGATTTATTTGACCTAGAGATGGGACCCTAACACGTTCTGGTATTCCGAGTCAGGGTGGGCCTGGGAGTAATGGCAATGAATGGGTACTCCATATTCTTTAAAGCTTCAGGACTCGAGCCTCACAAGAATACTATTTCTATTTGATCCATAGATGGACGCCCTAACAGGTACTACAACTCCAAGTTTGAGTGGACCGGCGAGTAATGGTAACGAAGAGGTACTTCATACTCCTCCGAGCTCCAGAATCAGTACATCATCATCAGATACAGCTTGGTAGGATGTGCCCGTGGTGTAATGCTTATCGTCGTAGGATATGGGCACGGCGACACGAGTTCAAATCCTGAACGAGGTTGATTGCATTTCACATAGCACTAATACCCTTGGGAAAGGTATGAATCCAATTATTCTCCCTCCAGCTATGGGTAAATAGTAGGGCAGACTAGGTTCTTCAGCCTTGGTTAGGCAACTAGACTAGGAGAAGGAAAACTCTGAATTCAAACCTGTTAAACTCCGCTTAAAAATTGACCTTGTGTCATATCCTGCCCGAGCGGAGGGGTTGGTAAATATGATCAGCTACAGCTTAGTGTCATATTCAAGACGCCCCTTTTTTGGTGGGGATAGGGATTCTTACCCCTCTACTGGGGATACCATCAGCATATTCTAAGCTCCACCGACAGGGCAGTGGTGTAGTAAATTGATGTGTAGAAATAATGATTTCTTTATTTAATGGCACATAAACCTTTGTGAGTTATTTCTCAAGGGGCATTAGTCCGAAGGGGAACGTAATCGCACAACTGGAGTTCGAACTCACTTACGATGATATCGCAGCCCAGCACATTTGCCATTGTGCCACGGGGACTCACATGATTGCTAATTCATTTATGCAGTCTACAAATGTATTTTCGTGTTTTTTACTTAACTTTGCTTATTCTGGTCCATAGGCCTCTCAGATCTCAGAACAGCTTAGGTTTGGCACAAGGCCGTAAATACGAAACAATTAGGGTGGATTGAACTCATTACCCAGTTGTAATTGATCTGTAAGATTAAGATTATAATCATATTTACCCAACCCCTCCGCTCGGGCAGGATATGACACAAGGTCAATTTTTAAGCGAAGTTTAACAGATTAAGATTATAATCATATTTACCCAACCCCTCCGCTCGGGCAGGATATGACACAAGGTCAATTTTTAAGCGAAGTTTAACAGATTAAGATTATAATCATATTTACCCAACCCCTCCGCTCGGGCAGGATATGACACAAGGTCAATTTTTAAGCGAAGTTTAACAGATTAAGATTATAATCATATTTACCCAACCCCTCCGCTCGGGCAGGATATGACACAAGGTCAATTTTTAAGCGAAGTTTAACAGATTAAGATTATAATCATATTTACCCAACCCCTCCGCTCGGGCAGGATATGACACAAGGTCAATTTTTAAGCGAAGTTTAACAGATTAAGATTATAATCATATTTACCCAACCCCTCCGCTCGGGCAGGATATGACACAAGGTCAATTTTTAAGCGAAGTTTAACTGATTAAGATTATAATAGCTATGATTAAGCGTAGCATTCAAAAGAGATCAAGTGACAGTATGTTTCATTAACACTCTTCTCAACATTCTGGATATTTTTGGTTTCTTTGTTTAATGGCATATCAACTCTTTTTAGGTTATTCAATGCCAAAGCCATTCTCCTAGAAGAATAGTAGTGGTACTATTTAACCCATAGCTGGGAGGATAAGGGGGTTCATACTTTTCCCAAGGGTATTTGCTCGAAAGTGAATGTAATAGCGCGACTGGAGTACGAACTTGCGTACTACGATTCCGCAGTCCATCGCTTTAACCATTACACCACGAGGACACCCCCATGATATTTTTGTATATGGCTTAAATTCCCAGATTTTGAATTCTTCCAAGCACTTTGCAAAACTCTTTAGAGCTATTCAGAGAGTTCCAAATATGATGGATGTAATTGTCATCTTTGTGCTCAATAATTTTTTAGTTCTCAAGCAAGGTCAGTATATATATATATATATATGACCGGTTTTTTGTTTTTCTTAAAGAAATTATTGCTCTGTGATGTCTGTTACATTGAGCTCTTTACCAGGAAAATTAAAATTTTCATAGTTGAATGATTTTTTGTCCTGTCGGAATTATTCCCGAAAATTCCTGAAAAATGCACACACACACACACACACACACACACACACACACATATATATATATATATATATATATATATATATATATATATATATTTCCATGTATTTCTAAAGTTAAATCGTTGACTATATTTTCTTTTAAAGTATGTGGAACCATTTTTTAAAATCGATAATCCTTTTCTTTCGTCTTTATTTTCAATGTGTTACCATAGCACTCGGTATGTGCAAAAATTCCCAGCACGTTTTTTTAAAAAAAAAAAACTAGAGACATAATGCACTTTGAAAACCGGATTTTTACTGAACGTCCATACAGCTAGCGTTGGATCATAAAGGGTCTGGTTGAAATACTCAAGTGTTATAGCCTGTCCATCACTGAGGTGACCTTTCAGGAACAGTATGTATGTGTGGGAGGGAAGTTCCAGTCGAAAAAAAAACAAAAAAAAAAAAAACAGAAAAAAACAAAACAAAACATTAAAACACTCTTTGAGGTGAAAGGAGTTCACATGCCAAATTTAATCAATTTTGGCCCATTAGCCAAAGAATCTATTGGTAGCAAGCAAGGAAACAAGAAAGCAAACGAAGAGAATTATATATTTCCTTTCAGAAAAAATTTCTTTTCGTTTTCTCAGGCTTTTTCACTTCTTACATTTCATTATTCAACTTTCTTTTTCTTATTCCGGCCTTTTCTGGCTTAGCCATTAGTAGCTTTCTCGGTCAGAAAGCAATACAAGGTCAAAAGCATTTGATATTAACCCAACTCTTCTAGTATTTGATGACCGTCTTCTTATGCTACCACTTCGAGCCAGAGTGGACCTGGGAGTGACGGCAATGAATGGCTACTCTCCATTCCCCAAAGCACCAGCATTACTGGAATCTTGCCATTAGATTGTTTAGTGTCATATCCAGAACACTCGTTGGGTGTCGTCTTACCCCTCGGCAGAGAAGCAGTCGGTATATTCTACAGCCCAAACCGACTTGGCAATATTAAATAGAATTTTATTAGTGTTAAATAGTGACCATTTAACTGTAAATTATAAATAGTAATTCAGGAAAATATTTAAGTGTGTGCAACCCCCACCCGCCAAAAAACATGTACTCTGGCTCGTTTAAAAATGATGTTACCAACAGTCTATTCAATTACAAATCATATATGTAATATCCATATTTGTATGAATAGGTATTAAATAACCAAACAACCTTTGTGTTGTCACATCGTTCCTCTTTATTTCTTATATTGTAACCGTTTATTTGTTGTAATTAAGTGGGTTTGCTTCGAGTAATTTAAGGCGAAAAATGGTTTGGTTTTGTTAGTTGGGTTTTATGGCAGGTTATTTGTAGGTTATCTAACGCCAAATCCATTTTTATGTAAATAATCACTTCTATTTAAAACAATTCAGTTTACCATGAGTACATAGTTTAATTGTCAAAAATATTTCTATTTCAAACTATTCAAGCAGTTATATATAACAATTCAGTTTAGTGTAAGGACAGTTTCAATGTCAAAAACAGTTCAATTTAAAACAATTCAGTTTAGCATAAGCACGCAGTTTAAATGTAAGTACAGTTTAATTGTAAAAAAAACATTTCTATTTCGAGCTATTCAGTTAAGTCAAGCAGTTCGAATTCAGCTAATTCAGTTTAGTAAAAGTACAGATTTTGTTTACACACAGTTACATGTCAGAACAGTTCTATATTAAACGATTCTGTTTAGTGCAAAAACAGTTACAATGTCAAGAAACAGTTCTATTTGAAATAGTTCAGTTTAGCATAAGCACACAGTTCAATTGTCAAAAAACATTTCTATTTCAAGCTATTCAATTTAATCAAACAATTCAGTTTAGCATAAGTATGCCGTTAGTTCTATTTAACCCATAGATAGGGCCCTATCAGGTGCTACCACGCCGGGCCAGAGTGGACCTGAGAGCAATGGCAATGAAGGGGTGCTCCATATTTCCCAAGGCCCCAGCATTACTGGGACCTCACCATCAGATTGTTTAGTGTCATAACCAGGACACTCGTTGGTGGGGGGTCTTACCCCTCTGCAGAGGTGCAATCGGTGTATTCTACAGCCCCAGCCGACTGGGAAATTAAAGCGAAAAAGTTGAATGATTTTATATATCACCAAGCAGAATAAAGGTTCTAGTTTAAGTAAGTTTCTTGGTCGGAAAGCATAAATGAATTTAGCTCACTAGAGGATAAGGATTAGGTACAGGGTCAACACGATGATCTAGATAGAAAAGCCAGCGGTCGTGTAGACAAGCAGATTAATTTTATAGATAATGTTATGTAGTAATTTACTAAGCTTTTTGCTTAGTTGTGGCACAGGGCCATATGAATGGGGTACCCAATGAGACTCGAACTCACCCGTGTAGGTTTGCTAGTCGAGCTTGCTAACCATTACGCTACCCGAGGCGCCCCGATAATGTTATGTATGTTTCGCGATCAGAAAGCGTAACTGTTCCTGTTAAATAAAAGGCGGATAATCAAACATATTCTACGCTGATCTTAAGTAGGAAAGCATAATGGCTGTAAATGCAAACATTCTAAATTATATATATATATATGTGTGTGTGTGTGTGTGTGTGTGTGTGTGTGTGTGTGTGTGTGTGTTAGGATAGCGATGATGCAGAGTCATTGGAATTTAGTGACTGTCAGTTTCTTGCTTATACGATTATCAGACCAAGAAACTTCCACATGATGGGCATCCCTTTATAGACGGTTGTGGGAAGCCAAAGACGAATCAAAGTAAATAATAATAATAATAATAATAATAATAATAATAATAATTGTGGAAAGTGAAGTTTATGCCAATTATAATTGGTGGTCACCAAAGGATTAGTAAAGGGAGTGGAGGACTTGGAAATAAGAGGATGAATGGAGACCATCCAAACTACTGCATTATTGAGATCAGACAGAATACTGAGAAGAGTCCTGGAGATTTGAGGAGACTTGCTGTCACTCAAACTCCTGTGAGAAATAATCCGATAACGCTGATGTGAAAACTTTCAAAATAATAATAATAATAATACATTAAACATAAATAAAGTAAAAGTAAAGTTGGCGACTCCCCAGTCGAGGATGATCCGAAGGCTCCCTTTTCGATAGCTACTACACCGAGGTGTAGGGGAAGGCGCTACTCCTTTCCCTAGATTGCTCCATTTTACCCTTGATACGTACCTTATATTGCTGTGTAGCATCAAGTATCATTTTTTTTTGAGTCTTTGGTATGACTCGACCTAGGATTGAACCCAGGTCTCCCGGGCCATTAGCGAACACTCTATCCATTATGCCAATATCCGGTAAAACGTAATAGTTTGCAGCTATTTTACGGATACACACACACACACACACACACACACACATATATATATATATATATACATACATATACATGCACACACGTACATGCACGTACAACTCTCACTCTCTCTCTCTCTCTCTCTCTCTCACACACACACACACACATATATATATATATGTAGGTAAATAGATATACATGCACGCGCACATTATTTGTGCATGGCTATTTAAGTGGTTATATTATAGTTTCTAAGTTATTAATTTATTTACTCAAACCTTTTCTTTGGTTTTATTTTATTAAATTTAAAAATAATTATTATTTAATTTCCAGCTTTACTTTTAGTTTCTAACAATCCTTCACAGAGTCTTTAACCAAGACCTAGCTTGAGGAAAAAGCAGTGATTATATGCAGTCTACTCAAATAAGCACAAATACATTTGTCTGATTCCTGCTCCGCACGAACAGGATGTTACACAAGGTCAGTTTTTAAGCGGAATTTAAAAGGTTTTGAATTCAGAGTTTTCCTTCTTGACTGGTTGCCTTATCCAGGTTCAAGAGCCCAATTTGACCGACTATTTACCCATAGCTAGAGGGAGTTTACCCAAGACCTAGCTCGAGGGAAGATGTGTTCTATGTATTTGTGTTTTTTTTTTTTTACTGGCTCCTTTACGCGAGTATTTTTCCAATCACATTGATAGTACTCTCCTAAGGAGATGAACAGTTCTACAAAGTGTAATTTTTTGTCCTTCATATAGTCTCTAAATGCCAGGTATCTTGTTAATATGTATCTGTCCCTTGATCATACCCTTAAAAGAGTACTATCAATGTGATCGAAAAATATTACCCAAAAATAGGTCGCAAAAACATTAATACATAGAATACATACAATTACTATCCTCCCTCGAGCTAGATTTTGGGTAAAGACTAGAAGAAATCAAAATTAAAATTGAAAATTAGGTAAAAATGATAAGAATAGAATGCAGCAAACTCGCACAAAAAGAGTAGATATGAATGGGTGGGAAAGGTGATCCACTGGGAATAGTGCAAGGAATTGAAATTTGATCATACGAAGAAATGGTATGAACACAAATCAAAGTCCGTCTTCAAGAATGAGACACAACATTCTCTTGGATTTTGATTAACAAACAGATCATCAAATCCCGGCCAGAAGACTAGACCTAGTGATAGTTAAAGAAAAACAAAGTGAACCAGCCGAATAGTGGGCTATGCTGTTCCGGCAGAATGAAAATCAAAGAAACGAAGAGAGAGAGAGAGAGAGAGAGAGACAAGTACTTAGACCTTGCCAGAGAAATTTTAAAAAGTTATAAAAAAATTGAAAGTGACGGTGATACCAAGTATAATTGGTGTACTCGGGACGGTTCCTAAAGGGACTAGAAGACTTGGAAATCGGAGGAGGATCAGAGACCATCAAAACTGCAGCATTGTTAAGATCGGTCTGAATACTGAGGAGAGTCCCAGAGACTTGAGGAGACTTGCTGTCACTCGGATTTCTGTCAAAGACCATCAGCTAAGATTGGTGTGAAAAACTCGCCAGCAATAATAATAATAATAATAATAATAATAATAATAATAATAATCTTCCCTAGAAGCAGCACAAGATAACGCCATAAGAACCAATCATTTGCGAGAATAGATAAGACGCAACAAAATAACAAATGTAGGTTATGTGGTGATAGAGACAAAACCATCAATCACATAATTATCGAATGCTGCAAGTTGGCATGGAAAGAGTATAAGACTAGACACGACTGGGTGGGCTAGGTGATCCACTGGGAGGTGTGCAAAAAATTTAAATTGGACCATACGAACAAGTGGTATATGCAAAACCCGGTATCTGTCCTAGAGAATGACACATATAAACTCCTATGGGACTTTGACATACAAACGGATCACCTAATCTCGGCCAGAAGACCTGACCTTATAATAATCAAAAAAAAAAAAAAAAAGAGAACTTGCAAAATTGTGGACTTTGTTGTCCCGGCTAACCATAGAATAAAACTGAAGGAAAGTGAAAAGAAGGATAAGTACCTCGACCTTGCACGGGAATTGAAAAAACTATGGAGCATGAAGGTGACAATTATACCAATTGTGATTCGTGCTTTTGGCACAGTCACCAAAGGGTTTCTAAAGGAACTGGAGGACTTGGAAATAAGAGGGCGAGTGGAGACCATCCAAACTACAGCATTAATGAGAACGGCCGGAATACTGAGAAAAGTTCTGCAGACTTGAGGAGACTCAAACTCTAGTGAAAGACCATCAGCTACAACTGATGTAAGAAACTCCCAGAAGCAGAAGAAGAAGAAGAAGAAGAAGAAGAAGAAGAAGAAGAAGAAATAATCAATTAAATAAACTAATAAATCACAAAATAATCCTTTTTTTTTTTATATTCCATTTATGAATAACTCAATGATTGTTAAAAATGTTAGGACGCGTCTACCCCACCCCTAATTTTAGGCCTATCCTTTTCATCTAAAGTTTCCAAAGTTACTCATTAGCTTTTCCTGCGGACTCCGTGGTGATTTTTATGACCCCGCCTCTTTCGCAGCTCCTATTATATCGAGTCTAGTTAAGGCTTTGCAGAGCGAGCACCCTGCAAACCCTCGCTTACCAACTTCTATCAGCTCACGTAGAACCCCCATCAGCGGCCATTGTTTTTACGTGGTTTCACTTGCTCCTGGTATTTGACAATATTCCTTCCGATGCTTTTCTCAGGACACTTATTCCCCCCTCCACATACCTCTTGGGCTAAATCTGAGGAGAAGACTAGGTCTAGACGAAATGCTGTTTGGGTGATGTAATCAAGGTTTTTTAACTGTTTTCCAAGATCCAACCTCACTTGTCAGTCAGGATCTGCAAAAAGTAGGGAAACTCTTATCTATGGGTCTTATCTATGGAGTTTACCCAAGATCTAGCTCGAGGGAAGATGAATTCTATGTATTTGTGTTCTTTTTTACTGGCTCCTTTACGGGAGTATTTTTCCAATCACATTGATAGTACTCTACCTCTCTGAGAAGGTTACTAGAGTTGTCTTTGCTAAAGTTTTATGGCGATAGCAAAAACTCCTTCCTTATTTCAACTCCTGGTATTTGGTGAGCTTTCTTTCAGGTGATTTGTCTAGATGGCGCTGTTAATTCCCGCGTGACCCCCAGCTTACTTGCATCCAAGATGTTGACCACGTCTACGTGGAGTATTTGCAGTATGTTAACCTTGAATTTTAACTGTCTCTTAAGATCCGCACTCTGGATTCCCTAAAATAATAATAATAAAAAAAGAAAAGATCTTCCTGTTGCTCCTTTGAGACTTCCGAAAATTTAAACAAGAGCTTACTTTCCTGTCTACTCCCACATGCACTGTACAGCTGTCAGAACGTATAAACAACAGCTGTAAAAGATACCCCACACCCAGTTCTCCTCATGTCTTACACACCTCCTCCCCGTGGCGCAAGAATCAAGCAGAAACCTTAGTACTATTTTTAACTGAGCTTGGTATACGATATGCTAGGTAGAGTTAAGAAGAAAGTATTCGCTCGTTATCTTTCTTTTTAGGATTGTTGCTAAGCAGTCGGCAAGAATTTTAGCTCTCTCTGTCTCTGTCAGTCTGTCTGTCTGTCTCTCTCGCTCTCAGAAGTCCAGGCACCTTGATGCCATGTATATATTTGGTGTGCAATTTTTTTAAGGTCTTCTCTGTAGTTCAGACTGAACGATTGCTCGTTTTGCAGCTTATCCACAATGTACATCTCCCCTACCTCTCACCCAGACCCTTGAGATCCCTTGCTGTGAGTGACAGGTAGCACAGAGCTGATGTTGAGAAGTGGGGCTGAATGGGTGAGGGAAAGGGTTATGAAGACGGTGAAGAGGACGTAGTTGGTCGAGTCTACAGAAGGTAGGTAAAAAGAACCCCTTGAAAGGTAATTTGGTATGTCCTTAATATTATGTGTCAGAAAATAAATCTTTGACCGTTATTATGAAGGCTTGTTTAACTTTTTATTTCGATAATGAAGGCAGAGATAGGGGGACCTTACATATATATATATATAATGTCACCCTATCTCTGCCTTTATATATATATATTGTCCTCCACAGACAGACTGTTTCGTTGTATTACAACTCCTCAGTGTAGCTAGACACGTAGGACGCTTGAAGCTGGGATCGAAACCCACGAAAATTTACGTTAGACTCAGTATCATACCGCTCAGCCATAACGATATATGAAAAAAAAAACTATTGTTTCAGCAGGGTTTAAAATACGCCCTTTGTATCCCCAAAAAGGAGTCCTAGGTAAGACATTAAACAGTATCTGATGGGGAGGCTCCAGTTCTGGAGCTCTGGGGAATGTGAAGTACTCCCTTCATTGGCATTATTCCCTGATCCAGTCGGAGCAGTGTTACCTCCGAGTCAAATTAAATCTATTTGAAAGGCGTTACTATTAAATAAGAGTATTTGAAACTATAAAATTATATTCAAATAAATTATTATTGCTTAACAGAATTGTTAATGTTTGATAGGAATACTTGAAACTATATAACTGAGTGCAAATTGTTTTAAGAATAATTACTTGAAGCAAGAATTGTGTGCTAAGGATTATAATTTATCACTACTTGCGAGTTTTTCACACCAGAGTCATTTAGTGTTCTTTCACTGGAGTCTGAATGACAAGTTACCTCATGTCTCCAGGACTCTCCTCAGTATTCTAGCCGATCTTGAAAATATAGTGGTCTGGATGGTTTTGATCATTCATCTGATTTCTAGTTCTACTAGTCTTTTGGGGATTGTTCCAAGAGCACCTACTAGATTATTATTATTATCATTAATGATTTATCTATTCATTCATTGAAACTGCTTGAAAATTATTGCTGTTAGATGAGAATACTTGAAACCTTATAACTGTGTGCAAACAAATGATTATCATCAAATAGAAATAATTACTTGAAACCATTCAATTGTGTATAAATTATCAGAATTCGATAGGAATACTTCAAACATTACAATTCTGTGCAAATTATTTGTATCATATAGGAATACTTGATATCATAACTGTTTTGAAAAAAAAAGACTCTTAAGAAACAGCTACACAACATATGTAAATATAAATTTACAACGGATGCGATTCCCTAACCTCTTGGCATAAAATAACCCAAGATGGTTGGACATGCCGTTAAAATCAGTCAATCGATATTCGTTTCAATAAAAGCCTTGGATAAATAAGAGCTCAAATGGCGACAAGCAGAGTAATATAAAAACTAAAATAATTGTTACCTCACAGACTCTTCATTAGGAGTACATTTAATCAGTAACTTCAGGGTCTACTATAGCCACAAAATCCATGAAAAATGTCTGATATTAACAAAAATAAACATGAGACTCAAATGATAACGTTGAGAGTCGTAATTGGCAAGTGCCCCCTTAATTGCGAACATTGGAGACCTGATGTCACCTGGCGAATGTTGGTTGCCCTGCAAGCATCACAGTCAGAATCTCTTACAGAAAATGAAATGCATAAAATTCTCTAGGGTTTTGAGATATTTACGGATCAACCAATCCAACAGAGAAGACCAGATCTAGTTTTATTTTTTAAATATTCTTGTCATCTCGAAGATTTTTCCGTTCCGGCGAACCACAAAGTGAAAATAAAGGAAGGTGTAAAGCTGGCTATATCTCTAGATCTCGCTAAAGAACTAAAAAAAAAAGTTGTTGAACATGGAAGTGACAGTAATACCAATCGTAGTAGGAATCATTGGAAGACTTGCTGTTACTTAGTCTCCGATGAAAAGCCACCAGTTATAACTGGTTTGTAAAACCCACAGGGAGTAAAATAATAAAAAGGTGTTTGTTCTCTGTTTGTTGGTAACTGACTTTTGGTCGGTTTATCGTCTTTAAAATAAACTTCACAGGGATTTCGTAAAATTAAAGTCGAAATGATTGCTCAACAATCTAAATTTAGCACAATGAATTATTCATGAAGTTTCCTGTGAAACGTTAATACGAGTACAAAATATAAGACGGAATGTAGAGGTAGATATATACTTAGCTAAGTTGCATTCACTATACAAATACGGTAGAGTACCTTCATCGGCGAGGTGTGTGTGTGGGGGGGGGTGAGCTTACTGGCAATAATATATATGTAAGAAGACACCCAGCTGATCTCTAAAACTGTGAATAGTATAGTGTCTTACACAAGTATATGCACGGAAAAGTTTTTAGCTGAATTATAACTGGGAAAAGATAATTATGGAACACCATGTCTCTAAATATTAAACTTAATTCAGAATTAAAAATTAATTCTTTGTCTTGTCAGGGGCTGTAGAATACACCAACTGCTTCTCTGCAGAGGGGTAAGACCCCCCTCTCCAACAAGTGTCCTGGATATGACATTAAACAATCTGATAGTGAGGCTTCAGTGATGCAAGAGCTTTGAGGAATGTGAAGTACCCCTTCATTGCCATCACTCCCAGGCCCACTTTGTCTTGGAGTGGTAGCACCTGATAGGGTCCTATCTATAAGTCAAATAGAACTATTTGATGTCTAAATTAAGTGCAAACAAATCACTTCTGCTAAACTGAATTGCTAGCAACAGAACAGTTTTATCATTTAACTGTGTGTAAACAAATGACTGATTTTTAATTGGATTGTTAGTTATACATTGCAATAGTTGGTACCATTTAACTGTGTACAAATGAATGAGTAATGTTGAATAGAATTTTAAGTGTTAAACCAAACCGAACCTTTGTCTTGTCTCGAAAGGAAAATTATTATCATTATTATTATTATTATTATTATTTACTCCTTTAGAGTTTCTCACATGAGTGTTGGCTGATGGTTTTTCACTGGAGTTTGAGTGACAGCAAGTCTCCTCAAGTCTCCATGACTCTTCTTAGTATTCCGGCCGTTCTCAGTAATGCTATCATTTGAATAGTCTTTACCCATCCGCCAACTTCCAAGTCCTCCAGGCCTTTTAATAATCCTTTAGTTATTCTGCCAAAAGCACCAATCACAATTGGTACAATCGTCACTTTTATGTTCCACAGCTTCTTCAATTCTCTAGCAAGGTCGAGGTACTTATCCTTCTTTTCAGATTCTTTCAGTTTTATTCTGTGGTCAGCCGGGACAGCAAAGTCGATAATTTTGCAGGTTTTCTTTTTTTTTTTGTTGATTATTATAAGGTCTGGTCTTCTGGCCGAGATTAGGTGATCCGTTGTTGTTGTTATTATTATTATTATTATTATTATTATTATTATTATTATTATTATTATATGTCTGTATGTATATAGGGGACATCGTTGTTATTACGTCAAGATCCTTTTTGATTCGTCAGTGGGTCAATTAGATCAGTTTGAAAATTATAAGTGTTTGGTGTGGTTCAGTCTCTTTCATGTCAAACATTGTGGGTTATCTATTGTCGAAGATTAATATTGGTGCGATTTAATACATAGCTAAGAAGGATAGGAGGGTTCATGGTCATGAACCCATCTCTTTTCTCCCGGCTATGGGCAAATATTTGGGGAGAGTGGGTTCTTTAACTTTGGTAAGAGTGGGTTCTTTAACTTTGGTAAGACAACCAATCTAGGAGAAGGAAAATATGAATTCAAACAACCAGTACTTCGCTTGAAAATTGACCTTGTGTCACATCCTGCGGAGAGGTTGAGTAATTACAAAATTAGGTGTTGGTTGTTCGACAAGCAAGCAAGCGACAGGTTGGTTGGTAGGTAGTTGTAAGAACAGAGTTGGAACGTTGGACTCAGGTAAGAAAGCCGCGATATATATATATATATATATATATATATATATATATATATATATATAAAGAAATATTTTGTCATGTGAGAGCAGGTGAGTGAAGCCAAGTAAACTAGAGCACCAAGATCGGAATGGTAATTTACGAAGCTCTTTGCTTCGATGTGGGACAAGGCCGAATAAATGGGGCACCCAATGAGACTCGAACTCACTCGTGTAGGTTTGTTAATCAAGCTTGCTAACCATTACACCACCAAAGGTGCTCAAGATCGAAATGGCAAGGCCAAGCAAAGGAAGAGGCGCTAATATACGTATAGATACTTATTCCGCTTCTGGCAACTCATAATAGTTAAGGGTGTGGCTGAGTGAGGCGGGGACAAAAGCATCTGAAAACACCCCCAAGTCTCTAACAGAATCTCCCTCCTCAAACAAGCTTTATATCCGTTAATATTGGCTGGAGCTTATCAATGGGCAAGGCGCTTCTTTTACTGTCCAAGTCTCTAGCTATGCCCTTTATAAGAACCAAGTTAATTATGAAAAATAGATATCTATAAAATTTAGCCTGGCACAAGGCCATAACTTTGGAGCGCTCACTGATGAAAGTACTCACTATAGAGTGATAATGACTTTCTAGATAAACTCGTTACCCATAACCCAACAATGAAGCGCTTTTGATATTTGCTAAGATGAGTATGGTTAGAAATATGGAGCTCTCAGTGCGAACAGAATTCACTAATAATGATCTGCTAGCTTAGATTGCTAGTCATAACACCTCAGGAGGCGTCCTTCTTTTCAAGCAAGTAGACATTTTTGGTTGTGTGTGTGTGTGTGTGTGTGGAGGCAAAGCAAGTCTGATACAAAGTCACATTTGTTGAACAACTACCAAATTCACTGTCAGTGGCTTTCGAGTTAGCAGTCTTTAAAGAGCACCGTGAACAGTTGATCTACTTGGCTTGTTAGTGCTAAATTAAGTCTGCTTCAAGGCAACATTTGCGGAGCATCTCGAGAGGATCAAACTGACAATCAAAGACTTGCAAGATCAGAACACTATTTTAGTTTGTACAGGTCTAAAAGGGTTCGGGTCCAGTTTATGTCTTGATGCCTGATACCTCCTAACAAGGGAGAATGCCGACGAATCAAAGCTATTTTTGGCACCGTCTTTAACCGTGCGTTCATCCGCGGGAAGGAAAAGACTCCGTGGAAAATTTGCCCTTGTACTGCATCTAGCTAGTGGCGAAGGAGTTGAATACATACATACATACATACAAATGCCCAATTTTAGTCGATTGGTTGGTTGGTTTTTATGGCATATCAACCTTTTTAGGTTATTTAACGCCAAATTCATTTTTATACAAATCAGTTCTATTTCAAACAATTCAGTTTAGCATGAGTACACAGTTTAATTCTCAAAACATTTCTATTTCAAGCTATTCAGTTTAGTATAAGTATAGTTTTTGTCCACACATAGTTAAATGTCAAAACAGTTCTATTTCAAGCTATTCAGTTTTGCATGAGTATGCAATTTAGTTCTATTTGACCCATAGATAGGACCGTATCAGGTGTTACCACTGTGGGCCAGAGTGGACCTGGGAGTAATGGTAATGAAGGGGTACTCCGCATTCCCCAAAGCTCCAGCATTACTAGAACCTCACCGTCAGATTGTTTAGTGTCACATCTTGGACACTCGTTGGAGTGGGGTCTTACCCTTTGGCAGAGAAGCAGTCAGTGTATTCAACAGCCCCAGCCAACTGGGCAAAATTATTGTCGAGTCACCCGGAAAGCAGCGGTTCCTCACCCTCAAAATCATCGAATTTTAGTAACGATGATCTTGATCAGAATTTAAATAGGTGACCACTAATTAAGTGTAAGTAATTTGTGTACTAAGAAATTAAAAAAACTAATCATGTAAGAAAGTCATTTAATAACTAAAAATGTTTTTTTGTTTGTTCTTTTAAATAGGATTTCTTTTCCATAATCGTAAACTCAGTATTCTTTGGAATTGGTTTATACCAGGAATTATTTCAATCTCAAGAAAATATCTATTTTATTTTATTTCAAATAGTGACAAATCTATTAGAGTACTCTAAGCTTGAACAGAGGCCTGTCCTCAAATTTTTGGTAGCTGAGAAGTGCAAATCATGTGAAATCTGCAGAAGAATGTGTGATGTGGACGGAGAAGCATGTTTTAGTTAAAAAATGTTTATAAATGGGCAAAACATGTCTGTCATTAGGAATCAAGAGTCGAAAACATTGTCCATGGAGTGGAAGCGCTCTGACTCTCCGGTAAAGAAAAAGTTCTGGGTGTAGCTGTCAGTAAAAAGGTTATGCTGACAGTGTTTTGGGACATAAAAGGACCCACGAGTATTGATTTCCTTGAAAAATGAACATCAGGAAACATTGATTCCTATTGGCAACTGCTTAGACAAAATTCATCTTATTTATTAATGACTCTTGTATCTCGTTGACGTTCAATGAGATTATTTTATGTCTAGAGGTGAGGGAATTGCCTTCATTGTCAGTTTAGCTTGTTTGGTTTGGTTTGGTTTCTTTGTTTAATGGCATATCAACCTTTGTAAGTTATTTAATGCCAAAGCCATTCTCCTAGAAGAACAGTAGTTGTACTCTTTAACCCATAGCTGGGAGGATAAGGGGGTTCATACCTTTCCCAATGGTATTTGCCCGAAAGTAAACGTAATAGCACGAGTGGAGTACGAACTCACTTACTACGATTCTGCAGTCCATCGCTTTAACCATTACACCACGAGGACACCCCCGAGTTTTGCTTGTGTGTAGGTGTTTCTTCAGTACGTGTGTGTGTCTGTGTTTTGTTTTTTTTTCTCTACGCGGTTCTATCGACTATGAAAGATTTTAAAATAGATCTATTGGACTCTAACGGGTATTGCCACTCAAAGCCAGAGTAGACCTGGGAGTAATGGCAATTAAGTGGTGACTCCGTATTCACCAAAGTTTCAGAAGTGTAGCCTCACCATCAAATAAAGATTAGTTTAGCAGGACACGTTAGAGATTAATATTTCTAGTTTAAATTTGGGTGATTTGATAACATCTCCCATACAACGCAAAAATGAATTAAAAACTTACAAAATAAACAGATAAATGAATAAATAAACTGAAGGTTCAATTTTGTAAAGTAGTTTATTTTTGGAGTTAAATATATTTATCTTTTTTTTTTTTAGAAATAATTTGGCTGAGTTTATTTGTTTAATGACACATCAACTCCTGATAGGTTATTTAGTACTGAAATTTGATCCGTTTGTCAAGATTTACTTTGGTTTATTTGATTAAAGGCATATCAACTCCTTCTGAGCAATTTAATCCAAAAGTTAATTTCATACCGAATTCATCTTTTAAAAAATGTTTTATTGTAATTGTAATATTTTCAATATTTCATTGCAATTATTATTTTAAAAAATTGATGGTTAGAATAATAATTTGTTTGGCCACAATATCATATTTTAAGTCTCCCCACTCAATATGAATGGTGTATACGAAATTATATTGTTTCAAGAATTTTAAGGAATTAAAAGGTCTCAGGTATTTTAAGGAATTATAGGGTTTCGAGTATTTTAAGGAATTATAGGGTTTCGAGTATTTTAAGGAATTAGAAGGTTTCAAGTATTTTAAGGAATAATAAAGTTTCAAGTAACTAATAAGGGTTTGAAGCCCAGTCGGCTAGAGATGTTGAATACACAGACTGCATCAATGCAGAGTAAAACCCTCACAACGAGTGTCCAGGATATGACATTAAACAATCCGATGGTAAGGCTCCAGCCTTGGAGATTTGAGGAATGTGGAGTAGCCCTTCCTCTTCAATAGCTGCCAGGTCCACTCTGACCAGGAGTGGTAGCATCTAATTTATTGGTCAAATAGAACAAACTATGTGTACAAACAAATGACTGATGTTAAATTGTGACTGTCATATAAATATGCTTGAAACCATTTAACTGTGTGCAAAAAGAGTTCTGGCTTTTTAAAGAATGTTATTTACACAATCTGTTTAAATTTCATATATATATTTAATATATGTATAAAGAGGATTTGGCATTAAATAACCAACAAGGGTTGATATGCCATAAAAGCCAACCAAACCAAACCTAATAATGGTTTGGTTTTGTTAATTTGATTAACGGCATTTCAACTCCTTATGGCGTATTTATTACCAAAATTTGATTAATTTGTAAATATTTTATTGTAACCAAAACTATAATTTACATTGTTCCATTGCAATTATTTTTAAATTACACTTTTTATTTGTCTCTAATTATTTGTTTGCACACAGTTATATTGTTTCAAGTATTTCTATCTAACACGAGTAATTTTCAAGCAATTATATCGTTTCAAGTCACTAATAATAATAATCTTTAGTAAACAACTAGAGCTTCAAGTAACTATTCTTAATACAAATAATTTGCACACAGTTATATGGTTTCAAGTAACTAATAATAATAATCCTTAGTAAACAATTAGAGCTTCAAGTAACTATTCTTAATACAAATAATTTGCACACAGTTATATGGTTTCAAGTAACTAATAATAATAATCCTTAGTAAACAATTAGAGCTTCAAGTAACTATTCTTAATACAAATAATTTGCACACAGTTATATGGTTTCAAGTAACTAATAATAATAATCCTTAGTAAACAATTAGAGCTTCAAGTAACTATTCTTAATACAAATAATTTGCTCACAATAATATGGTTTCAAATATTCCTATCTAATACAAATAATTTGCTCGTAGTTAAATGGTTTTAAGTCTTTCAATGTATTATTCATAATTCTATTAAACAGTAATCATTTGTTTGCACACGGTTATGTGGTTTCAATTATTCCAATTCAATACAAATAATTTACAAACAGATCTATTTAACCTATTGATGGGACCCTAATGGTTACAATGGATCCGAGTGGACCTGGGAATTATTCTAATGAAGAGGTTTGTAATTTACCAAATTTTAAAGAAGAAATAGAATTCAACAACGAATGTTATTTTCTGTTTAAGTTCATGTAATTACTGTGCAAGCGTTCTGTTTATTTGTTTAACGCAATATCAAATCTTAATGGGTTATTTAATGCCAGAATAAGATTCATTTGTAAATATTTGTAAATACCTATATTTTCCATGTTTGATTGCATTTTTTAAAATTCAGTTTTTTTATTTATTTATCTATAAACATTTGTTAGCGCAGAATTTTATGGTATCAAGTATTCCTATCTAATACTAATAATTCAGACAATTATATATGGACCGGCTTATTGGCCAAGAGGGTAGATTGTTTGCCCAAGACTTAAAAATGGTACTTGATACCGCCTTGCTTAACGCTCAGCAATATAAGGTACGTATCATGGATAAAGTGGAGCAATCTCGGGAAAGGATTAGCGCCCTCACTTACACCTCGGTGCTGTAGCAATTGAAAAGGGAGCCTTCGGGTCATCCTCGACTAAAGGGAGACAACTTTACTTAATATATATGGTAGCAAGTATTCCTATCTAATATTTATAATTTAGACCATCGTACATGGTATCAAGTAACAATTTGTACATTGTTGTGTGGTTTCAAGTATTCCCACCTATTACAAATAATTAGCACACAATGGTGAAATTTGAACTAATATCATGTTTTACCTTAGTTTGGCTTGATATCTTCGTTTAATGGCAGAAAAACCTTCGTGGGTAATGTAATGCTGTAAACCATCCAGATAGAAGATGAGTTATACCTTTTTCCAAGGGTATTAATCCGAAAGAGAACCTAATAGCTCGACTGGAGATCGAACTCGCTTACTACGATGTTGTAATCTAGCACGTTAGCCACTGCAACACGAGGACTACTCTGTTTTACTTTGAGGAAGCTTAGTTATCTATTCGAATTCTAAATGAAAGGTTTGCCCCCCGGAAAAGTCAAAATCACATCTGTAAAGCCATCCGCTACACTGTCGTTTCAAATCTTGTAAATGCGATGGGTTTTTTTTTTTGTAATCGTTTTTAAACTTATAATGTAAATAGCATATTTTCTTTATTTCTATTTTTCAGACTTGTAAATCATTAACGTTGCTCCTTCTTACGTGTATGCTTTTGTTTTAAACTAAAAAGATCAAAGAAAATACAAGTCAATATTAATAATGAATAATTGTCTTCACGTCAGAGACCCTTAGGAAATTTTGGGTTTAATTAGGAACGTATTTATTGCAATGTGCTGTTGTGTGTACTTTACAAGCTGAGATTAGACGACACCTTACCATGAGGTCCTCTTAGGGTCAGTGCACAATTGGAAACATTTGGTCCAATTGCCTTAAGGCCGGCCTGATAAGTACAGATAAAAAGACTTTCAACTATGTTGTATTTATGTTCAGGTATGAGATTGATCTCTCGTTTTATAGTAAACAAAATTGTATAGAACAGGGGTGGGCAAACCTTTTGGTGGGAGGGCCACAAAACTAGGTTACGAATTATAAAAACTGCATATTTTTTATCAAGAGAATTTAGTCTCAATTCAAATAGAATAATAATATAGAATTGAGGACTTTGGGAATTAATAAAAAATAAATAAATAAATAAATAAAATCCTGTTTTTAAAGATCTGTTTTACCGATTCTAACTTTAACCCAAGAAAGTCACTAGTTTAACCTTTTGAACCCAGTCGGCCGAAAACCCAGTCAGCTGGGGCTGTAGAATACACCGCCGGCATCTCTGTAGAGGGGTAAGACTCCCCCAATGAGTGTCCTAGATATGGCATTAAACAATCGGATGGTAAGGCTCCAGCCTGGGAGATTTGGGGAATGTGGAGTAGTCCTTCATTACCATTGTTCCCTGGTCCACTCAGACCCGAAGTGGTAGCACCTGGTAGGATTCTATCGATAGGTCAAATAGAAAAAACTGTGTGCAAACAAATGACTGATGCTAAATTGTGACTGTTATAAAGGAATAATTGAAACCATTTAACTGTGTGCAAAAAAAAAGAAGCTCAGGCTAGTTTAAGAGTGTTATCAATAAAATGTGTTTACGAATTATATATATATTTAATATGAGTGTATAAAGAGGATTTGGCATTAAATAACCTACAATGGTTGATAGGCCATAAAACCAAACCAAACCAAATCATGTCTATTTAATGTATATGTATAAAGAGGATCTGGCATTAAATAACCTACAATGGTTGATATGCCATAAAACCCAACCAAACCAAATCATATATATTTAATATATATGTATAAAGAGGATTTGGCATTAAATAACCTACAATGGTTGATATGCCATAAAACTCAACCAAACCAAATCATATATATTTAATATATATGTATAAAGAGGATTTGGCATTAAATAACCTACAATGGCTGATATGCCATAAAACTAAACCAAACCCAACCAAACCAGGTGGCCGATATTTGAGCCACCAATGAGAAATTCATAAACTAGGGCGGCCGGAATTTCAGCTGTGGATTTTCCACTTCTTTAACGTGATTACCAATAAAATACAGAAAAGTACCAGCCTCCAGGATATTCTCTGTTGACTTTATTCTCTTTGTCTTTTCCGATTATTGCTGTAAAATAGTTAACATTATATATATATATATATATATATACATATATATATATATATAGTATTTTGCTCTACTTAGTATTGAGCACTTTTTGCATTGTAGCTTAACAGCCCTAAAAGTGTTTTTTTTTCTTTTGACCAACCAATTGCGTGTCTTTTGATTTTTTTTCAATTGGTATGACAAGGTTGGCCTTTTTTTTCCCAATATATATTTTTACCCTTGACAGTGATTCATTGTATATTTTCATCTTCAAATCATTTGCCGGGTTTCTTTTTCTTACCATAAGGGCTATTATTTAATATATACATATATACATATATATATATATATATACATATATATATACATATACATATATATATACATATACATATATATATATATATATATATAAGCAAACTGATAGTGAAATCATATGTGTATGGGAGAGCCAATTATTTTAAAAATAAAACGCCGGACGAAAGGGTCCTAACATCCTTTTATTTTTTAGATAAATAATTTGCTCTCTTGCACACATATGAATCCATTATCAGTTTGCTTATATAATTTCTGTTGTACCAAAAACTTGATTAAAAAATATATATATATATATATAATCAAATAGAGCAAAACCATGCCTTGGACGATAGAGCGAAAGATCTTTTGTGTGAAGACGTATTACGAAACTAAGTCTTTTAAGATTGTTTCAGCAAAATGCAGTAGGACGTTTAATATTAACATATTTCCTAAAACAGGAGTCAGATATTTAAGCTGGTCAACAACTTTGAAGCTGAAAACACTTGCGTAGATCGTAGGGCAACAGACATCACTGAGAAGATTCAAGCAATCACCCAGTAGAAATGTGCACGTGTCATCAACAGCTTAACAGCACTGCATTCAACAACCTTCACTTGAATGGCTGGCATCTGGAGAATGTACTCTAAGGCCTCGTTTGATATTTTTGGTTCATGTTTGAGACTAAATGGTTGGCAGATCCTAAAATCTTATCCTTTTACCTTTCAATGAATTTAATTTCCATTACTCTATCATTTGTGGTTCTTGATTTGTGCCTAATCATTTTGTTTTAAAAAAAATTGTTGCAATTTTATATTTTAGATATGGCATCTGGCGAAACATTAGCCAACCAAATACCTCAACTTTACCTAGAAGATCCTCTTCGTTTCCATTTAATATTAAAATATTATAGAATGAGGCTATGTACAAATAAAGGGAGTCTATGGCATCTGGCGAAACATTAGCCTACCAGATACCTCAACTTTGCATCGCAGACCTGGGAGAAATTTTGCGTTATATTTTGAGAGGAAACCATAGATCTAATTAAATTTAGATATTCATCTACCAATTTTTAAAGTTAGCATCCACTAATGTCATTTAATTTGTTCAGTTTAACTGAAGGTCAGAAGTATCGACATTCAGTGGGGATAAAACTCACTGATCTGGTCGCCTTACTCACAAACCATAATACCACGAAAGACGCCCACAATAACGATTACAACATAGACAAACAGATAGATCTTTTACAGGTAGGTATTTATATCCGTTCCCTGTTATTTCAAAGTGCTCTCCAAAAATTCCTGACAATAAAACCCCTACTCTCAAAAAACCAGCACACCTAGCTACTTATCTTGAATTTCGCCGCCCCACCCTCTGCATAAAAGTTATTCGCCTAGTTCGCAAGCAGCGACGCTTGCTTTGGGTGCGGGGGTGGGATCTTAAAACCCCGGGGGTTGGGTACCTGGGCCTCTAATGTCAGGTGACGTTGTCAGTGTGCCAAAATGGGGAGAATCGAGCTGATCAGTATCTCGCTGCAACAGGGTTCTGTAAATACTTGCAGTATTTGCTACGGTGTGTGTGTGTGTGTGTGTGTGTGGAGAAAGAGGGTGCGTGAAGGGTGAGACGGCGAGAGTGTTCATGTTTTCGGGTAGCGATAGGGGTAGATTGGCGGAGGGGGCTTTGTATACATTTGGAGCTACCAGCTAAATTAAAATCATCAGACGCCATTAGGGAACCTAATGTTTTATATTGAATGACTCATGTTGCTGTCGTTGTGTCTGACCCAAAAAATCATTTCACGTGATCTTTGTCTCTCTCTCTCTCTCTCTCTCTCTCTCTCTATATATATATATATATATATATATATATATGGAGAGAGAGAGGATGGGTTGATAGATAGGATATGTATTGGCATGTAAATCTATTACTATGAAAAGTAAGAAAAGATTTATTTTGCAAGACAAATATTTATCTTTCAGTATCTTATTTGTCAATGCACTTAATTCAGCGGTAAATATTTAATCATATATATATATATATATATAGTGAAATGAATAAATCGTTTTTCTTAAATCAGAAAAGTGCTCAAATACTGGCTTGTAGACCAAGATAGAACGTAAAAGAAATAATATTTTTTCTCACCTCCTCACGTCAGTCTCCTGCTCTAAGCATCATCTTTTAATATGTACAGTGCATAGATAAGCACACCTCATATATATTTATGCAGTTTTAATTTTGGTTACAGAATTTCAGTACTGTGAAGTTTGGTAATCGATAACACCTAATGATATCCATTTTGAACAAATCAATAAAGTTACTATTAAGATTAACATTTGAACTAAACAAAAAAAGATTGCTCAAATACTTTTATGTGGAGTTTATTTAATCTGTGAATCAACAAATCGTTTAAAAACGTTTTTTTCTTAATTAAAGCAAGTGCACAAATACTGCCTAGCAGGGTTAGATAAATAAAATAAATTAAAATAAATTGTTTTCTAACATCTTCGTGCATGTTTTATGACAATAAGTTTAATGTATCTATATATTTATATTTCATATAAAGATCGTATTCTTCTAAACAAAAAATACATGAAATTTATTGTCATTTGGCTATCATGAAGAGACAAGAAAACACACACACACACACACACACACACACACACACACACACACACACACACACACACACACACACACACACAAACAAACACACACTTACATATATATACATGTGTGTGTGTCTGTGTGTGTTATTGGATGTTAGTTGCAACATATATAAAGAAAGTGATAATAATACTAATCGCATTTTGTGTATGTGAAACAATTCCCAAAGGATTGATAAAAGGGTGAGAAGACTTAAAAATCAAAGGATACGAAAAGATCATTTAGACTAAGGTATTATTAAGATCGGCCAGAATACTGAGAAGAGTCCTGGAGACTTGAGGAGACTTGCTGTCACTCAAACTCCAGAGAGAAACCATCAGCTTGCGGCGGTGTGAAAATCTCTCAAATAAGTAAAGTAATAATTAATTGATTAATCATTTAAAGCCCTTGAATACATTGAACAAATTTTAAAAAGGTATTGGTTTAATAATTCCAATTTGGCCGTCAGACACGTAATCCACAGGCATTCGTGGTCTACTACTGTTTTTCTTTCACCATATACAGCTGTGGTAGAGCCTTCAAATCGGTAATAGCCAAGCGTTGACGTCAGAGGCCAGTTCATCCAATGACAATTAATATAAAATTATCGGAAAAATGTTTTTCTTGTGGGCCGGAGAAGAACATTACGAGATAAAATGTTTACCGATAAAGTCGAAAAGAAAAGAAAATCGAAGTTTTGTTTTTTAAGAATTGATAAAAAAGAAAAATCTGAGATTTGTTTTAAAAAAAGAATAAAAATAAAAAAAAAGACAACAACAACAACAACAACAAAAAAAACGAAATAGACAAGTCAGACGATACCATGAAAAAAAAACTGGTTAGTGTATGAATTGTTATATGTAAGTAGAATAAATATAATCGGACAGGGGCAGAGAAATTTAAATTTTCAGCTTGGTATTTTAAAGGGGTTTGTAAAGTAAAAAGTACAATAAGATTAATTGCATTTCTCTTTGTCTCTGTCTCTCTCTCTGTCTCTCTCTCTCTCTCTCTCTCTCTCTCATCTTAACAAAATCAATTCAAAAATGAAGAAAAAAGTTTTTTGAGATTACAATCCAAGCAGTCAGTAATTTCATAAGTTTATCAGCAATCGGTTTAACTTAAAGCTACTTAATAGGATATTATACAAGGCAGCTTACGACTCACTACTTTAGAACAAGACACACACACACACACATATATATATATATATATATATATATATGTGTGTGTGTGTGTGTGTGTATAAATATAAATATATGACACACTGATAAATAACGACACTTTTATTAATGCACATATACTCATATATTAATATACACATTCATACAACTCACACATATGCACACATAAATTTGTATATATATATATATATATATATATATATATATATATATATATATATATATATATATAAACATTAATATCCACATACACACACACACATATATAAATGTATCTATCTATCTATCTATATATATATATATATATATATATATATATACACACATTTATACATATATATACATATATATGTGTGCATATTTATACTTATGTATATGAATATTCATATATTTATGTATATATGAATATTCATATTTATACACACACACACACACACACACACACACACATGTATGTATGTATGTACGCACAGAAACATATGTGTTTAAACATATATACAGAAACATATTAATATTATTAAAATCACAAGCATATAGACTTATTCATTTATATATATATATATATACACATATTCAACAATTGTATACATAACCGCTGAACGCCCCCGACCTTAATACATAGAAAAACCAGTGCGAATAAACGTACATATATTTAAGTAAATACAACCCAAAAGAAATATAATTTCAAACATTTAAAAAGACAATTACACATTTTGTTTCGCCAATTTTAACGATGAATATTTACCTACGACAATATTTGGACTTCATTTATTCAACGTATTGAAAAAATCATTTGTCTTAATGAAGGACAGGTGCGCTATCCCAACATTGCGTCAATATGACCTTAAACTTTTTTTTTCTTAAATTAAAATTACTTCTGCAGGATATTTTCTTTTTGTAACAATAAAATAAAATTTAATCCCTAATTGAATGTGTGTATATATATATATATATATATATATATATATATATGTCATATATGAATTAATACACACACACACACACACATATATATATATATATATATATATGAATTACGTCCAGTCAAACAAAAATGAGTTCTTTTTTACATTTTTTGGTTTTCATGTTTTTGTTTTTAATTTCCTTTATGTAAGGCGAAAGGTCATTTTAATGGAGCACTCAGTTTGGATCAAGCTTACAACACAAATGAGTCGGTCTGTAAAAAAAAGCTTACTAACCATTGTGCTATGTTGGGTATTCTATAATTATGTACAAAGCTTGATTTAGTATGGCACAAGGCTATGGTCGTGGCGTAACCACCAATGATCGAAGACGCTACACAAGTGCGTGGATCGGTGAAGAAAATTTGTAAATCCTTGTGCGAACAAAATTGTTGTTTTTTTTTTTTTTGTTTTTTTGATAAAGTATGGCAATGATGTACCAAATAACCTCTTGGTGATAACATACTTTTACAGGTGTATGGCCGATTCAGAAGATTTTTTTTCCTTTGCCATAGAATACTTCAAAACACCCAGGTAATCCAAATGACGTATGGGCTCGTAGATAAGTCGAAATTTGATAACATTTTTTAACAAACAAAAAAAAATGAATACATGAATAATAATTTTGAAAGGCTGAAATTCACAACATAATGATGAGGACTTGAGGCAACACCTGACTTCAAGAATTATTTCTGTTAACTAATGATTTAATGTCCATAAATAAAGGGTCGACTTATACATGAGTAATAATTTTGTTAGGTAAAAATTCAAAGCATCGTAGAAAGGACTTGGAGCAACCTTTGGCTTCAAGAATTCATGAATTAATAATTTTATGAGCAGTAATAAAGGGTCGACTTATACACGAGCGTACACGGCATTTGATTTTATAAGTAAGAATGATAGCGTAATACTTTGAGAGATAATCCGAAAACATCCAAAACTGTTAAGTTCTTTTCAACAGAAACAATAATAAACATTAAGAAAACTAATAAGTTGAAGAATTTAACAAGATGTTCGTGAAGAAAAAAAGGAAAGAATTGTATACAAGCAGGTCTGGGAAGATGTCTTTGTTTTTTTTGTTTTTTTGCTTTTTTGTTTTTGTTTTTGTTTTCATTGATTCAGTGGGAAAAGAGAGGGCTGAGAAGGTTTTAATTAAAAGTGCATATTATTCCAGGCTTACCTTAATCGAAACAAAATGGCGACCAGAGATCAGCAATTGGAATGTTCAAAAGGAGAGACAGTCCGTAGGAGTGACTGTATAATCTAAGATAGGAAGGACCATCGTCACCGAGCTGTCAGTCTATTTATACTGCGCCAAATCTACGGTGGGGGATGACTTCCGATAGAATTATTCAAAACCGCTAAAATTCACCCAAAATACATCAAATAATTCAATTTCAAAGGAAACAGACGACACCCTGACGCATACCGAAATCATCCACTTAAGACACAAGCGTTTCAAAAATTTAAAACTTTATTTTAATTAATTCTAGTTAATCACAAAATGGGTCTGGTTCCCCTTTGGCGAGAAATGAGAACTTCCTGCTAACTACGTGTTGCCCAAGATGAAACGCGTATGGCTAGACGATTTTAGTAGCAGTCTCTGAGCCAAACTTAAAATCCTTTTATAGGCAGATGGTAACATGAGAAGGAAGGCAGCAGGCAAAAGGTAAGGGGAGGCGAAGGAGAGTGAGTTATGGAAGTAAATGAGGGATTCACGATTCTAGGTCTTTCCCGTATTTTTAGCTACAAACGCTAATTTCAGTCCAGGAGAATGTGGCTGGTTTTCTTGGGCTGCTTGTAGTTTGATTCGGTTTCTTAGTTGATAAAAGAGGCAGGGTTCTCTTTGCAACTAATGAAAAAGAGTACAGCGTAAATGAGCAAGAATCTAGGTAAGTTCAGAAAGTAACGATGTGTTTCTCTTAACCGTTTGATTGAGATCCATTGTGGATACTGTCATCTTAGCGCAAAGTCAGTCTATTTCTGCGTCACTATAATAAGACTAAGATCCTTTTTACACACACACACACACACACACACACATACGTGTGTGTGTGTGTGTGTGTGTGTATTCATAACAATCGACTTGCATAGACATAAAAGTTAGTGTTCGCCAGTGGCTCGGAAGACCAGAGTTCAATCCGAGGGTGAGTCTTATAAAAATGGTACTTGATGCCTCCTGGCTTAACACTCAGCATTATAAGATACGGATCAAGGGTAAAGTGGAAAAGAAGTAGCGCCCTCTCCTACACCTCGGTGTAGTAGCTAATAAAAAGGGAGCTTTGGGTCGCCCTCGGCTAATTTACTTATATATAACCTGTTCATATTTATCTACCTATCAGTCTTTTTATCTCTCTCTCTCTCTCTCTCTCTCTCACACACACACACACACACACACACACTCAAAGGTCGACTAATGCATGAATAATAATCTTGTAGGGCAAAAATTCAGCCGTAGTATGTAATACAGGGAGTTGCATTTTGCTTCAAGAATTAATTCCATAAATTCATTCATCTCTCTCTCTCTTTCTCTCTCAATATATATATATATATATACATACATACATATATTTATATGTGTGTGTTTGTGTGTGTGTGCATGTATGTATGTATGTATGTATGTGGGTCTGATGATCACATAAGCAAGAAACTGACAGTCACTAAGCGTCGTTGACTCTGTGTCAACACTATTCTAAAAAATCAGATCTATTTAGGCTTTTTCTCCGATATTGAACCTTCATTATTTATTGTTACATTATATATATATATATATATATATATATATATATATATATATATCGAAGTTTGAATAGTGTTGATAGAGAGTCAACAGCATTTGGTGACTGTCAAAGACTTTTTTTAATGAACACAATGTTGGATGCTCAAATGTTTTCTTTTTCATTTTGTTTTCATTTTTTTTTTAATTTGAACATCCAACACCGTATTCATTCAAATAAAAAGTCTCTGACGATGAAGTTTTCACTTTGAAATTAATTAGAATCAAATAATTATCATTTCGCACCGGAATAGCCCTCTAAATTAATACATGGCCCAGCAGTTAGAGTGTTCGCCAATGGCCCGGGAGACCTGGGTTCAATCCCAGGTCGAGTCATACCAAAGACTTTAAAAATGGAACTTGATACCACCTTGCTTAACACTCAGCATTATAAGGTACGGTTCAAGGGTAAAGTGGAGCAATCCTGGGAATGGAGTAGCGCCCTCCCCTACACCTTGGTGTAGTAGCTATCGAAAAGGGAGCCTTCGGGTCACCCTCGACTAACTTATATATATATATATCGAAGTTTGAATAGTGTTGATAGAGAGTCAACAGCATTTGGTGACTGTCAAAGACTTTTTTTAATGAACACAATGTTGGATGCTCAAATGTTTTCTTTTTCATTTTGTTTTCATTTTTTTTTTAATTTGAACATCCAACACCGTGTTCATTCAAATAAAAAGTCTCTGACGATGAAGTTTTCACTTTGAAATTAATTAGAATCAAATAATTATCATTTCGCACCGGAATAGCCCTCTAAATTAATACAATGCAATAATATATATATATATATATATATATATACGTGGTGCATTCAATATGCTTCCAGCCTTTTTTGTACAGGCATTTAAAATTGTCGTAGACTCTTGAAAATTCACTATGTTATGGCTATACATCTTATGAGATGACAGACCAATTTTTATGATTTCACGTTCAAATCAACAGCTACTACAGGAATTGGAATACACCCTACTAAAGCCTGATTACCCCAGCTGGGGAATTTCAAAAATGCAATGTGGATGTGAGGAAGAACGATATGCAATAAAATTGTGTTTTAAACTTGGAAAAAAGGCCACAGAAACGTATGGAATGCTTCAGACTGCTTTTGGAGCATCTTGCATGAATCGAGCATCTGTTTTTGAGTGGCATAAGAGATTCAAGGAACCCAGGGAGTCTGTGAGGGATGATGAGAGGTGTGGGGAGAGTAAGGACGTCAATACACAAGAGTTGATTGGCCAAAGGGTTAGGGTTAGGGTTACTATGTTGAGGTTTTAAGGGAGTTCAGAAAGAGATTCCGTCGAAAGAGTCCAGCACTTTTCAAATCGGGTCCGTAACATTTCCACCAGGACAATGCACCAGTCCACAACTCCATCCTTGTCACAGATTATTTGACCAAGATGGGCACCAAGACAGTTCCTCGCCCTCCCTATTGTCCAGAGGTTGTTCCCTGTGACTTTTGGTTATTCCCAAAGCTTAGAGGCTGTCGTTATGAGACAATTGAGGAGATGAGCGAGGCTCTGACGAAGGTCATTGACACGCTCACACAAGAGGACTTCGATGGGGCCTTCCAGAAGTTGTTGGAACGGTACAACAAGTGCATTGTAGCCGGAGAAGATTGCTTCGAAGGGGACTAGAGATTCATGTGTGTACTATCAATAAAAGTGTCAATACGAAAAAAGTCTGGAAACTTATCTAATGATCCTCGTATATATATATACGAGTGTGCGTGTTAGAGTGCGCGTTGTTTGTCTTTGTGTGTGTGCGTTTCTTTTTGAGTGAGTGTGTTGTGTGCGTGTTTTTTTCTCTGTGTGTGTGTGTGTGTGTGTGTGTGTTTGCGAATCCTCCGAAAGAGTAGGATGTTGCACAAGGTCAATTTCTAAGTGGAGTTTCACAGGTTTGAATTTGGAGTTTTCCTTCTTCTCGATCGGTTGCCATACCAAGGTTAAAGAGACCAGTCAGCCCAATTATTTACCCTATTCTGCAGGGAGAATATTTGGATTCATGCCTTTCTCAAGGGTATTAGCACTATGTGAAAATGCAAGCAATCTGGTACAGGTTTGGTTTGGTTTCTTTGTTTAACGGCATATCAACCTTTGTAGGTTATTTAATGCCAAGCCATAGCCTTCAAAGAACGGTAGTGGTACTATTTAACCCATTGACGAGAGGATAAGGGGGTTCATAACTTTCCTAAGGGTATTTGTCCGAAAGTTAGCGTAATAGCGCGTCTGGAGTTCGAACTCGCTTACAACGATTCCGTAGTACATCGATTTAATCATTACACCACGCAGACACCCTACCCAACCTCGTACAGGATTTAAATTCGGATCACGAAGTTCATTTCCTGAGATGATACACATTAGACCACAAGCACCTCCCACATACACACACATATACACACTGATATATATATATATATATATATATATATATATATATTGCTGATCCTTTAAATTACTTTGTCGGGGACAGGGCTGCGTTTCTACATACATGATGGTGCTGCGATTTCTGTTGTAAGAAAGATTTTAAGGGTAAAGTTGTTGGCCCCAAGCCCCCACTTCGTTTTGAGTTTAATATTTCCTTCTCCTTGACCGGTTTGTCTATCTACAATACTTGAGAGTCCGGTAAGCCACCCCCCACTATTTACCCATAGGTGATGAGGAGGAGAGAAAAGATGGTTTCATGCCTTTTCCAAGTAGATCAGCGTGAAGTGAAACGCAGTCTTGTCCAGGATTCATCCGCTACGTCCCCAACCCCTCTCTGTCAGTCTTTTCCTAAAAATGCTGTGTGCAGTTTTGAATAGATCCTGGGAGCAGCATCTTACAAAATAGCAGCTATATGGCCACTTACCTCCCATCTTATAAACCATTCACTGCTGGGGAAGTGAGAACGAATACATAAGCAACGTTTTCCTATAGTCTCCTACCCACTGACATACCAATGTTAGACGGCACCCTGTGTCTGCACAGAGCTGATGAACGTTTTTGTTGGTCAACCAACGTTGTGGTAATTTACTAAGCTTTTTGCTTAGATGTGGCACAAGGCCATATGAAAGGGGCACCCAATGAGACTCGAACTCACTCGTGTAGGTTTGCTAGTCGAGCTTGCTAACCATTAAACCACCAGAGGCGCCTATCAACCAACGCTGGTGTGTCCATGTGTAGGAGTCCTTAGGAGAACGTTGTTTATGAGTTCTTCCTTACTTTTCCAGCAATGATCAGTATGTCTTTTTCGTCTTATTTGGATGGTTTCTTTAACCTTGGTATAGCAACCGGTCAACGAGAAGGAAAGCTCTGAATTCAAACATGTCAAACTCTCTTTTAAAATTGACCTTGTGTTACATCCTTCACGAGCGGCGTGATTGGTAAATGAATATATTTGGATGGTTTCTGTAAGTAATAAAGTTGGCAACCATAGTCGACGGTGAGGCGAAGGCTCCCTTTTCGATAGCTACAACACCAAGCTGTAGAGGAGGGCGCAACTCCTTTCCCAGGATTGACCAATTTTACTCTTGACCATACCTTATAATGCTGAGTGTTAAGCAAGGAAGCATCAAGTACCATTTTTTGAGTCTTTGGTATGACTTGACCAGGGAATTGAACCCTGGTCTCCCGGGCCATTGACGAAAATGGGATATAATTTGCCGCAGAAAAAGCAGCCAGTATACTTTTGTTGGTTCCATCGAGTTATTTTTTCTCAAAAGTTCCGTTAGAGTTCAAGTGGTGCAGCCGGGTAGTATTACTGACACAGCGTTTTTTTGGAAGAATTCCCGCTTTATTTTGTACATTTTCATTTTCGCAGTCAGAAAGAATATTCAATTCTTGTATAGAAAGTCGAGAGATCAAACAGGTACTAAACTTTGATTCTAGTTCGAAAAGGAAGTTTTGCATTCGAGGAAAAGAGTCAAAGCAAAAAAAAAAAAAAAAAAAAAAAAGCCGAGACTGTGGACATAAATAACTTTTGGAATTAAGTCTGGAGATGCCGAAACAAACACAACGAAACACCAGAATGTTGTTTTCTATCACTTTTTTTTTTGTGTGTGTGTGTGTGTGTGTGTGTAAAGAAGATCTTTAGAAAAACGTAGAAAGAGTAGAAATAGTAAAACTTCGAGCCAAACATAAAAATCAGGAAAAACGCTCTACGAAAATAGCAAAAACTAAAACCGCACGGTCTGATGGGATCCACAGATATTGCTATAAGAAATTCGCCATACTTATACCACAGACTGGCCTTGTAAATTCAAAACTGTCTGAATAGAAATAAAATCCCATTATGGGTAATCAGAAAGCGAACAGGCCTTATTCAAAATGGTTGGGAGGGGTCCACGCGGCGAAGTGGCTAACGTGCTGGACTGCGACATCGTAGTAAGCGAGTTCGAACTCCTGTCGCACCATTACGTTCCCTTTCAGACTAATACCCTTGGTAAGGTATGAATTATTTTATCTCTCCAGCTATGGGTTAAATAGTACCGCTATTAATCCTCTACAAGGATGACTTTGGTTTTAAATAAGCTACAAAGGTTGATATGCCATTTAAAAAAGAGACTAAGTAACTAAGCTATAAAATTATTGGGAAAGGGTATGAGCCCCTTATCACCCCAGTTTTCGGTTAAATAGTACCGTTACTATTCATTCTACAAGGTTGATTTTGGCTTTAAAGAACTCATCGAAGAAACCAAACCAAAATAATACAGAAACTGAACAGGAATTCAACGGAAATTCAACGGTAACTAAACAAATTAGTTCAACGAATGAGTGCTTAAGATATCTCGAAATTATTGAATGTGAATCTGCAAAACAGAGGGAAAATAAAGGGTCATTGGCCTAGTGAGTAAAGCGTTCGCTTATGGTCTGAAAGACCAGGGTTCAATCCTAGGTCGAGTCATACCAAAGACTCAAAAAATGGTACTTTGCTTAACACTCAGCATTATAAGGTACATATCAAGGGTAAAGTGGAGCAATCCTAGGAATGGAGTAGCACCCTCCTCTACACCTTGGTGTAGTAGCTATTGAAAAGGGAGCCTTCGGGTCTCCCTCGACTAAGGTCGCCAACTTTACTTACAATTATGAAACAAATAACTTGAGAAGTTGATTGGTTGGTTTTGTGGTATGTCAACACTAAAGGGGTTATTTACCACCGAGACCAGTCTTATTTTGCCAGTAAATTATATAGTTTCAAGTAACTAATGATAACAACTATCTATAAACAAATAACTATTCTTAATGCTGATAATTTGCAGAGTTATATAGTTTAAAGTATTCTTATCTAATTCTAATAATCTATACATAGTTAAATGGTTTCCAGGAATCATTTCTATTTATTAATATTTGTGAATAAGTATGTGATATCATTTATTCCCATCTAATATAAATGATTTGTCAGTAATTGTCTTGTTTCAAGTATTCCTATCTAATATTCAGGGTCAATTCGTTTCAAGTAATTATTTATATCTAATAATAATCATTTACTTGCACTTACAAAACAAATAGTGCTTCAAGTAACTATTTTTAAAAATAATTTGCACACAGTTATATGGTTTCAAGTAACTAATAATAATAATCCTTAGTAAACAATTAGAGCTTCAAGTAACTATTCTTAATACACATAATTTGCACACAGTTATATGGTTTCAAGTAACTATTAATAATAATCCTTATTAAACAATTAGAGCTTCAAGTAACTATTCTTAATACAAATAATTTGCACACAGTTATATGCTTTCAAGTAACTATTAATAATAATCCTTAGTAAACAATTAGAGCTTCAAGTAACTATTCTTAATACAAACAATTTGCACACAGTTATATGGTTTCAAGTAACTAATAATAATAATAATCCTTAGTAAACAATTAGAGCTTCAAGTAACTATTCTTAATACAAATAATTTGCACACAGTTATATGCTTTCAAGTAACTAATAATAATAATCCTTAGTAAACAATTAGAGCTTCAAGTAACTATTCTTAATACAAATAATTTTCACACAGTTATATGCTTTCAAGTAACTAATAATAATAATCCTTAGTAAACAAATAGAGCTTCAAGTAACTATTCTTAATACAAATCATTAGCACAGAGTTATATGCTTTCAAGTAACTAATAATAATAATCCTTAGTAAACAATTACAGCTTCAAGTAACTATTCTTAATACAAATAATTCGCACACAGTTATATGCTTTCAAGTAACTAATAATAATAATCCTTAGTAAACAAATAGAGTTTCAAGTAACTATTCTTAATACAAATAATTTGCACACAGTTATATGCTTTCAAGTAACTAATAATAATAATCCTTAGTAAACAATTAGAGCTTCAAGTAACTGTCCTTAATACAAATAATTTGCACACAGTTATATGCTTTCAAATAACTAATAATAATAATAATAATAATCCTTATAAAACAATTAGAGCTTCAAGTAACTATTCTTAATACAAATAATTTGTACACAGTTATATGGTTTCAAGTAACTAATAATAATAATCCTTATTAAACAATTAGAGCTTCAAGTAACTATTCTTAATACAAATAATTTGCACACATTTCTATGCTTTCAAGTAACTAATAATAATAATCCTTAGTAAACAATTAGAGCTTCAAGTAACTATTCTTAATACAAATCATTAGCACAGAGTTATATGCTTTCAAGTAACTAATAATAATAATCCTTAGTAAACAATTAGAGCTTCAAGTAACTATTCTTAATAAAAATAATTTGCACACAGTTATATGCTTTCAAGTAACTATTAATAATAATCCTTAGTAAACAAATAGAGCTTCAAGTAACTATTCTTAATACAAATAATTTGCACACAGTTATATGGTTTCAACTAACTAATAATAATAATCCTTAGTAAACAATTAGAGCTTCAAGTAACTGTTCTTAATACAAATAATTTGCACACAGTTATATGATTCAAGTAACTAATAATGATAATACTTATTAAAAAATTAGAGCTTCAAGTAACTATTCTTAATACAAATAATTTGCACACAGTTATATGGTTTCAAGTAACTAATAATAATAATCCTTAGTAACCAATTAGAGCTTCAAGTAACAATTCTTAATACAAATAATGTGCACACAGTTATATGCTTTCAAGTAACTAATAATAATAATCCTTATTAAACAATTAGAGCTTCAAGTAACTATTCTTAATACAAATAATTTGTACACAGTTATATGCTTTCAAGTAACTAATAATAATAATCCTTAGTAAACAATTAGAGCATCAAGTAACTATTCTTAATACAAATAATTTGCACACAGTTAGATGCTTTCAAGTAACTAATAATAATAATAATAATCCTTATTAAATAATTTGAGCTTCAAGTAACTATTCTTAATATAAATAATATGCACACTGTTATATGCTTTCAAGTAACTAATAATAATAATCCTTAGTAAACAAATAGAGCTTCAAGTAACTATTTCTAATACAAATAATTTGCACACTGTTATATGCTTTCAACTAACTAATAATAATAATAATCCTTTGTAAACAATTAGAGCTTCAAGTAACTATTCTTAATACAAATAATTTGCACACAGTTATATGCTTTCAAGTAACTAATAATAATAATCCTTAGTAAACAATTAGAGCTTCAAGTAACTATTCTTAATACAAATAATTTGTACACAGTTATATGCTTTCAAGTAACTAATAATAATAATCCTTAGTAAACAATTAGAGCATCAAGTAACTATTCTTAATAAAAATAATTTGCACACAGTTATATGCTTTCAAGTAACTAATAATAATAATAATCCTTATTAAATAATTTGAGCTTCAAGTAACTATTCTTATTACAAATAATATGCACACAGTTATATGCTTTCAAGTAACTAATTATAATAATCCTTAGTAAACAAATAGAGCTTCAAGTAACTATTTTTAATACAAATAATTTGCACACTGTTATATGCTTTCAAGTACCTAATAATAATAATAATCCTTAGTAAACAATTAGAGCTTCAAGTAACTATTCTTAATACAAATAATTTGCACACCGTTATATGCTTTCAACTAACTAATAATAATAATCCTTAGTAAACAAATAGAGCTTCAAGTAACTATTCTTAATACAAATAATTTGCACACAGTTATATGCTTTCAAGTAACTAATAATAATAATCCTTAGCAAACAAATAGAGCTTCAAGTAACTATTCTTAATACAAATAATTTGCACACAGTTATATGTTTTCAAGTAAGTAATAATAATAATCCTTATTAAACAATTAGAGCTTCAAGTAATTATTCTTAATATAAATAATTTGTACACAGTTATATGGTTTCAAGTAACTAATAATAATAATCCTTAGTAAACAAATAGAGCTTCAAGTAACTATTCTTAATACAAATAATTTGCACACAGTTATATGGTTTCAAGTAACTAATAATAATAATAATCCTTAGTAAACAATTAGAGCTTCAAGTAACTATTCTTAATACAAATAATTTGCACACAGTTATATGCTTTCAAGTAACTAATAATAATAATCCTTAGTAAACAATTAGAGCTTCAAGTAACTATTCTTAATACAAATAATTTGCACACAGTTATATGCTTTTAAGTAACTAATAATAATAATAATCCTTAGTAAACAAATAGAGCTTCAAGTAACTATTCTTAATACAAATAATTTGCACACCGTTATATGCTTTCAAGTAACTAATAATAATAATAATCCTTAGTAAACAATTAGAGCTTCAAGTAACTATTCTTAATACAAATAATTTCCACACAGTTATATGGTTTCAAGTAACTAATAATAATAATCCTTAGTAAACAATTAGAGCTTCAAATAAGTATTCCTAATACAACTGATTTATTCCTTTTTTTATTTCATTACAAACAATTTTTACCCAATTATATAGTTTTAAGTGTTTGGTAGAATTATGTTATTTCCATAATTAATGACAATAATTATTTGTAAACAATTTAAGCTTCAAGTAACTGTTCTAATACAAATAATTTGCAAACAGTTATATGGTGTCAAGTATTTATATCTAATACTAATAATTTTCGATAGCTTCCATTACTCAAAGTCTTGTAGCTGCTTTTGTAGGAAATACTGAAGGGATCATTTTCTCGTTCATAGAGATTTTTCTCCTAGGCTTCCTGAAGTTATTTCTCCCAGTGCACTGTTAATTCCTATATTATCGTCTGTTTGGTTGTCTGTTTAGAGTGTTTGTACAATGATCAGGGAATTTCAATCGTTTTCCATGATCCACTATCAATTGCCTGTTTAGTCAAATCTATTATTGACAGGTAGTGTAGCATTCGAATTAACTTATAACCGTTAAGCGGCTGAAAAGAGTCAACTCGGTTTAATTGACAGATCCTGAACTTTTGGGACATTTGAAAGCTTGATTATCATTGGAAGATTAGAAAGTCTGGTGACTAAAATCCGAGAGATAAACAGTTAGATTTCAACTTTAAGTTAGTTTGCCGAGACTGGTCCAAGTGGTAGGACCTGATTTTCCATCTATAGTTCAGTGCTCCTGACCCGCCCAGTAATCTGGATGAAACGGATAAAATTATCTGTGCACACGAGAAAAGAAGACTTAGCATTCCAGCGAAAGGAATAAAGCGTCCAACAAAGTAGATGGAACAATGTTTGGGCCGAAGATGATGGCTAATCAAAAGAAGATCCTCACTAAGAAGGAAAGTAGAGACGGAGTTGTCTGCAATTGTGAATAGGTCTTCTCTTTAGCTTCGAGAAAATTGAGAACTTTCTTCTTGAAGTGGTATTTACTGGCTTGGAGGTTTCAATTGATAACTCCAGGAAAAAAAATCAAAGGTCTGGTCGTAGCCCTAATGGCCGAGTACGTCTGCCAAAACCTTCAAGCAGCTGCCGAATAAATGTTTAAGGGATCCTCTCCTTGCTGATCAAGAGGGGGGGGAGGCCTATTCGTGAAGGTTTACCGGACTTGGTAAAAACGTGGTGAACTAACTGATGCAGTAAAATTTGCTCAAAAGATTGATTTCGTTTGGTTTTATGGCATATCAAGCATTGTAGGTTATTTAATGCCAAATCCTCTTTATACATATATATTGAATATATAGGATCTGGTTTGGTTGGGTTTTATGGCCTATCAACCATTGTAGGTTATTAATGCCAAATCCTCTTTATACACCCATATTAGATATATATATATATAATTCGTAAACACATTTTATTGATAACACTCTTAAACTAGCCTGAGCTTTTCTTGCACACAGTTAAATGGTTTCAAGTATTCCTTTATAACAGTCACAATTTAGCATATCAACCATTGCAGGTTATTTAATGCTAAATCCTCTTTATACATATATATTAAATATATATGATTTGGTTTGGTTGGCTTTTATTGTAGGTTAATAAATGTTAAATCCTCTTTATACATGTATATATATCAAATATATGATTCCTAAACATTTTCTAGATAACATTTTTAAACGGGCCTAAGCTCATTTTTTCACACACTTAAATTGTTTTATTCATTTCTATCTTAATAATTCTCTTTACTAGTTTAATGTTTTCAAGTATTGCTATATATCACTAAAAATTCAATTAATCATCAATCATTTGTTTACACACTGTTAAATGATCAAACAGTTCTATTTCAATCAATTCAGTTTAATATAAGTACACAATTTAAATGTCAAGCAGTTTTATTTAACCTATAAATCGGACTCTATCAGATGCTACCACTCCGGGACAGAGTGGACTTAGGAGCAATGGTAATGAAGGGGTACTCTGCATTCCCCAAAGCTCCATCCTTATTGAAGCTTTACCATCAGATTGTTTAACGTCATATCATTTCACTCGTTGGGGGAGTCTTACCCCTCTCTAGAGATGCAATCTGTGTATTCTGCTTCCCCACTGGGCCACCGCCCAAAAGAAAAAAATAAATAAATAAAACAAAACAAAACAAAAAACGACCTATTGTTTTTATGCAGTATTACTTTTTCCTCGCTTTATCTAAGCTCCCTGTCGACTGAGGTCCCACCGTACCTCCTGATCACCAGCACGCACCTCTTCTTGGAGTAGATATCGTTTCCTTCTTTTTGGTCTGCTGATTTGACAGGCTGGAAAGTAACTCAGGCCAACCAATAAGACCCAACTGCCGTAATCGTGACTCTGCTACCTCCATATCCTGTCATTAGAACTTAGAATACGTTGACTATATCCCCTGCAAAACAATAAGATCCTCTCCAAAAATAGGATGTCTTGGGTATGACACTAAACTGCATCTGATGCTGAGACTCCATTTCCGGAGATCCGAAGAGTGTGGGGTTCTTCCTTATTGCCATTACTCCCGGGTCCACTCTGATCCTGCTAGGGTCCTATCTATGAGTCTAATAGATATGTTTGAAAATTATTCGTATTCGATAGGAACGTGTGCCCAAAAAAAAAAAATTCTTAAAAAACAGCTACACAAATTGCCCAGTCGACTGGGGGTGGGGCTGTAGAATACACCGACTGCACCTCTTCAGAGGGGTAAGAACCCCCAATAAGTGTCCTGGATATGACATAAAACAATCTGATGGTGAGGTTCCAGTGATGCTGGAGCTTTGGGGAATGTGGAGTACCCCTTCATTACCATTGCTCCCAGGTCCACTCTGGCTCGGAATGGTAGCACCTGATAGGGCCCTATCTATGGGTTAAATAGAAGTAAACTGCATACTTATGCTAAACTGAATTGTTTGAATTAGAACTGTTTGACTAAACTGAATTGCTTGAAATAGAAACTATGTACTTACATTTAAACTGCGTGCTAATCCTAAACTGAATTGTTTGAAATGGAACTGTTTTTGACATTGAAACTGTATTTGCACTAAACTGAATTGTTTAATATAGAACTGTTTTGACATTTAACTGTGTGTAAACAAAATCTATACTTATACTAGCTGAATTAGCTGAATTAGAACTGCTTGACTAAACTGAATAGCTTGAAATAGAAACGTTTTTGGCAATCAAACTGTGTACTCACGCTAAAATGAACTGTTTGAAATAGAACTGACTATTTGGATGAAAAGGGATTTGGCGTTAAATAACCTACAAAGGTTGATATGCCATAAAACCCAACCAACCAACCACTACACAAAAATGTAAATATAAAGTAAGTAAAGGTTGTCTCCCTTTAGTCGAGGGTGACCCGAAAGCTCCCTTTTCAATAGCTACTACACTGATGTATAGGGAGGGCGCTACTCCATTCCTTAGATTGCTCAACTTTACCGTCGATACGTACCTTATATTGCTGAGTGTTAAGCGAGAAGGTATCAAGTACTATTTTTAAAGTCTTTGGTATGACTCAACCTAGGATTGAACCCAGGTTTCCCAAACCATTGCCGAACACTCTACCCACTTGACCAATGAGCCGGGTCAATAAACTCGTACAATAAACGTGATTCCCTATCTTCAGGGCATAAATTAACATGAGACAGATTGATGTACCTTTAGAATCAAACAATCAAATTGATCTGTTATGTTTTTCCCCCTGTGCAAACCTCAAGGTACTTGCCATTTTGAGGTCCTTAGAATATCTCGACTGCATGACCATTCTCGTCTTTATCATCAGAAATTCTCTTTTTTTTTCCATGTAGGATATGAAGGGTGTTGATGGACTCAGTTGAGTGCACTATTACTTAAGCACCGTAACAAGTTCTTCCCAATAGCCTGCAGAGTTGATATCTACAGAGGGCATAAACCCTGAACAAGACAACATCGCCCTCTTATTGTGTACCCCAAACAGGGGACATTCTTTACAAACCGTTACACGTCCATTAGCAAAATGAAATCGATAACCCGAGTCTAAATCCTGGACGATACAAAATGCGTTTCTCCTATTGGGAGGGTGATAAAATAATTCCATGGAGCCTTCTTCTCAGGTAGAACCAATGCCGTCGTCTAAAAGCAGTAAACAAGGGATTTATTTCCTTGGTACCTAATGTGCCCTTGAAAAGTAAGGCTGATGGAATCTAAGTCATTTTTAAAACCGTCTTGCGGAAGTATTGCTTCCCACAGGTTACCCCACATCAAACTAGTCTTTTGTGACATTCTGATCTAGTTTATTGCCCGGTACCTGAGGCACAACCCAAATGAAATGCCGACGGAACTAAGCAGTTTTTAAAACCGCGTGCGAATCGTGCGTGACACCCCAAAATAAAAATAAACTCGTGTCTGTTTTAACTTTCTAGGGAGCTAAAAAAAATACCATAACCAAGGAAAAGCTATGAATCCAACAGTTCTCCTCCCCCAGCTATGAGTAAATAATAGGGCAATCAGCGTAGGAGAAAGAAAACTATGGAATCAAATCAGCTGTATTCTTATCCAGAGTACAGCTGATTTGATCCCATAGTTTTCTTTGACGTTATGTCACATCATGATCAGAGGTTTGGTTTGGTTTCTTTGTTTAATGGCATATCAACTTTTGTAGGTTATTTAATGCCAAAGCCATTCTCCTAGAAGAACAGTAGTGGTACTATTTAACCCATGGCTGTGAGGATAAGGGGGTTCATACCTTTCTCAAGGGTATTTGCGCGAAAGTGAACGTTGTAGCGCGACTGGAGAACGAACTCACTAACTACGATTCCGCAGTCCATCGCTTTAACCATTACACCACTAGGACCCCCCCCCCACATCATGATCATAGCGGAGGAGTGTGATAAATATATACTCATATTGTTGTATAGCCATCAAACATGATTTACGAAATTCAATGAACGAACGAAACACTTCTTAATAAAGATATATCTCTCATTCTAATCTGGGAAAAGGGGCCCACAGTTTGAGAGATAGATGGAGAGACATATACTCAGAGAGGGGACTTCTTCTTGTCCCATATCTTCTTCCGGGAGCCAGGGGGTACCAATGCTTGCACCCCCTTGCAAGCCGTATCGTCTGAAACGACCTAACCCTCTGATCGGCTGCCTGTCTCTAGCTCGTCTCCCGATTCTCTGCTTCGGTCTAAATCCGACCGCGTGGTTCACCTATCACGTGGTCTCCTTCCGGTTACACACCTGTTGGACCTGACTGCCCCGATGCGCTGCCACCCCCCCTGTTTACTAATCAGAATGTGACAGCTTGTCAAAGCACACGGGGTCACTAGGAACAAACCGAAAATCCACGCCATATGTTATATAACAATATATTATATTTTGATTTTTTAGATGTATGTTACACGAGGCGGGTTTCATAAATATCGAGACTGGAGGTGTATTTACAAAGATAGAAATGACCAATGAATCAAACATTCATTTTCTTCAAAATAATAAAATCCTTGCATCTTTGGTTTAAGTTTTATCTTTAAAAAGTTTTATAGATGTACTTATTTATGTGTGAAACTATACTTGATAGGGCAATAAGCCAAATATTTACGAATTTATAGATGTGTTTGGAACTTTGTCATCACTCTGGTTTTATTCAAACAGTTCCATTGACCCCATCACATTCTTTTGAGCTCATCTGGGATTGTCCATGTCTTCAAGTTTATAACATGTACTCTCCTAGTCTGGTGCAACTCTTAGGAGTAATTTGTCACATATTTACATACGTGGTGCCTTCGATATATTTTCAGACTTTTTTTTTACAGCCATTAAAAATTGTTGTAGACTCTTGAAAATTCACTATGTTATTGCTATACATCTTATGAGATGTCTGACCAATTTTTATTATTTCAGGTTCAAATGAACAGCTACAGCAGCAATTGGAATACACCCTACTAAAGACTGATTGTCACAGCTGGTGAATTGCAAAAATGCAATCTGGACGTGAGGACACTTTAGAAGAATGATATGCAATGAAATTGTGTTTTAAACTTGGAAAAAAGGCCACAGAAACGTATGGAATGCTTCAGACTGCTTTTGGAGCATCTTGCATGAATTCAGCATCAGTTTTTGAGTGGCATAAGAGATTCAAGGAAGCCAGGGAGTCTGTGAGGGAGGATGAGAGGTGTGGGAGGAGTAAGGACGTCAATACACCAGAGTTGATTGGTCAAAGGGTTAGGGTTAGGGTTACTATGTTGAGGTTTTAAGGGAGTTCAGGAAGAGATGCCGATGGAAGAGTCCAGCACTCTTCAAATCGGGTCCGTAACATTTCCACCAGGACAATGCACCAGTCCACAACTCCATCCTTGTCACAGACTATTTGACTAAGATGGGCACCAAGACAATTCCTCAGCCTCCCTATAGTCCAGACCTTGCTTCCTGGGACGACTTTTGGTTATTCCCTAAGCTCAGATGAGACAATTGAGGAGATGAAAGAGGCTGTGACGACGGTCAATGACACGCTCACACAAGGGGACTTTCATGGGGCCATCCAGAAGTTGTTGGAACGGTACAACAAGTTAATTGCAGCCGAAGGAGATTACTTCGAAAGGGACTAGAGTTTCATGTGTGTATGTGTGTACTATCAATAAAAGTTCCCATACGAAAAAAGTCTGCAAACTTTTTTAATGATCCTCCTAACTTGTGGCTGACTTTACTGTTCACATCATCATGATGATGATCATGTCGCGCTATCAGCGTGGATATTCCTGATCCTCTCTCGCCACACCTCCCTATGGTCCATTGCTTTCGGCTGATCCTCAGGGCTATATACTGTATCGGCACAGAGCTGCTGTATGTAGGTTCGAGCTGGACGTCCTGCCTTTGCTCGTCCATATGAAAGAGTCCGCAGGAATACATCACTTATGAGCTCATCCCTACTTCTTCAGCAGTGTCCCGCGTGTCTGGTCCATCTAATTTTGATAGCTTTCGTGATGGGTGGTTGGTGGCCGTACAGCTGCTGCTTTGTGGGGTGCAGTCTCCAGGACTTGTTCAATATTGCTCGCAGCATTCTTGTGTAAATGCCGTCAAGCTTTTTCTCCATCCGTTTAGTTAGCGTCCATATGGTGCATCTATATAGCAGTATCGACACGACCGCTGCTTGGAAGAAACTGCTCTTCATTTTAGAGATAGTATCGGTCTGTGTTTTGCATGTTTTAGTAGTTAGGTGTATGAAGAGTTAAGTGGGTGAATCAGAAGAGATTTGATGTATTTTACAATAACAAGACTAAAAGCAAAAACAAAGCAAAAAACCCCCAAAAAACAAACAAACAAAAAACGGATATTATTCCACCCAATATAAATATTTCTCTTTACTGTGTCACCAATCACTAAGACGATCTTAACACAGATTTTGTTACATCTACAAACCCGGCTGGTAACCGCATAACCTCAGTTGGCCGACCGTAGTCGAGAAGAACCGAAGACTCCATTTTCAATAGCTACTACACCAAGGTGAAGGGGAAGGTGCTATTCTTTCCCCAGGATAGCTCCATTTACTCTCGATCCGTACTTTATAGTGTTAAGCAAGAAAGCATCAAGTCCCATTTTTGATATGGGGTGTCCACGTGGTGTAATGGTTAAAGCGATGACTGCGAGTTCGTACTCCAGTCGCGCTATTACGTTCACTTTCGGGCAAATACCCTTGGGAAAGGTATGAACCTCCTTATTCTCCCTCCAGCTATGGGTAAATAGTAGGACGGACTAGGTTCTTCAGCCTTGGTTAGGCAACTAGTCTAGGAGAAGGAAAACTCTGAATTAAAACCTGTTAAACTCCGCTTAAAAATTGACCTTGTGTCATATCCTATCAAGTATCAAGTCCCATTTTTGAGTCTTTGATATGACTTGACCTGAGATTGAACTCTGGTTTCGCGGATCATAGGCGAACACTTTACCCACTAAGGCAATATATATATATATATATATGTTTGTGTGTGTGTGTGTATGGGTGGGTGTGTTGGTAGACATACGAGATGCTTCAAACTGGGATCGAAACCCGGCAAACATTACGTTAGTCGGATATCTTACCCCAGAGTATCGTCAATTTTAGCGTAAGAGAAGGAATTTTTACATATATATTTTTACATATACGCTATCAGTTACCGGAGGGCTCAGTTCATGAGAAGATCTTTGCATTTACGCGCATGTTGTAGGCGGCAATTCTGCACTCGAATATATATACATATATAATGTACTTATATATATATATATATATATATATATGCGATGGTCGTTCAAAAAGGTTCCAACCCATTCCCAGATTTTCGATGTCACACACCTCTTAAGTTTGTGCGTGTCTCAATTAAGACAAAAATCTAAATTAGCTTGTCTAGTTTTATAAGAAGTGGTAGCATGTTGCCATAGCAAAAATGTTCCGCTATGGCTCTTCATTCTGTACGCTGACTGCATCTCTGGCGAGTGATAAAACCCCCATCCTACGAATATCGTGGATATATTAGTGTGGATCTTTGGGGAATATTAATTACCCCTTGATTGCCATTACTCCCAGGTCCACTCTGACCTGGAGTGGTACTACGTGTTGGGATCTCATCTATGGGGCAGATAAAACTATTAAATAATTTACTATGCTTGAAACCATTTAACTGTGTGCAAGCAAATGAGCTCAAGTTCATTAAAAATGTTACGTATAAACTATTCGCTTACAAATTATATATATATATATATATATATATATATATATATATATATATATATATAGTTTGGTTTGGTTTAGTATCTTTGTTTAATGACATATCAACCTTTGTAGGCTATCTAATATCAAAGCCATCATTCTAGAATTACAGCAGTGATGTTAATTAATCCATAGGTAGGTATAAGGAAGGTCATACCTTTCCCAAGGGTATTTATCATATATATATATATATATATATATATATATATATATATATATATATATATATATGTGTGTGTGTGTGTGTGTGTTCCACACACACACATATATATATATATATATTATGATTTCGATCCCAGCTTCGGGAATCTATCGTGTCTAGCCACACAGAAGAGTTGTGATACAACGAAACAGTTTATCTGTGGATGACAATATATATGGTCCCCTATCCCTGTGGGGTTGAGCTCTCTTGCAAAGGAAGAAATGGTTGCCACTGGCGTAATGAATTGAGCTCTCGGTAGCCGTGAAGCGGATATATGCAAACAAAACAAATATGATACAAGCGTTTAAAATTCCCTCGCTTATGCTAGTTTCCTCCGGGCTGTGTGGTAGAATCTTGGATTGGCGTTTGAGTCAGCTGGGTTTCTATTCCTGCTTCGAAAATCTAACGTGTCTAGCTACCTGAAGGGTTGTGATACAACGAAGCAGTCTGTCTGTAGATGGGTATATATTTAACATATCCTTGCTATTAAATATATATATTTATTTATTATTTTATAATGTAATATCTATCAATCTATCTATCTATCAGTTATGCTTTATATATATATATATATATATATATATATAAACAGAATTTGGCTTTAAAAATGCAGAAGAGTTGATATGCCATAAAACCCAACCAAAACAATCCAAACTTCTTTCTGAGTGAGGCTTAGAACTTTTTGATCAATCCCTGTATGTATGCAACTGTAACCAAAAGGAATCACTACATCATAACGAGATGTTTAATAGAGCAATACCCTCGAAATACTTTAACATAGAGAATAATGTAATCTTTTGTCCAATTAGTGATTGAATGATAACGTTGTGGGGTCTGGTGAGCTCTGACTTTTTTTAAATCTTACAAATATTTGATTTATCATAGATGACTAGATAATTATTTACGCCTTAAAAAACATCATTATCATCATGGATCGCAATCATAACTGGAACCAAACGGGTGTACGAGTCGTCCAGTATATTGCTAAATTTCTCATTATGGACTTATGTATGTATATATGTAACTATAACAAAGAAAAAACGGCACTTCATTGCGTGGTTTTTAATAGAGCAATACACTCGAAATGTTCTAACTTAGAGAATAAGATCATTTTCGCTTCAATCTGAAAGTGAATGCTAATATTTTGTGGGCTTCGTTCACACTCAATGTTATACATTCATGCAAAATCTCGATGTAGCGGAGATAACAATTAGAATCCTTCACTTCTTTCTGAATAGAAGTACAATTATAGCCATGCACTGTCGTTATAAAGGAAACCCACTAGGGTTACTGATCGTCTAGTTTATGATGTATATATATATATACTTATTAATTTACTATCTACCAGCATTCACGGTGACAAAGCAAAAGAAAAAAAACCTGCCAGAATTCAGAGATAACAAATCTCGAATCACTGCCTGGGGAAAAAAGAAAAAGATCATCGGGAGAAAAAAAAAAAAGAAAAGGCCAACTTCGTCTCACGAGTTGAAAAAAATCAAGACATATGCAATCAGTTGGTCAAAAGAAGAAAAACCCACCGCAAAATGCTGCAATGCTACAATTACAAAAAGTGCTCAATACTAAATAGAGCCAATTACAAAAATTAAATCACATATATATATATATATATATGATGAAAATAATTCCTACATGGCCAAGAGCGAGTTTACCGAGATTTCACCAAATGGCTCTGGCCAGAGCAAGCCTGAAGAACCGATATTTGTCTCTGCCTCCCACGAGACAGGACTTGACACAAGGCCAATGACACAAAGGTCAATTAAAGTTGGAATTAGGGGAGAAGGAGGTCGGGCACGAGCCGAGACTCGAGTCCTGGTGACTGTGATGCATCTAGCAACCCGAAGGTGGCCCAGCCAAACTTAAGGGCCTAACGGCCTCAAGTCTGCCCTTGTTGGACAAGATCCACTGGCGAACCAGCGAAGCGACCTTGAAGAGCCGTTTGGTGAAACCTAGGTAGACTCGCTTTTAGCCATGTAGGAATTATTTTCATGATATAAACTCTATTATATGTTTTGAGCACTTTATGACGTTTTAGCTTAGGTAATTCTGTTGGTGTTTTTTCTTTTGACTTGACGTACGTGCAGATTCTTTATTTTCAAGTAGTACGTGTGTTTTTTGTCTTTTCTTTTTTTACGAATTTTTTTCCCGGATATCAGTTTGTGGAATTTGCAAATTGGACAATCAGGTTTTTTTTCACATCAACAGAATTATAGATAAGATATAAAAATTAATATATATATATATATATATATATATATATATATTGTGTTCGCCAATGGTCAGGGAAACCGAGGTTCAATCCCAGGTCAAGTCATACCAGACTTAAAAAATGGTATTTGATGCCTCCTTGCATTATAAGGTATGGATCAAGTGTTAGTGGAGCAATCCAGGGAAAGGAATAGTGCCCTCCTCTAAACTTAAGCGTTGTAGCTATTGAAAAAAGAACCCTCGGGTCGTCCCCGATTACGGTCGGTCAACTTACTATATATATATATATATATAGAGAGAGAGAGAGAGAGAAAGAGAGGGAGAGAGACGAATATAATTTTTAATAGTAAGTTGTCTGATGAACATATAGGTGAGAAACTGACAGTCACCATGATCCGCTGACTCTGTGTCTACATTATTTAAACTTAGATCCACATAGGGTCTATCACTAATATTGAACACTTTTATTTTTTAACACAGCAAACTATATCATTATATTGAGTATTGTGTATGTGTGTGTGTGTGTGTGTGTGTGTAACCATAGGCGAGTAAAAACGGCACATAATAGCGATATCTCTGTAAGAGAAACACCCTTGAAATGCTCTAAATGGAAAATAAAACGATTTCGTCAAATTTGTGATGAATGGAAATTTTGTAGGGGGGGTGCGGTCTGCATTCGCACTTAACGCCATTTTTTTAATCATAAAAAATCTCAATATAACGGAAAAAAGTATGAAATGCAAATCAGAACCCTTTCACCTCTTTCTAAGTAGAAGCATCAATACCCTGTTATAACGAGAACCCAATGTGTCCACGGTTCGTCTTGTAACTGATCGACAACTAGAAAGACAGACCTCAGCGTTTCCATGAGTTCTTTAAGTTCTGATTGTCATAGTATTATAGACCAGACATTTTAAGCTTGGTATGGCAACTGGTCTTGGAGATGGAAAACTCAGCATTCAAACTTGTTCGCTTAAAAAACGACTTTTCGCCGAATCCCGGAGGGGTTGTGTAAATTCATGTTATTCTCTTCAATAGAAGTTAAAAACCGTCGTAACCCGTTTCTCAGCAATTATTTCTTTTTGAAATCGAAACTTGATGTTTCAACGGAGGCAGTTTCTAATAGCGGCTTCGTCCATCGGCGAGACACCCTCTTTGCTACTCGCTAGATGAGAGTTGACTTCTAGCTGGGCTCATTTGCCTTGCAAAATAGAAAGCAAACTCCCTAGCAATAAAGATGCGCCCATTGACAATCTGCTTCTTGTTACGCAACCACTGAACGTCAAAAAAGATCTCAGTAGAGGACGATGAATCACTTTGAAAGAAATACAACCTGATATTTAACGATAAAAAAAAACGAAAGAAAAAAAAAGAAAGTTTTGTTGGGGTAAGAAAAAGGACCTGAATGTTGGATATAAAATCTCATGCTTAGTAGATTGCAGTTTGCCAGTAAAGAGACATAGTCGAGAAAAAAAGAAGAGGTTATTTTGAGTATTGGAGTTTTTATTAGTTTCTCCAGAAATAAATTCTGACACATAAGTGAAGTCAATGAAAAGTAGAAGACGAAGAAAACACACACACACACACACACACACACACACACACACACACACACACACACACACACACACACATATATATATATATATACTAATCTAATTTCTACCAGCATTCACGGTACCAAAAAAAAAACCCGCCAGGAACAAGAGATAAAAGTATCTCGAATCACCGCCCGGGGGAAAAAGAAAAAATTATAGGTCAAAAAGAAAGAAAAGGCCAACCTCGTCCGACCCCTTGAAAAAAATCAAGGGATACGCAGTCAGTTGGTCAAAAGAAAACTAAAAACCTTCCGCGAATCCTGCAATGCTACAATTACAAAAGTGCTCAACACAAGTGGAGCCAATTATAAAATTAACTTAAATCACGAGTCGGAAATCTTCTACTAAAGTTTCACCTTATCGGATCATCAGGAAGTCTAACTCCAACTCCATATATATATAGTATTATTCGGTCCAGTTAAACCGGAGTTGGGAGTAATTCCATCAGGACAAGAAAACTATTCAAAAGTGAACATTTAAATTTTCCTGGTAAAGAGCTCAATGTAACTGACATTACAGAGCAATAATTTCTTTAAGAAAAAACACAAACCGGTCACATTGGGATTATAAATTTATTTCCATCCTGTTATGTGTTTTTGATAAAATCAAAAATCACGAAAAAAAATATGAACAGGACTTCTTCAGATCTTATGGATAAAATCAATCAGAATAGACACAGGAAAGAAGGGTGGGAGGGGATAGAAGAGGGGTGAAGAGTTTTCTCCTCATTTTGCCCACTTCCGTTTTTATTTTATTGCCGGTTAGAATTATAGAATATATATATATATATATATATGTATATATATATATATATATATATATATATATATATATTCATTTATATATATGCGACGAGAATTTTAGTAACGTATACATCGGAATTTTTCAATAATATCAAAGTATAATATCTTATTCATAACAGTTTTAAATATTGAACTATTCTTTATTAGCAAGACCTCTTCATAGGTTATTTAACGCCCAATCCATTTTTATGCAAATAGTTCTATTTCAAACAGTTCATTTTAGCATGATTACACAGTTTAATTGTTTAAAAAAAATCTATTTCAGGCTATTCGGTTTATTCAAACAGTTCTAATTCAGTTAATTCAGTTTAGTATAAGTACAGATTTTGTTTACACACACTTAAATGGCAAAACAGTTCTATGTTAAACAATTCAGTTTAGCATAAGTAGAGTTTCAAAGTAAAAACAGTTCCATTTCAAACAATTCAGTTTTGCATAAGCACGCAGTTTAAATGTAAATACACAATTCAATTGTCAAAAACCTATTTCAAACTATTCAGTTTAGTAGAAAAGTTCTAATTCAAACAATGCAGTTCCTTCTATTTAACCCATAGATAGGGCCCTATCAGGTCCTACCACTCCGGGCCCGAGTGGACCTTGGAGCGATAGCAATAAAGGAGTACTCTGCATTCCCCAATGTTTCAGCATTACTGGAACCTCATTATCAGATTGTTTAGCGTCATATCCAAGACTATCATTAGGGGCGGGGTCTGTGTATTCTACAGCCCCAGCCGACTGGACAAAGCAAGACTCCTGGAAATTCCATAATGCATGTTTACAATTAACGAATAGAATACAAAAGAATTCATAGATTTGACAGTTTAAAATTGTGGCCTATTCCTTACCAAGACTCTTGGAAATTCCAAAGCGCATCTTTGCAATTTCGGAATTGAACATAAAGCAATTCATAGATTCTATTAATAACAAAAATAAAATCGAATTCCTATTCTTTACAGTTGTAAATAATGTCCTACCTATAACTAGCAAAACCCTTGGAAATTTCGCGTCTTTGAAATTTAGTCAATAATTCTTTTGTTCTAAAGAAAGGATCCAAATGTTTTAACTTTTTTCTTTTTTTTATCTCTCTTTGTCTTCTAGTTTTTTAGTATTTATTCTCGTTTATCAAAATAAAATAAAAATTACAATATCTCTGTAAATTTCTAATAAAAACAAAAACATTTGTAATACAACATTTCAAAGACTCGTTTGAATAATATATAAGGTAATAAATTTGAAACAGGAGGCACGAATTGAAGATTTTGGCTCAAGTAATTCCTGTAATCAATCCAAAAGCAAGAAGGTGTGATAAGCAAAAGAGTGGGGAGAATCAGAATTGGCAGTTTTCAATTTCTCCTCCCACGTTGAAGGAATAGTGAAACATTATTTCTTCTTCTTCTTCTTCTTCTTCTTCTTCTTCTTCTTCTTCTTCTTCTTCTTCTTCTTCTTCTTCTTCTTCTTCCTTTCATTGTAAACATCATATCGTTCTACAACTTGTGATATCAGCCTACAGATAAAAGATGCCGGAAGAAATTCCATCAATACCAACTTGTCCGCTTAGGTATTGTATATACGAGGGGCATACGATAAGTTTCCAGACTTTTTTCGTATGGGCACTTTTATTGATAGTACATACATAAAACTCTAGTCCCCTTCCTTAAATCTCTTATGCCACTCAAAAACTCCAGCTCGATTCATGCAAGATGCTCCAAAAGCAGTCTGAAGCATTCCATACGTTTCTGTGGCCTTTTTTCCAAGTTTAAAACATAATTTTATTGCATATTGTTATAAGTGTCAGATTGCATTTTTGCAGTTCACCAGCTGTGACAATCAGGCTTTAGTAGGGTGTATTCCAATTGCTGCTGTAGCTCTTCATTTGAACGTGAAATCATAAAAATTGATCAGACATCTCATAAGATGTATAGCAATAACATAGTGAATTTTCAAGAGTCTACGACAATTTTAAATGCCCATACGAAAAAAGTCTGGAAACTTATCGTATGCACCTCGCATGCTTGATTTTTGATTAAATGCATATTATTAAGATTCTATGGATATAGATAAACGAACGAGTCAAAAATACTAAACAATAAAAACTTCAAACAAAAAAATATCACTATTTCCCGAGAGCCTCTTTCATTCTTGTTCTTCTGTCTTTTGCAAATCACTCCAATTCTTTTTCATCTCAGACACAGGAACATCCAAAATAAAGCTGGCCATGTAGGAAAAGAAAATAAAAAAAACCCAAACAAACAAAACAACCAAACTTGTATATGACCTCACTTCTCCCACCTTTTATAACAAAGACTCTTTTTGCCTCAGATGATCTACAATGACTTAAAATCATCTTGGGTGGTCAACTTCGCAAAATATATGCTGAAATATAAGATCAAAACAGTATCCATACAAAAATTAAATCTATGTAAATTTCTCGTCTGGTCATAATCCTCAGACAGACACATATATTATACACACACTTCGATATATACATATATGTATATATATATACCTTTAAGAACCCAAAAATCGGTCACATTAGGATTATGAATTTATTTCCATCCTGTTATGTGTATTGATATGAATCAATAACACCCAAAATAACAGATCCAATGGATGAAATAATTACAGTCAGAATAGACACAGGAGGGAAGGGTGAGAAGGGGGTAGAAGAGGGGTGAAGAGTTTCCACCCCATTTCGCCCACTTCCGGTTTTCCTTTTTATTAACGGTCGGAATCACAATAAAGTAACTAGACGTATATTCAAAACTTATATATATATATATATATATATATATATATGTCATCATGGTTTGGCTTGATAAAACGAGGATTAGGAAGGGAGCGGTCACTGATGACTGCAAACATGTTCGTACAGGAGCGTAATAGGGTATTTGGAAAGATTTTAGTTGAAGAAATAAAATGTTGGTTGATTGTTTAGGTTTTATGGCATATCAACCTTTGTAGGTTATTTAACGCCAAATCCATTTTTATTTCAAACAATTTAGTTTACAATGAGCACACAGTTTAATTGTCAAAAACATTTCTATTTTAAGCTATTCAGTTTATTCAAACAGTTCTACTTCAGCTAATTCAGTTTAGTATAAGTACAGGTTTTCTTTACACATAGTTAAATGTCAAAACAGTTCTATATTAAACAATTCAATTTAGTGTAAGTAGAGTTTCAGTGTAAAAAACAGTTCCATTTCAAACAATTCTGTTTGGCACGCAGTTTAAATGTAAGTACTCAGTTTAATTGTCTGAAGAAACAAAATCTTATATATATATATATATATATATATATATATATATATATAATAAAGGTGCTTTTCTTTTAAGAAAAAATTATAAGCAATTTTTTCCTGTGGGCTCGGGTGAGTTCTAGTATCATCTAAATCGAATCCCTTTGTAATTTAACCCTCACCCCACCCACAGAGTACACACGCGTTCGGTGTAATGTATCAGGGTCAAGTCATGTTGGTACCGGGTCTTAACGGTTAACCGAAACCACCCCGAGACCCTACGAAACCATGAAGCTACCTGTGGAAAACAGAACAAAAAAAAATAAAAACTGGAAATGGCTATGTACTTCCTGTTTCTGGAATGTTGTAGAATTGTCTAGAAGATTCGAGAGAATTCTACAGCCTGGCAGTGGATATAAAAGTCGGTCTTGTCACAAAAGGTGGAGAGAGTAACTCCCGGTGGACAGAGTAGAGCAATTTCTGGCCCAAGGGTCGGAGTTAGGATGTTTACTTGCTGAAGTCCAAAAAAAGACAACCGATAGAGAGAAAGAATTCAAGAGACGATATCTCCTCGAAGCTCCTGCATTTATAGTACCCCCTCGATTGCAGTAAAGTAGATGGTGGATCGGCAGGCACGGGTCCAACTGCTTCAGCTGAAGGCCAGATTAGGGTTTGATGGTATAATGTTGTGATTCCTCCTGTGCAGGTTGTCTAATTTGGTTTTTTTTTCTTCGATTCTTTCAATGATGTTGAACTTTGCATCTGTTGTTCTACAAGCATTAGTTTGTTGTAATCCATAGTTTTGCTTCTGTTTCTACATCTCTGTCTCGGTTTCTATCTACGTGGTGCCTTCAATAAGTTTCCAGACTTTTTTGTAGAGGCATTTAAAATAATGACTCACCTTACATAGTGAGATCTTATAATTCTTTTACCTCATCTGTCCCAATTCAATAATATTCTTAGAGTTAATTAATCATTATCTTAGATATTCGGCAATAATTAAGATTAATTTCTATGCCTACATCTAGCTATTAAATCACATCTCTGATTTAATAATTTATCTGGATCTGGGTATAACATAATTTGTATCTTTTCTTCTAGAAACAAATTGCATCTACAATCAAAGCACTTTGGAGTATTTGACCTTTTTAATATACTCCATTGAATTTTAGGGTTAAACCCTTATTTTTCAATTTCCAAAAATGTTTGGATAAGGCTGTTTGATTTTTCAAATGCTCATGAGAGAATGAATGATTGTGATTATTAAACCTTATCTCCATGTTGGATCAGAAGAAGTCCTGCTAATTTTTTTTTGGTGTTACTGACTCATATCAATGCTCTTAACAGGATGGAAATAAATTTATAATCCTAAAGTGATCGAATTTTGGTTTTTCTTGGAGGTATATATATATATATATAGTAATACATATTTGGTTAAATAGAATAGACGTATTTTGTCTATATATTTTTATCTTGATTCGTTCAAGTCGCCGTATGGATGTTATTATATCCGGCCGGGATCGGCACAATAAATTTTCCATTGTCAATTTGTTCTTTCCGACACCAGCTCAAAAGCCCAACATCTGAAAAAACATTCCTGCACTACAACTGATTTTCAGAAAATTCTTACCGATAACATAACAATATTGGAGAAAAAAAAAAGGCAAAGATTTCAGCTTCTTGAAGCCCTACACATTAAAAATAAAAGTCCCAACTTCAATAAAATTCATTTGGAATCCGTTGCTAATTTACTCAAATGTCTTTAGCTACTTTTGTCATTTATAGAACTAAATTAAATAGACAAAACAAAACAAAAAAACAACAAAAAAAAACCCCGCTACATTACACCAGTATAAATAGAATACTTAACGCTTGACTCTTATAAAGTTGTATTGTACTTGCAAAGGTTGTATTGTTTTAGCAGTATACACACCCACTGAAGATGGTCTATGATGGATCTGACAGAACTTGGGATCAAATTTACTATAGAAAATTTATTAGCCAATTCTGGCTGGATATTATAACATCCATACGGCGACTTAAAAGGATCAAAATAAAAAAAAATAGACAAAATAAGTCTATACTATTTAACCAAATATGTCTTAATGAAGAAATGCTGCCCACGCACACACACACACACACACACACACACACACACATATATATATATATATATATATATATATATAGACGTGTTTCAGCAGTTATCGAAATTTGCATTCGTGAAGATTATAAATGCAAGTTCAAGAATTTAAAACCTCAAAGACTTGATTAGTTTTGAAAATTTATTTTTTATTCTTCCTTTTGGCAAAACTCCTGTTTTTCTCTTTTAGCTCTTTGACAACCCAACCGCCTTCGTTTGAAATTCTTCAAACCAAATACAGACCATTATCATCAACGTGCCAAACTTAATGACCAATCCAAAATTGGAGTTTGTTTCGCGTTGGTTAGAAAGATAAAATTGCAGTTGAATAATTCTTCCACCCTTTGGAGTTCTGCTTCCTGACACTCTACTAGCCAAATATCAATGATCATTCGTCATCGTCATCATCATCATCATCAAGTCTCACAGAATGGAGTTCCCTGACCCTTTCACACCGTCCGTCCCTACAATCCATCCCTTTCTGGTTGGTCTTTTAGACTGCATCCAGAGAACATCGCTAATGAATTCGTTCTTGTTCGTGCCCCGCACCACTTGTTCATCTTACATAGATGTTTTGTGTGATGGGAGGTGAGTGGCCGTACAGTGGCTATTTTGTAGGTTGTTGCTTTTAGGAATTGTTTGAAATAGCACGTAGCATTACCGTGTAATTCTTATGTAGCCTTTTTTTCAATGCGTTTCGTTAGCGTTCATATGGTGCATCCATAGAATAGTATTGCCACAGCCACAACTTGGAAAAAATCCTGTTTTATTTTATCTGACAGATCAGCTTTCCATTTTATCGAGAGCCTTTCAATAGCAGTCCACTCCTTCACTAGACGTATATTGACATCGCTTTCAGTAGATAAGATACTGCTGCCGAGGTATGTGAACTTCTCTACTAATTTTACAAGTTTGCCATCCATATTGGAGATAGCTCCTTCTTGTTTAAACACATGAACTCTATCTTATTTGAGTTCACGTCGAGGCCGATGCTTCCTGCTGCTAGATTAAGGCTATATAGTAGGTATTCGACTTGGGTTGGTGTATTTACTTGAAGCGCTTGATCATGTTTGTAGTCTGCGTCTGTCTTAGTTTCCGTAGAATATCGTCTGCTTCTTTCCTTTTTTCGTGTGAAACTATTTTCTTTTATTAGATGTCTTGTTTTACTAACAAATATTGTGCTAATTATATATATATAATATTAATTTATCTCCTTGCAAGACCCCATGTCCAAGAATTCGGTGTGTGAACCATTGCCTTCGTGTTTTTGTTCAGCATCATTATAGCAGTAACGGTTTTTTTGGAAAGATTATATGCTAGAATTATTTGCTCCATCTTTCCACTGTGCTTAGAACCGAATACTTTGGTATAATCTACGAACAAAAGTATTGCCTCAAATTTCTTAGCACGTATTCCTTTGTTGATTGGATGGATAACAGGAATCTGTGAGGTTGTGAATCAATTTCTCTGAAAACCATTCCGATTTTTCTAAGAATATCCTCGACTTCAGATCGAATAAATATAAGAACCAGAGCATTATAAAACCTAGAAGTTACGGCAATAAATTCATAATGATTCCGAGGTCGCATTTCATTAGGAACGATTTGGTTTGGTTTTATGGCATATTAACCAGGTTATTTAATGCCGAATCCATTTCATACATATAAACAGTTCTATTTCAAACTATTCCGTTTAGTATAAGTACACAGTTTAAATATCAAACAGTTCTATTTTAAACAATTCAGTTTAGCATAAGTATAATGTCTAGTTCTATTTAACCCATAGACAGGAGCCTATCAGGTGCTACCACTACGGGCCACAATGGACCTGGAAGCAATGACAATGAGGGGGTATTCCGCATTCCCCAAAGCTCTAGCATTACTAAATTGTTTTTTTTTTTGTTTTTGTTTTGTCTAATGACATATCAACCTTCTAAGGTTATTTAATCTCAAATCCGTCCTTCTAGAAGAACAGTAGTGGTACTAATTAACCCATAGGTGGGAGGATAAGGGGGTTCATGTCTTTCCCAAGGATATTTGTCCGAAAGTGAACGTAATAACGCGACTGGAGTTCGAACTCGCTTACTACAATTCTGCAGTCCAGCACCCCAGTATTATTAGAGCCTCACCACCAGATTGGTTGGTGTCATATCCAGGATATTTGTTGGGGGAGTCCTACCCCTCTGCAGAGATGCAGTCGGTGTATTCTGCAGCTCCAGCCGATTGGGCCTTTCGTCCATTTCTCCATAACGTTTTTTTTAAGATAACCTTGCATTATCAGAAAAGTACGAGGATGGGCACTTTTATTGATAGTACACACATGAAACTCTAGTCCCTTTCGAAGTCATCTCCCCCAACTGCGATGCACTTGTTGTACCGTTCCAACAACTTCTGGAAGGCCCCATGGAACTGCTTTTGTGTGAGCGTGTCAATGACCTTCGTCACAGCCTCTTTCATCTCCTCAATTGTCTCATAACGACAGCCTCTGAGCTTAGGGAATAACCAAAAGTTACGGGGAGCAAGGTCCAGACTATAGACTATAGACTATATTGGTCCCAATAGTCTGTGACAAGGATGGAGTTGTCCTGGCGGAAATGCCACTGACCCGATTTGAAGAGTGCTGACCTCTTCGGACGGAATCTCTTCCTGAACTCCCTTAAAACCTCAACATAGTAACCCTAACCCTAACCCTTTGGCCAATCAACTCTGGTGTATTGACTTCCCTACTATCCCACACCTCTAATCCTCCCTCACAGAATTTCTTATGCCACTCGAAAAACTGATGCTCAATTCATGCAAGATGCTCCAAAAGCAGTCTGAAGCATTTCATACGTTTCTGTGGCCTTTTTTCCAAGTTTAAAACACAATTTTATTGCATATCGTTCTTCTAAAGTGTCGTCACGTCCAGATTGCATTTTTGCAATTCACCAGCTGTGACAATCAGGCTTTAGTAGGGTGTATTCCAATTGCTGCTGTAGCTGTTCATTTAAAGCTGAAATCATAAAAATTGGTCAGTCATCTCATAAGATGCATAGCAATAACATAGTGAATTTGCAAGAGTCTACAACTATTTCAAATGCCTATACAAAAAGTCTGGAAACATATTGAATTCATCACGTATGTCATTGCTCCTGTCCAAATTGTAAAGTCTTACGCGTCTCCTCTCACCAGGATAAAGACAAGAAGAAGAAGAAGAAGAAAAGAAGAAGAAGAAGAAGAAGAGTATTATTGGAATTCGTTTTTTCTTCTTTTGTGGAGCTGATTCGCAGTTTGTATGGCTTCTACCAAACCCTATGACCGATTAATCTTTATTTAACAATAAAACGGCTCGGCGTTGAGTTGCGTAGCAGACGAGATTATGCAGGCCACAATGAAAGACTGATACAATAAGTCATTATTTTGCATTTGTAAACTCTAGTATGGGTTTATTTATTTGTTTAATGGCATATCACATCCTCATGGGTTATTTGATGCCGAAATTTTATTTATTTATAAAGATTTACTTTAAGTTTGTTTAACGGCATATCAACTACTTATGGTTTATTTAATGCCGAAATTAGATTCCTTTGTAAAAGTTTGGTTTAGTTTATTTATATAATGGCATATCAACTCCTTATGGGTTATTTGATGCCGAAATTTGATTAATTTCTAAATGTTTGATTGTAATCATAACTGTATTTTAAATGTTCCATGACATCTATTTAAACACACTTTTTTCATTTGTTTAATCATTTGTTTGTGCAGTCATTAAATATTCTTTTCTAATACGAAAAGATTATATGGTTTCAAGTATTCCTATCAAATACAAATAATTATATGTTTTTAAGTAAGTATTTCTATTTAATAATAGTCATTTGTTTGCATACAAATATGGTTTCAAGTAACTAATAATAATAATCCTTAGTAAACAATTAGAGCTTCAAGTAACTATTCTTAATACAAATAATTTGCACACAGTTATATGGTTTCAAGTAACTAATAATAATAATTCTTATTTAACAATTAGAGCTTCAAGTAACTATCTTTAATACAAATTATACCAAACTAAATTGAAATATTGGTATTACATCGCACTAATTAGAACTATTTGACTGTGTGCAAGTGAATGAAGACTGTTCGATAGAATAGTCAGTGTTAAATAGCAATGCTTGTAACCACTTTACGGTATGCAAAAAAAAAAAAAAGAAATGTGTTACATTGAACTGAATTTTTAGTATTAAAAAGCAATGATTGAAACCATTTAACTGTGTAGAAACAATAGCAATACTAGAGTGTAAATAAATTAGTTCTAACTCATTTAAAAATGAAATTACATACAAACTATTTAATTACGAATTATATATATATATATATATATATATCCATTTAAATGTGTGCAAACAAATGACTGATGTTAAATTGTTATGGTTACATAGCAATACTTGAAACCATTTAACTTGGTGAAAACAAATGATTAGTAATTAATAGAATTATTCGTATTTGATAGAAATACTTGAAACCATTTAACTGTGAGAAAAAAATTAGCACAATTTTGATTAAAAATCTTCTCAACAAAATGTGTTTACAAATCATATATATTTGATATATATGTATAAAACTGATTTGGCATTAAATAACCTACAATGGTTGATATGCCATAAAACCCAACCGAATCAAATCATATATATTTAATATATATGTGTAAAGAGGATTTGGCATTAAATAGCCTACAATGATTGATATGGCATAAAACCTAATCAAACCATATCCTATATTTTCAATATATATGTATAAAGAAGATTTGGTCTTAAGCAACCTACAATGGTTGATATGCCATAAAACCCAACCAAACCAAATCATATATATCTAATATATATTTATAAGGAGGATTTGGCATTAAATAACCTACAATGGTTGATATGCCATAAAACCCAACCAAACCAAATTATATATATGTAATATATATGTGTAAAGAGAATTTGGCATTAAATAACCTACAATGGTTGATATGCCATAAAACCCAACCAAACCAAATCATATATATGTAATATATATGTATAAGGAGGATTTGGCATTAAATAACCTACAATGGTTGATATGCCATAAAACCCAACCAAACCAAATCATATATATCTAATATATATGTGTAAAGAGGATTTGGCATTAAATAATCTACAATGGTTGATGTGCCATAAAACCCAACCAAACCAAATCGTATATATTCAATATATATGTATAAAGAGGATTTGGCATTAAATAACCTACCATGGTTGATATGCCATAAAACCCAACCAAACCAAATCATATATATCTAATATATATTTATAAGGAGGATTTGGCATTAAATAACCTACAATGGTTGATATGCCATAAAACCCAACCAAACAAAATTATATATATGTAATATATATGTGTAAAGAGAATTTGGCATTAAATAACCTACAATGGTTGATATGCCATAAAACCCAACCAAACTAAATCATATATATTTAATATATATGTATAAGGAGGATTTGGCATTAAATAACCTACAATGGTTGATATGCCATAAAACCCAACCAAACCAAATCATATATATTTAATATATATGTATAAGGAGGATTTGGCATTAAATAACCTACAATGGTTGATATGCCATAAAACCCAACCAAACCAAATCATATATATCTAATATATATGTGTAAAGAGGATTTGGCATTAAATAATCTACAATGGTTGATATGCCATAAAACCCAACCAAACCAAATCGGACCAAACCTAATGCTAATTATTTGTAGACAGTCATGTGGTTTCAAGTATTCCTTGCTAATACCAATAATTATATGGTTAGAAGTTATTTCTATCTAATAATAGAAATTTGTTTGCAAACAGTTATACGGTTTTAATTGACTGATATTAATAAAAATTATTAAACAATTATAACTTCAAGTAACGATTCTTAATTTAAATGATTTACTGTTAGATGCTATTACGTATTACCAATACTATCAGTTAAAAAAAAAAAAACAGTTCTATTTGACCTATAGATTGAATCCTTAATATCTACTAACACTCTCGGTCAGGGTAGACCTTCCCCTGAGCTCTGGAAGTGGAGCCTTACAACCGGATGCAGTTTAGTGTCATACCCAGGACACATAGTAAGCCTGTTCATTTTTAGATGAGTCACCACTAAGAATAGAAGGTGCTGTAAACAACTTGACGTCTGTGTGCCGGATTAGGAAAGGGCACTGAAATGCAATAGCTCTTCTTATGAATTAAGCACTCTGGTAGCCGTTAACGTATATGTAAAAAAATTTATACGTAAAAAATTCCTTCACTTACGCTGATAATGACGATAGGTCTGGGGTAAGATATCCTACTAACATACGTCAGCTGGGTTTCGATCTCGGCTTGAAGTATCTCGCAGTTTGGCCACAAGGAAGAGTTGTGATTCTATGAAACTCTGTGGATGACTATATATATATATTGAAGAGTGTATATTCAGGTAGCAATTTATCATTCAAGCAAGTTTTGTTAAAGACGATGGAACACTGTTTATTATCTTTAATTTTATTTTTGATATATCCTGTGGTAGCAATAATATGGGGATAATCAAGAGATAGTATTCCGTGAAGGAAATAAAGGAATTACTATGTACTATAGGTTTAAATAAAGAAAGTAAGTTTATTGAAATATTTACAGAGAGAGAAGGTGTAGGATTTATCGTGTTCAGTCCAGGGAGTCTCTCTGTTCTCCTATCTTCGGTGACCGGTGACACGGTCCCTTATTTAAAATGTTCCGGTGGTGATTACATATCTCACCATAACAATTTTTTCAAGTCTTCTTGTTAATTTTCTTGAGTCGGAATTGAGGTGGTAAAGAAATTGTTCCATATCTGATGACAACCAAAAGTATGGTTGAAAACGCTTGAGCAGAAGATATAGGACAATTCCTCTACCACCTAGATCCCAACTAAAGAAAAATAACAAGGAGACTTGAAAAAATAAGAAGAACCTACAGAGTTCCATCTGTTATATAATTAAGGAATGATTTTTTATTTTAATCATTTTTCCTTAATTATATTTTATCATTCAGTTTGGTTGGGCTTTGAACTATTCGGGCTAAAAGTTCAGTTGTGTAGTCAATTGGTGCAGTTATGTACGCGCGCAAAGCATATGACAATCACCATTGCCATAATAAACCCCCAGACAGGAAATGGGGCTGAAGTGTGGATGTCGTCATGCCTGGAAGAGATGGTCCTGAGAATTAGGAAGATTTTTGAAAAAGATTCTGTTGAGTTCCGACCATGATGTTGAGAAGCTGGGGTTCGACCATGGTGTTGAAAAGTTTGCGTCCGACCAGGCAGTTGAGGATTTGAGATTGGACCATGCAGGCAGACAATTGAGTTTCTGCAATTGGGGCAGATGATTGAGTTCTCAGCGATTGAGGTGCGGCGACGGTTAAGCTTTTCTGGTTCCGACCAGCAATGATGAATTGAGAACAAACACCACAAGATGTGCCGAACGTTGGGAGTGTTCTCAGCATAGTCTGATACGAAAGACTTTAAAGAATTGTGTCTCTCTCCTCGTGTCGAAGAACCGAAGTCAGAAGTTAATAAACCGTTCGTACCTGAACAACGGGCAGTCGCCTGTGTATTGTGTGGTTTGTATATGTATACATGTGGTATACAACACATCGTCTTTAACAAAACTTGGTTGAATATATATATATATATATATATATATAGATTCGATGGAAGATGAATTGGGAATAATTCAATTTGAGACCTTCTTAATCCTCTTTAATCCACAAGATGTACACTTATAAATATATAAGAGGATTCTTATAAATCTCCAGGAGTGTTCAGTGATTAATGGTTAATAAATTTGATACAGAGGAAATTTACAGATTTTTACGCGATTGCTATCTGATGAATCTAGTCTCATTTAAAAAGCTGCCATCTGAAATAAATTTATAATTGCCAAATGAAAGTTTTTTGATTTTTTCCAATTATATATATATGTATATATATAGGATTTGCATTTATTCTCACTGTGTGACTCATTCTTCCGCCTTTGTGCCGAACAAGGCTGAGATTAGCAAATAGCTATTCAGTATATTTTGGGGTGGGAAGAATCTTATTCTTCTGTTGAGGATAGAGACAGCGTATTCTTATCTAATATTAATTTGCATTGAGTTGTATGGTTTCAAGTATTCTTATCAAATACAAATAATTTGGTTTCAAGTACACGAAAACTATCCAAGTTAGACACGCAGAACACTGCTGGAAAAGCAGAGACGAGCTCATAAGTGACGTACTCCTATGGACCCCCACATATGGCCGAGCAAAAGCAGGACGACCAGCTAGAAGATATATACAGCAGCTATGTGAGGATACGGGATGTAGCCCTGAAGACCTGCCAGAGGCGATGAACGATAGGGAAAAGTGGCGAGAGAGGGTCAGGGATATCCGTGCTAGCGGCACAACATGATAATGATTTATATTTAATGATAATTATTTGTTTATTCACAGTTATATACTAGGCACGGTTTAGATCTGGCACAAGGCCACAAGAATAGGGTACCTAGTGAGTATTGAACTCACTACTCAGTCATTATCAATCGAATTGATTGATCATAACAACATATTAACCCGTCAGGCGTTATGTAAACAAATAATAGCTGAATGGTTTTAAATAACAAATACTAATAATCCCTAGTAAAGGATTCAACAGTTCTATTTGACTCATAAATAGGACCCTTACATCTACTACCACTCCGGGTAAGAGTTGACCTGGGAGTAATGGCAATGAAGGGATATTTCACATTTCCGAAAGCTCCAGGACTGGAGTCTCGCCAACAGATGCAGTTTTGTGTTTTACCCAAGACACTTGCTCTATTTGACCAATAGATGGGACCCTAACATCTACTACCACTCGAACTTGGGAGTAATGGCTATAAAGAGGTGCTCTACATTCGTCAAAGCTCTTGGGCTGGAGCCTCACCATCAGATGCAGTTTAATGTCATAATCAGGACATCCACGGGCACGATGTACCATCCGGGCAATTTTCAATTAAAATACAACTGGTTTGAATTCAGAGCTTGTTTTTTTTTTAAATCAGCTGATGTCCAAAGGTTAGAAATCAGTGACCACTAGTGTTTACTTATATCACCTAGTCGGCTGGATTTAGAATAGGCTGACAGGTGGTGTAATGGTTAACAAGCAAGAATAACTAACCTTCACAAGTTAGTTCGAGTCTCATAGTGTGCCCCATTTATACGGTCTTATGCCATATCTAAGCAAAAAGGTTAGTAAATTACGAATATATCCATTGCAGAGAAGTAAGCCCCCAACAAAAAAAAAGGTGTGCCCTGATTATAAAACTAAACTGATGGTGAGGCTCCAGTTCTGGAGAGTATGGAGTCACCTCTTCTTTGCCATGACTCCCATGTCAACTCTGACTTGTAGTGGAGGTACTTGTTAGTGTCCCATTTATATGCAAAAATATTCGTATTTGATTGGACCGTGTGCAAAAAAGCTCTTTTGAGACAAGTGCTGAAAAGATGTAAAAATGAACGAGCAATGAACACGACTCCCTCACCTCTAGACATAAGATTACCCAAGACAGTTGATATGTCGTTAAAATCAACCACTCAATCATATTTACACAGAGCTTGAAGGTGAAGAGGTGTGTCATCGATTCTTAAGACGATAACTGTTACACTAAGCGCAACTCTGTGTTCTACGTATTGTACACTGGGTGGCGAGGAGGTCATATCATACATGAAAATAAAACCTTCCTATTCTTTTTACATGGACAGGATTGCACAAAAGTCACTTATCATTAAAAAGCAAAACAAAACAAAACAAAACCCTCGAAAACTTTTAAATAAAGGATGTTAGTGTAACGAGTGCCCCGAATCTGAGGCCAGGCCGAACTTAATAAACATCCCGATCCACAATCTTTCCACCCACCCTACTGTTTATGTGCCCACAAGAAATGAATGGTAGATAATCCGAGCCAGAAATGAGGCGAGTAAATGTGGCACGAGCCTCAGCTGCCCGAAACTTTACAACGGAGGAGGAACAAGGGAAAAACTGTTTTCTTTCTTTTCTTCCTTTTTTTTCCTTTTTTTTTTCTTTTTTTTTCTTTTCACGAAGATTAGGAGAAGCTGATTTCGCCTGGTAGGTGTAAGGGGCAGGGGTAGAAAAAGGTAATTATTTCGGCGGGGTGCAGGTTGGAGAAAATGGAAATGTGGAAGACTCTACGGGGGAGGATGACGCAAGTGCAAGGAAGGAGAGCAGATTTTTCTCGAGCGTTCGAATGGACTTTCTTTTTTTTCTTTCTGTCTCAACTCTTCTTTCTTTCTTTCTTTCATCTACATTCTTTCTTTCTTTCTTTCTTTCTTTTGTGCAATTATACATTCCCTTATTCTTTCTTTCTTTCTTTCTTTCTTTCTTTCTTCTACATTCTTTCTTTCTTTCTTTCTTTCTTTCTTTCTTTTGTGCAGTTATACATTCCCTTATTCTTTCTTTCTTTCTTTCATCTACATTCTTTCTTTCTTTCTTTCTTTCTTTCTTTCTTTTGTGCAGTTATACATTCCCTTATTCTTTCTTTCTTTCTTTCTTTCTGTCTTTCTTTCTTTCTTTCTTTCTTTCTTTCTTTCTTTCTTTCTTTCTTCTACATTTTTCCTTTCTTTCTTTTGTGCAGTTATACATTCCCTTATTCTTTCTTTCTTTCTTTCTTTCTTTCTTTCTTTTGTGCAGTTATAAATCCCTTATTCTTTCTTTCTTTCTTTCTTTCTTTTTTTCTGAAATGCGAAACTGTACAAAAGAAAGAAAGAAAGAAAGAAAGAATTGAAGAATTTATATGTATATATATATAGAGAGAGATATATAATCAAGTCGCACTGATAGCACGGATTCCTCTCTCTCTCTCTCTCTCTCTCTCTCTCTCACTCTATCTATCTATCTATCTATCTCTCTCTCTCTCTCTCACTCTCTCTCTCTTTCCGTCCATCCATTCATTCATTGCTCTCGGCAGGTCTTCTAAATAGAATCCAGTGTCCGCACGGAGTTCATGTAAATAAGTTCTAACTGGTCGGCCATCACCGGCAAGTCCAGTTGTAAGGGTTCATTGCAGAACATCACCTTTGTGTTCACCATTACTTATCCAGCAGTGTCCCGCATGTCTTGTTCGTCATACTTGGAAGGATTTTTAGATGGGAGGTAAGTGGTCGTACAGCTGTTGTTTTCTGGGTTATATATATATATATATATATATATATATATATATATATATATATATATTCAAATGCTGCGTGACTCTGGACACCCACAAGTGAAAAGTATTAATATTTCTTCCATAAGTGATGTCGATTTAAAAGTCAAAAATGTGTAGAAGGTGCTGAATCATCTCTTAAGACATAGTTGCTGTGTGACAACTGACAAAGAAAGAAAGAAAGAAAGAAAGAATATAAAAGTCAAAAGAAAGAAAGGAAGAAACTATGTGAAAAGAAAGGAAGAAAGAATGAAAGAAAGAAAGAAAGAAAGAAAAGATCGCGTAGAAAGTTTTGACAATGTTTTATGGAAATAATGATAACGTAAGAAGTAATTTGAGGAAGAAAAAGAATTTACGGAGTTTAGAGACGAAATATTTGGCGAAATTATATCAACGAGAAATGAGATCTTGATGTAAATGGCAATGAAAAGAAGTTGCTTGTGAACAGAGCTCTTGTTGAACTACCAAAGAGAAAAAAAGAAAAAAATACTACGAAAGGGTTGTAAGTCAAAAAAAAAATGTTGTAAGTTTGTTCTTTTGTACAAGATTGTCAGCAGTGGGAGGGAGGCAAAAAAAGCTTCACTGATTTTTTAAAAAATGTAGAAGAAAAAATAAAACAATAACCCCCTTCCAAAAAAAACACTTTTGCTTTGCAACAGACAGGAGAATAACAAACAAACAAACAAACAAACAAAATGGCGAAAACTGCCTTCTTCTCTATCTTAAACCAAATAGCAAAGATTCCATAAGTTTACTCTCTCTCTCTCTCTCTCTCTCCCTTATTCTCCCACTCGTTCACTCTCATTCTCACTCTCTCATATTCTCTCATTCTCTTTCTCCCACTCTCCAATGTTTTCTCTCTCTCTCTCTCTCTCTCTCTCACACACATACACACATCTCTCTTACTCTCTCTTTCTTTTACTCTCTTCCTATACTCTCTTTAGCTCTCTCTCTCTCTCTCTCTCTCTCTCCAACTTTCATTCTCTCATTCTCACACTTTCATTCCCTCCCCCCGCTCTCGCTCTCTCTCTCTCTCTCTCTCTCTCTCTCTTTCGAGATCGCTCACTCAGTCTTTCTTGTTTTTCTCCTATTTCGTTTCTTTTTCAGTCTGACCCTTTCATTTTCTGTCCCTGCTCTGCGCATACTCACACAAATACATACACTGGATTTTTTACGCACTTACTGCAACGGTTATTATCGTATGAAACGGAATCGGTGACTTGAGTTCAAATCCTAGACCAAGTCCTTGGCATTTCACCTCACGCAAATGCACTTGGGAAAGGCATGAATCCATCTGTCCACAAATCAGCAATTCTTTGCATTCTCCAACAACCTGTACAAACGAAACTGGGTGAGTCGCCCACCATTGAAGCTAATAAATAGCAAAGCAGCAGGCGTTAACATAATTTCACCTGAAATTTGGAAACATAGGGCCCCAGCGTTGCATACAAAATTCTACAAGATTTTTGTCTGTCGCTGGGGGTATGGCAAACTATCTCAAGATCTCTGTGATGCAGTCATTATTAACCTGTACAAGAACCAAGACGAAAATTTGACAGCTCAAATTACTGAGAGGTTAATTCTTCACTTCATAATTGGAAGAAATTCTTACAAGGATTTTACAAAATAGACGGATACCCCCCCATCGCTGATGAACAATTTTTAGAGAACCTGTGTAGCCTCAGAACCATTAGAAGCGCAACAGACATGGAGCTTGTTCTCGGACAGTTTTAAGAGAAGTGTCAGGAGCAAAACAGTGGGGGTTGTCCTCGTGGTGTAATGGTTAAAGCGATGGACTGCGGAATCGTAGTACGCGAGTTCGTACTCCAGTCGCGCTATTACGTTCACTTTCGGGCAAATACCCTTGGGAAAGGTATGAACCCCCTTATCCTCCAAGTTATGGGTTTAATAGTACTACTACTGTTCTTCGAGGAGAATGGCTTTGGCATTAAATAACCTGCAAGGGTTGATATACCATTAAACAAAGAAACCAAACAAAACCTGCTTATAGAAGGTTTTACCAACTAAGTATTTGTTTAGAAATATTTGGTTGAATGTATATACATATTGAAAGAATCTGATGTTAAATAACCTGCAAAGATTGATATGCCATTAAACAAAGAAACCAAACCAAAACAGTGGGTTCCATAAAACGTTTATTGATCTGAGGAAAACATTCGACACAATGAGCAAAAGAACAATGTAGCATGTCATGGAAATTCTTGAACATGATAATCCGGGAGCACGAAGACCAATGTAGTCAAGTCAGACACAACGATAACTTCTCAGAGCTCTTCTGAATCACATCGTCTTTCTTCACCATTTTCTTCAGCATGATGAACAGAAATGAAAGATCTTGATGATTGAAGCAGATACCGACTTGAGGGCAACCTGTTTAATTTCCGACGAACACTGGTTGACACAAAGACCATGAAGCAATAGACCCGAGACCTCAGCTTTGCCGACGCTGCTGCTCTTGTAGCCCACACAGGGAGGGCTTTGTAGCATATTACTTCCTATTTCACAAAGGCTGCTCAGCTCTTCAGGCTAGAAACCAGTTTAAAGACGATAGAGGTAGTCCACCAGTCTGCACCCCGAAAAAGAGTTTCGCCCTCTCCTTATCATCATTGGTGTGACTGATTTGAAATCGATTCATCGGTTTATCTATCTGAGATGCACCACCATTAGGTGCTAAGATCGACAAAGAAGTCGGCAAAGATGAGCAGTACAGTTGACAGACTAGATGTGTTTTACAATGGGTATCAGAAGAAAAGTACGAATACCAGTGTGTATAGAGCCATCATCCTTTCCACCCTCTTATATAGCTGTGAGTCATGGGTCACTTCTCTCACCAACTACCTCTCCTCTAACGGTTCCACTAGCGCTGCCTCTGCACCATCCTCAAAATCCACTGGAGTGACTTCGCTACCAATAATGAAATCGTTGAAAAAGAAAGAAAACCATCCGCAAACGCTGGTGTGAAAAACGCTCAAAAGAGTAAAATAATTATAATAATAATAATGAAGGGACTGGAGGACTTGAAAGTTGGCAGATGAGTGGGGACCATCCAAACAACAACATTATTCAGAAAGGCCAGAATACCGAGAAGAGTCTTGGAGACTTGAAGAGACTTGCTGTCACTCAATCTCTAGTGAAAGACCATCAGCTTACGCTGATGTGAAAAACTCTAATGAGCAAATAATAATAATAATAATAATCAACAAAAAAAAAGAACTTGCAAAATTGTCGACTTTGCTGTCCCGGCTTACCACAAAATAAAACTGAAAGAAAGTGAAAAGAAGGATAAGTACCTTGACCTTGCTAGGTAATTGAAAAAACTATGGAACATGCAGGTGACAATTATACTAATTGTAATTGGTGCGTTTGGAACGGTAACTAAAGGATTATTAAAGAGACTGGAGGACTTGGAAGTTGGCGGACGAGCGGAGACCATCCAAGCTACTATAATGGAGAACGGCCAGAATACCGAGAAGAGTCCTGGAGACTTGAGGCGACTTGGGGTCACTCAAACTCCAGTGAAAGACCATCAGCTAACGCTGATGTGAAAACCTCTAATGAGTAAATAATAATAAAAATAATAATCTCCCTTGTAAGATACTCTGGGCTCTTCCTAAAATGGACAAAGGATGAACTCAGATGAACTATAAAACAAGGAAATTGAGGGATGACTTGCCAGTTTTGAGGATTGCGGAGAGGTTACAATTCAGGGACTCAAAGAATATTAACAAAACAGATGCAAAGAAAGGCTGATGACAGAATCCAACAACAGAGTTGATTTAAAGACAAACAGGAAAACAACAAACAAAAAATCTCGAAAACAAAAATGGGAATTATATGGATATTTCAAGTGACAAACTAAAGAAAATAGACACACATGAACACATGAATATGGTCAAAAAGAGGAAATCTTAAAAGAAAAACTAATTCTTTTTTCATTGCAGCAAAAAATAACGCCAATGCAAAAATTGATAATATACAACAGGATAAGAAGTATAAATCATGTGGTGTTAGAGATGAAACGGTTAATCCCACAAGTGAATACAGCTAACTAGCACAAAAGGATTACAAGAGTAGACATGAGTGGGTGGGAAAAATGGCCCATTGGGAATTGTGCAAGAGATTGAAATTTGTCCATGATAACAAATGGTATAAGTATAAACCAGAATCTGTCCCGGCAGACCACAGTGTAAAATTTAATGGAAATGAAGAAAGATGAATACCTAGACATTGCTTGAGAACTAAAAAATACTATGGAACATGATGGTGACGCTAATATCAATTGTAATTAGTGCTCATGGAACAATCCCAAAAGAATTGGTAATGGAAGGGATTGGAAGACGTGGAAATAAGAAGACAAGTGGAGACCATCCAGACTACAGCATTGTTAAGAACGGTCATAGTACTGAGAAGAGTCCTAGAGACTTGAGGGGACTTAATGTCATTCAAACTCCAGTGAAAAGTCATCAGCTAAAACTGATGTGAAAAACTCTCTAAGGAGTAAAATTGTAATAATAACCCTATTTACCAACCTCTCCGCTCGGGCAGGATAAAAACACCGATCTACAAATTACTATACTTTTTTTAAAAAATTCAGTGAAAAGTTTGAAAACCAGAAATCACAATGTCTTTTCTTTAAGAAAAAGATGATATTGGTCTGAGTGTAAATATTTGCAAAGACAAAAAGTTCCTGCAACAGTTTGCGTTGTCTTAATCTAATGGATATATTTCATGTGTGTAAAACATCTTTGTGTGAGTATGTCATTATGCAAGAGAGAAAATATAGTTATGCATTTAATATGTATGCGGCTGCCGCTGAAATTCTACTCAGCAGGGAACAAATTGAATAGTCGTACGAATATTTTGTGTGTGTAAAACATCTTTGTATGAGTATGTCACTATGCAAGAGAGAAAATATAGTTATATATCAAATATGTATGCGGCTGCCGCTGAAATTTTCCTCCGCAAGGAACAGACTGAATAGTCATACGAATATTTTGTGTGTGTAAACATGCACATTTTCGTTCATTTTAACAAATATATATATATAACAAAATTCATAAGTTCTCAAGTGACTCTTAAGCCAAGTTGCTGATTTATAAGACTTATGGCAAATATGAAAAACGTGGATTGAATTATGTACAAGATTAATAGGATCCATCAGTGGAATCTATTTCTTTAAATTCTCAATTGTCTTTTAAATCCAGGACTTTATTTACACACTTTACCACAAGCCACACATGTATTACTATATATATATATATGTGTGTGTGTGTTGAGAGAGAGAGAGAGAGAGAGAGAGAGAGAGAAAGATTCATAGTTTAATGTTAATCATCGTAGAACCCAAGTTCAAATCCTGGTTAGCATTTCCCATTGAGGTTTGGTTTCTTTGTTTAATGGCATATCAACCTTTGTAGGTTATTTAATGCCAAAGCCATTGTCCTAGAAGAACAGTAGCGGTACTATTTAACCCATAGCTGGGAGGATAAGGGGGTTCATACCTTTCCCAAGGGTATTTGCGCGAAAGTGAACGTAATAGCGCGACTGGAGTACGAACTCGCTTACTACGATTCCGCAGTACATCGCTTTAACCATTACACCATGAGGACACCCCCCTCTATTCTCCATAGAGCAAATGCCCTTGGGAAAGGTATGAGTTCGAGTACTCTCCCTCCAGCTATGGGTTTAATAGTAGAACAGACTGGATTCTTCAACCTTGTTATGGCAACCAGTCTGGGAAAAGAAAAACTCTGAATTCATATGTTAAATTCCGCTTTAAAACTACCCTTTTGTCGCATCCTGCTCATGCGAAGGGGTTGGGTATATTGGACAGTGGCATAATGATTTGAGTGTTCGCCAATAGCCCGAGAGACCTGGGTTCAATTCCCAGGTCGAGTCATACCAAAGACTCAAAAAAATGGTACTTGATGCTAGCTTGCTTAACACTCAGCATTATAAGGTAAGGATCAAGGGTAAAGTGGAGCAATTCAGGGAAAGGAGTAACGCCCTCCTGTACACCTTGGTGTAGTAGCTATCGAAAAGGGAGCCTTCGGGTCACCCTCGACAACAGTCGCCAACTTTACATATATATATATATATATGTATATATAAACTAGGGTGAGTTAAAAGTTTAGCAATATCTTGGCAACTTATTTGCTTTTGTTTTCAAGTTACAACAAAAGCAGCCGAGCATTCAAAATAGAGGCCATCATGCTGCACCGTGTGAAGCAACCTTTCTACCATTTCTTTGATCCCACGCTGTTACCAGTTCCTATCGTTCGAGTCGAAGAATTCCCTCACTGAAGCTTCCACCTACTCTGGGTTGTTGAAGCATCGCAAGCGCAAGAAGTGAGCTATGGATCGGAACAAGTAATAATCCGTGGGAGCTAGGTTCACACTATTTGCTGACTAAAGCCAGCATTCTATCAGTCCTTTGATCCCACATCAGTACTTGTCCTTTGAGGCAAAGAACTCCTTCGTTGAAGCATTAACCTCTTCCTGGTTGTTGAAGTGTCACGAGCGCAAGAAGTGAGCCATGGATCGGAACAAGTAATAATCCGAGGGAGGTATTTCCAGACTGGATGTGGCATCAGTTCGATTCCTTCATCTTGGAGATTATTCCAACACGTTCGAACAATATGAGATCCTTCGTTGTCTCGCAGCAGAAGAGATCGCTTTCTGTTGATACAATGCTGAGTATTTTTGCCTCACAATGGTATTCATCTATTCATCTAGCTGTTCGGAGTACAGGTTGGCATCGATGGTTCGACCGTCCAGAACAAACTCGTTGCGAATAACCTCTTCATGATTCCATCAGATGTAAAACATCATCTTGTGTTCAAAACGCAAATATTGCAAAACTTATTAGTCACCATATATTTAGGCAGCATTTCCTCGTTAATGCAAATTTCATTAAACATAATAGACATTTTATGTCCACATATTTTCTTCTGGATCCGTTCGAATTCCCGTATTACTTTTATCGTATTCGGGGGGAATTGATTTATGTATTGTCCATAGTTGTATGTATCCCTAGTACTTTCTACCCGACTTTGGGCGATCATCAGGGGAGGATCTATTACAAAAGTGATGTAACTTTTGTTTTAGCATATTACTACTGTGTAAGGGCGTCTTTGCCGTTGAAGATTATAGCGTTTGCTTTTAAATGTAATTCTATAATTAGTACCAGTAGCTAAAGACATTTAAGTACATTAGCATTGGTTTGAAAATTAATTCTATCAAGTGTCGGTTGCAGGTTTCTAATATGTAGTGCTTCGAGAATCTGAAGTTTTTGTTTATTATTTTGATGTTCTAATATTGTTGTGTTATCGGTGAGAATTTTTCGTAGTTGTGTTGTTGGGCATGAATGTTTTTTTAAATGCTGAGCTATTGAACTTGTGTCTGAAAGGTGCATTGTAAGTCTCCTCGACAGGGTAGTTGAGGTTAAACCAACATATATATTATTATTATCAGAGATACAATCTCCTAAAGGACATTTAAAATTATATATAACGTTGGTTTTTTGCAAAACCCCAATCGAGGGAGAGGTTTTAAACTTATTATTTATAATAAGTTTAAAACCTGGAATTTAGTCATTATATATATATATATATATATATATATCAAACAGATTCGCGATAAAGGAGCCCCACTCTCCTATAGAATTAGGTTTCTTACCTACAAACCAATCTCCTTATTCTCTGTCCATCTGTGTTTACTTACAAATATGATAGGGTCGGTAGCACGTCAGCCGTTACGTGAGGGTATATTCCTCCCACCCACGCAGTTCTGGCAGCATAAGGGCGGAGGTGAGGAGACGTATGAAGAGCGTGAAATGCATTTCATCACTCAGAGATGTTATTTATTTATTTATTTTCAAAACTCTGTTTTTATCTTGAGGGGTGTTGGTGAAAACGAATGTGTATAGTTAAGGATGGGTGAGGGGTGTGTGGCTGATTGAAAAGGAATTAATAAATATTGGGTTATGAGGAAAAAGAAGAAAAAACAGGACAAAATGAAAGGACGAAAAAGAAAGAAAGAAAGTTTTCTTTCTATCTTGAAAAAAAAAATGAACTGGAATTGATTTTTACTATAAAATTCTTTTGAAAAGATTTTACTATAAAAATGCATTGGAAATGATTTTTTTTATATAGGATTGCATTAGAAATAATTTTTATCATAAAATGATTTTGAAATAATTTTGATTTTAAAGATAAATTGGAAATTATCTTTACTATAAAAATGCATTTGTAATGCTTTCTACAATAGATAATGCATCAGAAATTTGCTGTAAAAATGCATTGGAAATTATTTTTATTATAGAAATGCATTGGAAATGATTTTTACTATAAAAATGCATTGGAAATGATTTTTACTATAAAAATGTATTAGAAATGATTTTTTACTATAAAAATGCATTAGAAATGATTTTTACAATAAAAATGCATTGGAAATGATTTTTACAATAAAAATGCATTGGAAATGATTTTTACTATAAAAATGCATTAGAAATGATTTTTACAATAAAAATGCTTAGAAAATGATTTTGGTTACGATCACATAAACAGATAACTTCAGTGATCCAAATTATGAGAAACAATTTTTTTTTCTTCCACGATTCAAGTGTATACTTCCCGGTACCTTCGAGAAAACGCCAATCCTGGTTTAATGCCATCATTGATGCGTTTAAAATATTAGCAGAAGAAATGGAAAAAGTTAATTTTAACATACCAAGAAATACTCCTTCTGCTTGAAGGCACAAACTTAAATTTCTAAATGGAAAAATTCTCGCCAAATTTAATTTGACGTGAAAAAAAAAAGATATTGAATGCTATTAATCTTTTTTATTTTTCATTATTTTCCTCTACTAGAAAGTCCAGAGAGAGAGAGAGAGAGAGAGAGAGAGAGAGGAACGACCCTTCTCTTTGGCTTAAAAAGATCGACTCATCGGAAAAGAACGCCAGGTTCCTGCATTCCAATCAAAGATCTCGAACGCACCTCTTCCTGTCCGTAACCAAACACACCAAATAAATAGATGAATAAAAAATAATCTCCATAATTTTTTTTTAATTAGCTATCATACCCTTGTTGTTACGTGGCTTAGAATACGTTGAGAGTATCCTCCTACAGAAGGGTAACCCCATCCCTAAAAAGATGTATCCTGGCTATGAAAATTTACTCCAAAAAATGTTTTCAAGGAATTATTTCTATTTAATCATAGTCATTTGTTTGCGTACAGTCATGGTTTTACTTAACTAATATTAATCCTTACAAAACAATCAGAACTTCTAATAAATATTCTCAATACAAATGATTTATAGTTACATGGTTTCAAGTATCCCTATCTAATACAAATAATTATCAAACAGATCTATTTGACCCATAGATGGGACCATAACCATATTTACCAACCCCTCCGCTCGGGCAGGATAAGACACAAGGTCAATTTTTAAGCAGAGTTTAACAGGTTTGAATTCAGAGTTTTCCTTCTCCTAGACTAGTTGCCGCACCAAGGCTAAAGAACCTAGTCTGCCCTACTATTTACCCATAGCTGGAGGGAGAATAATTGGATACATACCTTTCCCAAGGTTATTAGTGCTATGTAAAATGCAATCAGTCTCGTCCAGGATTTGAACACGTGTCGCCGTATCCATTTCCTTCGACGATAACCATTACAACACTGGCACCTCCATAGATGGGACCCTAACAGATATTACCACTCCGTGTCTGAGTGGACATAGGAGTAATGGCAATGAAGGGGTACTCCACACTGCCCAGATCTCCAGAATTAGAACCTTATTATCATATGCAATTTAATGCTATACCCAAGTCATTAAATCGTACTCTGGACATTACAATAATGTACAGTATTTGTATTAAGAATAGTAACTCGAAGCTATAATTATTATTATTATTACTATTATTATTAGCGTTAGCTGATTGACTTTCACGGGTATCTGAGTGACAGTAAGTCTGCTCAGATGTCAAGGATTCTTCTCGGTATTCTGGCCGATCTCAATAATCCTGTAGTCTGGTTGGCTTCGACCCGTCTTCCAATTTCCAGACCTTCTAATCCCCTTTCCAAACTTTTGTGGACCGTTCCGTTGGTATCATCGTCACCCTCATGTCCCACCGGGTTTTTTTTTTTTTTGTTCTCTGGCGAGGTCCAAGAACTTGTCACCTTTTTCGTTTTCTTTGATTTTTCCCTCAGTGATCTGTTGGGACGGCGAAATCCACTATTTGGCAAGTTCTCTTTTATCATAATTTTCGCCTTGACAGTTTTTCACATCAGCGTTTGCTGATGGTCTTTCACTGGAGTTTGAGTGACAGCAAATCTTCTCAAGTCTCCAGGACTCATCTCAGTATTCTGGCTGATCTCAAAAATGAAGTAGTTTGGATGGTCTCCAAAAGTCTTCTCGTCCCTTTATTATTCCTTTGGTGATTGTACCAATAGCACCAGTTATTATTATTATTATTTACTCCTTGAGAGTTTTTCACATCAGTATTAGCTGATGGTCATTCACTGGAGTTTGAGTAACAAGTTTCCTCAAGTCTCCAGGGCTCTTCTCAGTATTCTAGCCGTTCTCAATAATGCTGTAGTTTGGATGGTCTCCACTCGTGCTCCGACCGACCTCCAGTCCCTTTAATGATCGTTTAGTTACTGTACCAAAAGCACCAATCATGATTGGTATAATTGTTACCTTCATGTTCCATAATTTTTTCAATTCCCTTGCAAGGTCGAGGTACTTATCCTTCTTTAGACTTTCCTTCAGTTTTATTCTGTGGTCAGCCGTGACAACAAAGTCCACAATATTAGGTAATCCTTTTGTATGTCAAAGTCCCATAGGAGTTTATGTATGTCATTCTCTAGGACAGATGCTTTCCTGCAGTTTTATTCGGTGGTCAGCCGGGACAGCAAAGTCCACAATTTTGCTCGTTATTTTATTTTTATTTTTATTTTTTTGATTATTATAAAGTCTGGTCTTTTGGCCGAGATTAGGTGATCCGTTTGCTGTTATTATTTACTCCTTTAGAGTTTTTTACTTCAGCGTTTGCTGATGGTCTTTGGAGTTTGAGTGACAGCAAGTCTCCTCAAGTCTCCAGGACTCTCCTCAGAATTCTGGCCGTTCTCAATAAGGCTGTAGTTTGGATGATCTCCACTCGTCCGCCAACTTCCAAGTGCGCTAGGCCCCTTAGTAATCCTTTAGTTTCTGTACCAAAAGCATCAATCACAATTGGTATAATTTTCACCTCCATGTTCCATAGTTTGTTCAATTCTCGAGCAAGGTCCAGGTACTTATCCTTCTTTTCACATTCTTTCAGTTTTATTCTGTGATCAGCTGGAACAGCAAAGTAGACAATTTTGCAAATTCTCTTTTTGTTGTTGTTGATTATTATAAGGTCTGGTCTTCTGGCTGAGATTAGGTGATCCGTCTGTACGTCCAAGTCCCTAAAAAGTTTATGTGTGCCTTTTTCTAGGACAGGTGTTGGGTTGTGCATATACTATTTGTTCGTATGGTCAAATTTAAACTTCTGCCACATTTCCCAGTGGATCACCTAGCCCACCCAGTCGTGTCTAGTCTCGTACTCTTTCTGTGCTAATTTGCAGCATTCGCTTATTATGTGATTGATCGCTTCGTCTTTGTCACTGCATATAGCCTTTTTTATTATTATTATTTACTCATTTGAAGGTGTCCGTGGTGGTGTAATGGTTATCGTCGTAGGAAATGGACATGGCGACACGAGTTCAAATCCTAGACGAGACTGATTGCATTTCACATAGCACTAATACTCTTGGGAAAGGTATGAAACCAATTATTCTCCCCTCCAGCTATTGGTAAATAGTAGGGCAGACTAGGTTCTTCAGCCTTGGTGAGGCAACTAGTCTAGGAGAAGGAAAACTCTGAATTCAAACCTGTTAAACTCTGCTTAAAAAAATTGACCTTGTGTCATATCCTGCCCAAGCGGAGGGGTTGGTAAATATGATTATTTACTCATTAGAGTTTTTCACATCGGCGTTAGCTGATGGTCTTTCACTGGAGATTGAGTGACAGCAAGTCTCCTCAAGTCTCCAGTTATTATCATTATTGTTGGGTATCACTCCACGCAATGAACTAGTCCATCTGCCATATATAGCAAGGCAGACAAGAAGGTGGAGAGCTGCTTCGTATAACGGAAGTCAATACTATTAAAATCAACCAATCAAGCAAGCAAGGAAATAATCAACCTTGTTTTCAGATAAGAAAAAAAATTCTCATTTCAACTTGAGACTTTTCATACACAGCGTTTCGGTATATGTCGTTTCTGACACCTCATTTTGTTATGCAAGACTGGCTTATGAAATAACCATAAAAACCGTGTAAAATTGTTTAATTACTAACTAAATTACAAATCAGTTTTGGTTGGTTGGTTGGTTGTGTTTTTTTAATGCACTATATATATATATTTTTTTTTTCTTTAAAGAAAAAACCAAAGACTGGTTATTTTAGGATTATAAATTTATTTCCATCCTGTTTTTCGTTTCTGGTGTGAACCAAAAACACGAAGAAAAATATAACAGGACTTCTTCAGATCCAATGGATAAATAAAACAGAATAGATACGTAAGGGTGGGGAAGAGATTTAAAGAGTTACTTCCTCGTTTTATTGAATTTCCGTTTTTTTATTTACCTATTTATTCTATTTTCAAAATTCTTCCGGAAAACGGAAATTCAATAAAACGAGGAGGTAACTCTCTAAATCTCTTCCTCCCTCTCCCCACGTATCTATTCTGTTTTATTTATCCATTGGATCTGAAGAAGTCCTGTTATATTTTTCTTCGTGTTTTTGGTTCAGAAACGAATATATATATATATATATATATATATATATATATATATATATATATAATTTATAAATGCATGCTTTGTTAATAGCATTTTTAAACAAGCCGGAGAAAATTTTTGCACACAATCAAATGGTTGCAAGTATTTCTATCAAGCACTAATAATTCTATTTCATATCGATTATTTGTTTGCACACAATTGAATGGTTTTAAGTATTGTGGCCTAGTGGGTACAGTGTTCGCCAATGGTCCGGGAGACTTAGATTCAATCCTAGGTCGCGTCATTACCAAAGACTTTAAAAATAGTACTTGATACCTCCTTGCTTTACACTTTTACAATTATTTCTTTGCTCACAGTTAAACGGCTTCAAGTTTGCTATTTAACACTAATAGTTCTATTTTACAGAATTCATTCATTTGCTCAAAATTGAATGGTTTCAAGTATTCCTAAATAACATGAATAATTCTGTTTACTATTAATAATTTGTTGGAATGCGCTTAAATAGCTCCAAATATTGCCATCTAACACCAATAGCTTTATTTGCACACCGTTGAGTGGTTTCAAGTATTCCTATCTAATACTAACAGTTCAATTTAACATGTCATTTGTTAGCAAATAGCTCAATGCTTAAACAGTTCTATTTAGCCCATAGACGAGACTCTGATAGGTACTACCACTCCGGGTCAGATTAAACCTGGGAGTAATGACCATGAAGGAGGACTCCACATTCTCACCATCATACTGTTTAGTGTCATATCTAAGACACTTTCAGGGAGTGGGTCTTTCCTCTCTGCAAAGACGCAGTCAATTTTGATAATAGTTCCTTTGGAAAGACACATACCGACAAAAACGTTGTTTCCACTCCAAGAAACAGTGCTAGAAGTCTTCAACTGGCACTACTTCCATCATGTCCTGTTGTATATTCTCAACAGTTTCCAAATGGTTCCAATAGATAATCGCTCAGAGATGAAATCTTCTGGAAGTCTTCAACTGACACTACCTTCTATTGGTTCATCATATGTTGCATGTTTACAACTATTCCCAAATGATCTTTTTCGAAAATCACACACTGATGAAGGTATTGTTCCACTCCTGATAACTACAGGAAGTATTCAACTGGCACTGCCTTAAGTTGGTTCATCACGAACTGTTCCATGTCCTTCATACTTTCCAAATTAAGATCACTGAGATGGTTTTGGATTTTGAGGAATTGGAAATAGTCGCAAGGACTAAGATCAAGAGAGTGAAGAGACAATTGTATCACATGAATATCATTTTTGGTCAAAATCTTTATAAACCTGTTCGATATTATTGTGTTTTAAGCACTTGACCAAATATACTTGTAAAATCTAAGATTACTCGGTTGATTTTCAATCGAAGTTATTAGGGTCCCCGTGGTGAGGCTGCAGTTTTGGAGTTGTAGGAAGTGTGAAGTAACCTCTTCATTGGTACTACTCCCACATTCACTCTGACCCGGAGAGATAATACTTGTTAGGGTCCAGTTTGGGGGTTAAATAGATCTGTTTGAAAATTATTAACAATAGACAAATTATGTAACGGTGTGCAAATTATTCTCATAAAGAATATAATTTATCTGAATTTTTTAGATGAAGCTTCATAAGCAATATTTTGTGTGTTATTTTTCGGACTGTTGTCCTCATCTTTATTATTGTTTGATGTACTACAACGTTTCGGACGCTGTATCCTCCGGCAATCTTCAGGTGTCCCTGATTTATCTGGGTAGCATGGACAGCTATCGATAGGCAATCGGTCATATGAAAGTCAGGACTGACCAATAAAATAAAACGTAGTTTCTTCCAAGCAGCAGTCGTGTCGACACTGCTGTATGGATGCACTACATGGACGCTAACTAAACATATAGAGAAAAAGCTTGACAGCAACAACACAAGAATGCTGAGAGCAATATTGAACCAGTCCTGGAGGCAACACCTCACAAAGCAGCAGCTGTACGGCCACTTACCACCCATCACGAAAACTATCCAAGTTAGACCAACCAGACATGTGGAACACTACTGGAGAAATAAGGACGAACTCATAAGTGATGAACTCTTGTGGACCCCTTTGCATGGACGAGCAAAGGCAGGACGACCAGCTAGAACCTACATACAGCAGCTCTGTGCCGATATGGGATGTAGTCCTGAAGACCTGCCAAAAGCAATGGACGATAGAGAATGGTGGCGAGAAAGGGCCAGGGATATCCGTGCTGATGGCGATAGAAATGATTCAACCTGGGATATCCTTTTTAAAAGTTTAGCTGTGGGTCATATTTCTTGAACGCCTTGTTTGACTAACACTCAAACTTTAAAAATGATTTCCTAGGTTGAATCATTTTCATACCCAGATAAACAAGAGACACTTGAAGAAAGCCGGAAGATACAGCGGCCGAAATGTTGTAGTACAACTAAAAACAATAAAGATGAGGACAAGAAAAATCACGCTCAAAAGAATAGTTACTTGACGCTATAATTCCTTAAAAAGAATTTTTGTTTGTTTGTTTGGGTTTTATGGCATATCAAGCTTTGTAGGTTATTAAATGCCAAATCTATTTCTATACAAATAAACAGTCCAATTTCAAACAATTCAATATAGCATAAGTTCACAGTTGAATTGTCAAAATCATTTCTGTTCCAAGCTATTCAGTTTAGTTAAACAGTTCTATTTCAAACAATTCAGTTTAGCGTACGTACAGTTTCAATGTCAAAAACACTTCTATTTCAAAGAATTCAGTTTAGCATAAGTACGCAGTTTACGTGTCAAAATAGTTCTATTTCAAGCAGTTCAGTTAAGTATAAGTACGCAGTTTAGATATTAAAACAGTTCTATATCAAGTAATTCAGTTTAGCATAAGCACACATTTTAGTTCTATTTGACCAATAGATAGGACCCTATCTGGTGCTATTACATCTGAGTTGACCTGGGAGCGATGGCAATGAAGGGGTGCTTGGAATTCCCCAAATATCCTGCATTACAGGAACCTCACCATCAGATTGTTTAGTGTCATATTGTTATATAATTAATGAATGATTTTTTTTATATTAATCATTTTTCGTTAATTATATTTTATCATTCAGTTTGGTTGGGTTTTGAACTATTCAGGTGCATGGTCAATTGGTGCAGTTTACTCTCGCGCGCAAAGGATATGATAATCACCATGGTCATAATAAACACCCAGATAGGAAATGGGGTTGGAGTGTGGATGACGGTATGCCCGGAAAAAATGGTCCTGAGAATTTGAGGATTTTGAAAAAGAGTTAGTTGAGATTAGACCATGGAAGCAGAGAGTTGAGTTTTTGCCATTTGGGGGGAGAGTTGGGTATTCAGCCTTTGAGAGTTGGATCTTGACTGTTGAAAGATGTAGTCGGGTTTTTCGAATCTCTACCCACAGAGATCTTAAACATCACAAGATGCGCCGCATGTTGGAGGGGTCAGCATAGTAAGAATTGTGTCTCTCTCCTCGTGTCGCCATGAACCGAACCCAGAAGTTAATAAACCCATGCCTACCTGAAACAACAGAGTCCACCTGTGTTTGTACATGTGTAATATAATGGCCGAGGGATTTCGTTTTATGCCTTTGGGTTTAGTTAGGCTGAGAACCTTTCGGCTCAGTGCATGGGTCACTTAGGTGCAACATTAACACAGGTGTTCACGCGCGTGCGCGGAGCGGACGTGTCACTCAGAGATGTCACAATAGCCCAGAAGGGAAACGGGGCTACAGAGTGCGGGTGACGTCACGCACCGGAAGTGCGCAGAGGATTTGGGGGATTTTGAAAAAGTCAGTTAGTTGAGTTGAGTCCTGTCTCGGGAGAAGACGGTTGGCTTTCGCTCGCTCGCCGAAGTCAGATCAGTGGCCTTTGTGGCGGGTGCCGCACGAGATGGGGGGGGGGCAGATGAAAAAGCCAGAATAGAAAGAATTTGTATCTCTCTCCTTATGTTGAAGACCCTTTAAACTCAAAGGTAATAAAAGGTTTCGTACCTGAACTAAGAAGTCGTAAGTGTTTTTCGTGTTTCGAGATTCCTATGTTCTATGTATATATATATATATATATATATATGAACAGTCTATGTATATTTCACATAGCCATATCATTACTATGTTATATATGTATGGTATAAAACAATATCCAGGACACTCATTGGTGGAGGTCTTATCCTGCTGCAGAAGTGCAGTCGGTGTATTCTACAGGCCCAGCCGAATGAGCAAAATATTAGTTAAGATCATTGTTTGAAATATTTTGTGTACAAATTATTTACAAAGGAATGGCGTAAACAATATAACTGTGCAAATCATTAGGTTGGAATTTTTGAAACCACATAACTGCGAATTATTTGTATTAAGAATAATTACTTGAAACTCTCGGAACACTACCAGTGGTGTAGTGGCTGACGTGTTGGACTGCGACACCGTAGTAAGAGAGTTCGAGCTCCAGTTGCGTTATTGCATTCACTTTATGACTAATACCCTTAGGAAAGGTATGAACCCCACTGTCCCCATCCCCGACAATTATTTAAAAAGAACTATTATTGTTCTTCTCCGATGGTGGCTTTGGCATTAAATAACCCACGAAGATTGATATGACGTTAAACAACAACAAAAAATAAATCAAATAAATTGTAGCTAGCTAAGTTGTTAGCGACCGTAGTCAAGGGCGACCAGAAGGCTCCCTTTTCAATAGCTACTCCACCGAGGTGTAGGGGAGGGCACTAATCCTTTCCCTGGATTTCTCCACTTTACCTTTGATTTGTACCTTATAATGCTGAGTGCTAAGCAAGGAGGTATCAAGTAACATTTTTAAAGTGATTGGTATGACGCGGCCTGGGATTGAATCCAGGTCTGCAGGACCATTGGCGAACACTCTACCCATTGGGCTAGGTCAATTGCCTGCAATTGACCTAGCCCAATATATCATCTCTGAAAATGACCACAAAAACTTTATTTTTACCTTCAGACTCACTCTCTGTCTTAATATCACTAAAAAAAATTACAAAAATTGATACTATTTACCCAACCCCTCCGCTCGGGCAGGATATGACACAAGGTCAATTTTTAAGCGGAGTTTAACAGGTTTGAATTCAGAGTTTTCCTTCTCCTAGACCAGTTGCCTAACCAAGGCTGAAGAACCTAGTCTGTCCTACTATTTACCCATAGCTGGAGGGAGAATAATTGGATTCATACCTTTCCCAAGGGTATTAGTGCTATGTGAAATGCAATCAGTATCGTCCAGGATTTGAACTCGTATAGCCGTGTTCATTTCCTACGGTGATAACGACTTTACCACGGGCACCTCCGTAAAAAAATCTGGAAAATCCCTTAATCCTTCAACAATTGAATAGATTAGACTCTAAAGAAATTCTTCTATGTTGGATACCAAACTATATTAGACTTAATGGAAATAAAAGAGCTGACTCAACTAACAAAATGGCCTTAGATTTGGCTTTTGACAAATTCAAAATTCCATATACTGACTTAAAGCTTAATAAATTTCTTTATCCTAAATGGCAACAAAGCATTCATAATAAATTCTTCTTAATCAACTTTAGGAGACTGGAGACCAGCTTTCAAAAGACTTACACACTTCTTTAGACTCAATCTAGAACAACAGCCTTAATGTATAACATGTTAAAACAGTCTGTACTGTTAAACAGTTTTTCATAGAATATAAAACTTTCACTCACATCAGAAAATGACTTTTCAATATGTAAATAATATGAAAGATCTATTTGAAAATGTCAACACTGATAAAATTCTGTCCTTTTTGAAAGAAACAAAATTTTACCAAAAAATAAAAATGTAAACCTGATCAATGTTATACAAAGTAATCCTACCACTTGATTTCCAAAGATGCTAGCATATTGTCAAAACTTTTGACCACAAAAATCTAATTGTAGACATACAACATTCCTTATTCTCAAACCTCTTGATATAAAATATCCCTTGATGGGTTGATATGCAGTTAAAATCCATTAAACCAAACAACCAACTCAACACATGTATATAATGAGAATATACATATCTACATTCGGGGTATTTCAAAATAGATGCAAACTTTTTATATGATAATGATTTATTACTGAGACAAGTGCAATGGATGTTATTTGGAACACGGCATGTAAAAAATTCATCCTTTGAGATAGAGACATCATCTAATTTTTGTGTAATTTTTATTATATCAGCTTCCAGGACATGCTATCTTTTTTTGAGTTTCTTGTCTCGGTAATAAATCATTATCATATTAAGGGGTTGCATCTATTTTGAGACAGTTTGGAGTGATTTTTGTTTCCAAATAAGTAGTGAGTCAAGATATTTTTTCTTTCTTATCCAAGATCGAGGATTAATAGTTGTTATTTTAGACTATTTTCGAATATGAAATAAAAAAAGGACACAACATAATTATTAGGATAGTTATGAGTAGTCAAATGGATTCCATGTATATTGAGACACTCTGCATATATATATATATATATATATATATATATATATATATATATATATATATATATATAGAGAGAGAGAGAGAGAGGTAATGATTAATGCCACACAAACCCCGTAATACGATTCCCGACGATGCTAACGTATCGTCAAAACTGTTAACTACAAGAATCCAATAGTAGACGAAGAAGATATCTTATTCCTTAATCTTTAAGCATAGAATAAGCCCACACATGTTGATATGCCGTTAAAATCCATTAAACCAAACCAAAGCAAAAAAGATTGACTTCGGTATCAAATAAGTCAACAAGGTTTGAGCTGCCATGAAACCAACCAACCAGTCAGCCAACCAACCATTTATCAATTCCATGGTAAAAAATAATTAAAAATTGGGAGTGGGGTGAATCTGGAAAAAAGTGCTTTGACAAAAACACTGATCTAATCCGTATCAACAAAGTATTGGGGTAGGTCATTAGTAATTTTCGTTTTTTAAAGGCAAATTGTGACCATACATTTCAAAGTAGCAATGTTTTAAACGCAATCAAAAATTATCTGATGAAAGTGCCTTTATTGGTCATTCTTATTTCCATAGTGAAAGAGTTTACATCATAATTTAATGTATGATCTCACCCACCCCCCACAAAAAAATTGAAGAACTGAAAGGGCATAGTCAACATAAAATGTGAGAGTTTAAGAACGTTACAGAAACAGCTAAGAAAATTTCTAGTATTTAAGACCAAAGTGTCATTATTGACCATTAAGTCTGGCGATATGTGATTATGAACCCAGACCAGGACACTTATAAGACGTTGATCAAGATGTTTTGGTAAATAGTATCAAGATGTTTTAAGAGAATCGGTGCAATGCAATTTTGAGCTTTTAAACCGCAATTAAGTACACAATACAGATTTATACTTTCCCCAGCTGCAACATAGGCAGGAAAATCTTCTAAGAAAACGTCTCGCACTTGTCCCTTGGAGAAAAGTCGCGTTTCTCAATAATTACGCAAGGCCACATTCAGCAAGAATCATGCAGGAAAAAAAACTTTGGATATATACTTGTCTCTTCTACCTAAACTACCATGATTTTTGATAAATTAAATCGTAGGTGGGACCCTAACAGGTATTTTTCGCTCCGGGTTAGATTGAACCTGGTAATGAAGGGGTTCTCCACACACCCAAGCGTTTAGTATCATACCCAGTTCACCCCTTTGAGTGAGCCCTCAGCCCTTTGTAGAGAATACAGTTAGCGTATTCTAATGTTTGATAATAGATTGACTGAATCTTTTATTTGGCTTGTAAGTAAAGCAAAATAGCGACCTTAGTCTAGGGTGACCCGAAGGCTCCCTTTTCAATAGCTACAACACCGACGTATAGGGAAGGGCGATCCTCCATTCCCTGGATTGCTCCACTTTACCCTTGATACCTACCTTATAATGCTGAGTGTTAAGCAAGGCGGCATCAAGTACCATTTTTTTGAGTCTTTGGTATGACTCGATCAGGGAACTCCGATCTCCCGGACCATTAGCAAACACTCAGCTCATTTGGCCAATGGCCTGAGATAATTTTGAACAGATTTAAACAGTCGTTCTAAAAGCAGACACCCTTAATAAACGAAAACTGATTGGCAGTTTAAGGTCATTAGAAAGCTATACCCTAAAATGAAGATCCAAAAATTCATATGACTGAAATCCTAGAAGTTGGAATTTTGATTTTAACTTGAAGTTAGCCCAGAGTCGTTGAATTGTGCAGACCTAATCTCCATCTATGGTCTAAGATGGCTAATTCCCGGCTGTTGTACGAATTCGTTTATATTTTTAGGAAGATATCTTGAAGCTGAATATAAAAATGTGTACAAAAGAAATGTCTTCTTTATTCGTCCTTGCAAAGAACACGGAACAAAGTGGGGTCGTGATAAAATATGGCTGCGAGAAGAAAACAAACAAGATGGCGGTGCAATACTAAATCTCGTTTACAGACAATTTGTGCAATTTTACTATCAAATGGAAGATTTTTGTGTAAAAAAAGGATTTGTATATTTTTTATTTTCCTTGATTTTCTCTCTGCGGTTCGCAGAAAACGACAAAATCCTCTAGACGACAGGTTCTATATTTTTCTTGTAAATTAACACTTTTTAAGACATTTTAATGCATGGCTCTTATAAAAATATTGCTATATATATATATATATATATTTAAGATTTTTTCGTAATATAGAGATATACTATGTTTATGCTATTGTCTTATTGCACACATATATAAAATAATACTTAGGAAAATTGAAATTTAGAATGTGTATCAAATGGATTATCCCGTTAGACTAAAAGGTTGTTTTTAAAATTTTTATCTGTCAACAAAAATATTCAATATTATATGTATTATTTTGAAAAAAAAAAAATTTAAAAAAATGGACGTCTCTTAAGATGATTTCCTGAACATTTTAAACTAACTGTCGAGCGTTTGAGACATCTGGGTCAGCACATTCAAACTTTTGATTCAGTTTTATTTTCTTTATTTACTGGCATATCAACCTTTGTGGGTTATTTAATGCCAAAGCCCGTCTTGTTGAAGAAGAGCAGTGATACTATTTAAGCCATATCTGGGAGGATAAGTGGAGGATTCATTAATCTCGAACAGATTTGTTTGATACAAACGAAATCACAAGAGTCAAGTATATTGGCTAATGAAGGACCATGGTAATGGTATATTGAGGATTTGTTTCGTTGGTTTTGTGGTATGTCAACCCTTGCTGTGTTATTTAATGCCAAAGTCAGTATTTTTTTATGGCAACCATATGGCTTCAAATAAATTTCTATTTGACAACACTTGATAACAAAGTAAATTTAATCCATTGATTTGGGATATTCCAATGTATTATTAATAATTTTTTTTTTGGGTTCTATTCGGTTTCGTAGTAGATAAAAATCGACAACATAAAACCCAAAATCGACAATATACTTAGAAAAAACCAAAATGGCTTCCGAAGAAATAGATCTACGACCTCACAAATATTAACCATCCGCAGAATCCTTGAAGGTGTACGGGCAAAGAACCTACAAGCGACATTAATATTTGTCGACTTTACCAAGGCTTTCGACTCCATTCACAGAGGAAAGATGGAACAAATCCTACTAGCGTACGGCATACCTAAAGAAACCGTAGCGGCAATAACGATTCTCTATAGAAACACTAAAGTAAAAGTACGATCACCAGATGGAGACACAGAATACTTCGACATTGTAGCAGGAGTACTACAAGGGGACACGCTGGCTCCGTATCTCTTTATCATTTGTCTAGACTACGTACTTAGAACATCGATTGACAAAATCAAAGAGAATGGCTTCGAACTGACGAAGAAAAGAAGCAGAAGATACCCCGCAACAACAATTACCGACGCCGACTACGCCGATGACATAGCGATACTGGCAAATACACCTGACCAAGCCGAAACACTTCTGCATAGTTTGGAACGAGCAGCAGCAAGCATAGGCCTCCATGTTAATGCACACAAAACGGAATATATGTGCTATAACCAAACGGGGGACATCTCCACTCTAGAAGGAACCCCTCTTAAACTAGTAGACAAATTCACGTACCTAGGAAGCAGCGTCGAATCAACCGAAAAGGACATCGAAACGAGGTTAACGAAAGCATGGACAGCTATCAATAGGCTATCGACTATATGGAAATCAGACCTAACCGATAAAATGAAACGCAGTTTCTTCCAGGCGGCGGTCACATCGATACTGCTATATGGATGCACTACATGGACGCTAACAAAACGGCTGGAGAAGAAACTAGATGGCAATTACACAAGAATGCTGCGTGCAATCCTGAACAAGTTCTGGCAGCAACACCCCACAAGACACCAACTGTACGGCCACCTGCCCCCTATCACGAAAACTATTCAAGTTAGGCGAACCAGACATGCAGGACATTGCTGGAGAAGCAGAGATGAACTCATAAGAGATGTACTCTTATGGATCCCCACACACGGCCGCGCAAAAGCAGGACGACCAACACGAACGTACATTCAGCAGCTATGTGAGGATACAGGTTGTTGTCCTGAAGACCTACCTAGGGCGATGAACGATAGGGAGGAGTGGCGAGAGAGGGTCAGGGATATCCGTGCTACCAGCACGATATGATGATGATGATGATGATTAATAATTTACAGGCAGTTTAAACAGATAAATAATAGGGTTCATGCCTTTGATTTAGTTTCTTTATTTAATGGCATATCAAACTTTATGGGTTATTTAATGGCATATCAACCTTTATGGGTTATTTAATGCAAAACCACCCTTGTAGAAGAACAGCAGTGATACTATTTAACCTATAGCTGAGGGAATAAGAGGGTTCATGCCTTTGATTTGGTTTGTTAATTTAACGACATATCAACCTTTGTGGGCTATTTAAAACCAAAACTATCCTAATAGAAGAACAGCAGTGATACTATTTAACCTATAGCAGAGGGAATAAGAGGGCTCGTGCCTTTGATTTGGTTTCTTAATTTAACGGCATATCATCCTTTGTGGGCTATTTAAAGCCAAAATTATCCTAATAGAAGAACAGCAGTGATATTATCTAACCCATAGATAGGGGTATGATAAGGGGGTTCATTGTTCTCAAACAGATCTATTTGATACAAACGAAATCACAAGAGTCAAGTACGTAGGCCAATGAAGGACCATGGTAATGGTATACTGAGGGTTTGTTTCGTTGGTTTTATGGCATATCAACCCTTGTTGGGTTATTTAATGTTGAAGTCAGCCACTTTTATAAGCAATATATGATTTTAATTAATTATTTCTATTGTAAAATAATAATCATTTGTTAATTTTGTATATCTTCAATTAACTACTCTTCTCTCGTTTTTCACGCAATTATATGGTTTCATGGTTTGGTATCTTTGTTTAATGGTTATTTAATTGTAATATAATGGCCGAGGGATTTCATTTTATATATCTTGCCTTTGGGTTTAGTTAGGCTGAGAACCTTTCGGCCCAGCAGATGGGTTAGTTAGGTGCAAACTTAAGCACAGGTGTTGACGCGCGCGCGGGAAGGATGTGTCGTTCACAGATGCCAAAATAAAAATCCCAGATAGGGGGATGGGAATGACGTCATGCACCGGAATCTAGCGCGGAGGATTTGGGGGGATTTGAAAAAGTCAGTTAGTTGAGTTGAGTTCCTGGCCCGGAAGAAGACGGTTGACTTTCGCTAGCTCGCCGAAGCCAGGCCAGTGGCCTTGTGGCTGGTGCCACACGTGTTGGGGTGGGGATATGGAAAAGCAAGAATAGAAAGAATGTGTATCTCTTTCCTTATGTCGAAGAACCTTTAAACTCAAAGGTAATAAAAAGTTTCGTACCTGAACTAAGAAGTCGTAAGTGTTTTTCATGTTTCGGGATTCCTATTGTTATATTGTCATCTACAGCATCACAACGACACAATAACAAAGACGCAGGAAGACTTCTTTATAAAAATATTTAACTCTCTCTTTATTGCAAGGGTTCGAAAAGGGTTACTCAAGGTTTGCGTGAGAGAGGGTGTTGGAGACCGAACAGAAACTGTAATATTTTGACCCCAAACTTATGGCCGTCAACGTTGTGTCTTTCTCGTTCTCCAGATGCTCAACCGGAGGCCCTAGGATCCACTCTGCTGGGTGCTGTCTTTCTTTACTGCATCTTATCAGCAACCTCTCTCCCCAAACTTCATCGGGGTTCCCGAGGGCCCCCTCGGCAGGGTGTGGCTTTCCCTACCACATCTCGTCTCCAACTCCGTTTCCAACTCTACTGCAATTGCCCGTCGAACTCAACTGTCTGACTTCTGTCTTGACTGAGTTATATAATAGTTCAATACCCACTCAATCGCCCACTCGATCGCCCACTCGATCTTTGAAATCGCATGTTTAATCGTCATTAAGCGGAAATAACTGTCATGCAGTTCAGAGGTCACTCTCTTCCGGTGCGTAAGTCTATGAGAGTATCATGGGATTTTTTAGCTTGTCCCATTTTGTTTGCCAATTTCCGCCCACGCGATTTCCTCTCCTAACTGCCATTGGAATGTGTCACTTCCTTCCGGTGCATCACCTTGAATGGCATTTTGGGCCGGGTCGAAGGCCAAAATACAACACTATGTTCTATGTATATATGTTATGAACATTCTTCTATGTGTGCTTCCCATATTCATGTATGACAATGTTACATAATGTCAAAATCATCGTTGTAGAAGAACAGTAAAAAAGAGTAAAGTGGGTGACCTTAGTCAAGGGTGACCCGAAGGCTCTCTTTTCAATAGCTACTACTGTTGTATAGCCATAATGGTATCAATCACAACAGTAATACAAATACAGGCGGACTCTTTCGTTTCGGATGCGAACGGGTTTATTAATATCTGGCTTCGGTCCATGACGACACAAGAAGAGAGACATAATTCTTAAAAGTCTTTGCTAACCATACTATGCTGACCCCACCCCAACGCATCTTGTGATGTTTAAGATCTTAATTCATCTCTGCCGGTCGAGATCCGAAAAACTCAACCGCATGCCTCAACGGTAGAAAACTAAACTCCCGTCTTCAATGGTAGAAAACCCAACTGCACCTTCAGCGGTCGAATACCGAACTATTGTCTTTTCAAAATCCTCAAATTCTCCGGACCATCTCTTCTGGGCATGATGTCATCCACACTCTAGCCCCATTTCCTGTCTGAGGGTTTATTATGACAAATGGTGATTGTCATATTCTTTGCGTGCGGGCGTAAGACTGCACCCAATGACTATGCACCTGGACTAAGAGACCCGAGTGGTTCAAAGCTTTAACAAACTGAATGATAAAATATAATTAACGAAAAATGATTAATATAAAAAATCATTCCTTAATTATATAACACTAGACCAAGGTGTCGTGAAGGGCGCTACTCCATTCCCTGGATTGCTCCACTTTACCCTTGATACCTACCTTATAATGCAGTGTTAAGCAAGGAAGCACCAAGTACCATTTTTTTATTCTTTGGTATGACTCGACCTGGGAGTGAACCCCGGTCTTTCGGACCATAGACGAACACTCAACTCATTAGGCAAATGGCCCGAGATAATTTTGAACAGATTTAAGCAGTCGTCCAAAAAGCAGAAACCCTTAATAAGTTAAAGGAAAATTGATAGTTTAAGGCCATTAGAAAGCTATACCCTCAAATGAAGATCTAAAAATTTGCATTAGCGCAACTTGAGTTAAAATTCTCTAACTACGGTGTGACAATCCAGCACTTTAGTTTCAACGCTATTCCAACGTTTTCAGTCTTTTTATTAACTACAATATTTTTTTCAGTCAGACAATCTTGAAGACTGAAGTTAAAGGTTAGGGTTAGGGCTAAAATAGATGGAAAACAACTGACATTTGTATTACATGAGTTTAATTTAATCAGTCTAGCACAAGAGCATAATGATCGAGCGCGTAATTCTGTATTATAATAATTATCTTAGAGACGAGATTGTCAGTCAGAGCATCACAGCGAGGCTTGCTTACTAGTTTCGTTGGCACTTTTCTTAGCTCAGAAGAATTGTGCAATTTGTAACCTGAGGATGGCAATTTGTTTTTGCGGTGGAGGCGTTAGAGGCGGTGAGGGTGGTGTTCTTTTTAGCCAGCTTCAGAGGAACAAGTGCGATCAACTTACGTTGTCATTTTATACTAAACTCTATTGCCATGCTTCTAGCTTTTGCATTAGGCAATGGCGTTTATCGTCCCGACAAACCCTTCTTTACGCCTGGCAACCTGCAAACATCAAGAATTTTTCATCTTTCTTTTTTTTTTTTAAGTCAGGAGGCCTTGAAATATTTACTTGTCTATCTATATCTAAGCTAAGCCTAACTCATATATCATCTATGAATATATTATTAAAATTCTCATTATATGTATGTGTGTGCGCGCGCGCGTGTGTGATGAGAATTTTAATAATATATTATATGAAGTAATGAAAAGATAATGGAAATGAAGAAAAAGAAAAAAATGGGAAGAAAAAATGAAGACAAGTAGAATAGATAATCACACACACACACACACACACGTATATATAAATATATATATATATTGGGATGAATAGGTCCACTAAGAGATTTATATTTTTTAAGAATTAAATCTCTTTGTGGACCTAATCACTTTAAAATATTTACCTCTTTTCTTCCTTTTGACCGACAAAAAAAGTACACACACACACACACACACACACACATATATATATATATATATACAGATTTGCACACACACACACACCCACACACACATATAAACACACACACACACACACACATATATATATATATATACAGATTTGCACACACGCACACACACACACACACATATATATATAGAAAATAAAAGAAATCCAAACAATAAAAAATTTTGTCCCCCAATATTATAAAACCCAAAGTATTTAAATTTTGATCTACCGATATTTATTACGGGAAGTTTTACGTGGACGACACAAACATTATATATATATATATATATGCGCGTGTGTTGGGGTGTGTATAAACCGGATTTCGAAGAATATATTTTTGTTTTTACTTAACAGCTAAAATGTGATTATATATATATGTATATACATATATATATAAGTGTGTAATTCAATGCATTAGATGAATTTTCCCTTAGGAATTGTTAATAGGATGCACTGTCTACACTTTGTTGTAGCCTAATGAAAAGGTTACTGAATGAGAAATAACCAAAATGGAAGTTGGAAATGAAAGGGAAATCTTTATAGCATTAACAAAATACAATAATTGCTAGCGGAAGAAAGTAACCACCGCTAGTGGTGACTATTTAGAATATTTTCAGCTCCCTACAGTAGTGTCTAATATATGTATGAGGAGTGTGACATACCTATTAATGTTCATAGGTATGTCACACACCTGCTCCAAGAAAAAATTTGTTATGGTTCCTTTTATTTCCCAGAGCACTATCAGCGTGACCTTCTTTACTCAACGCCACGCCCGAAACTTTTTCTTTACTGGAAAGTCAGTGTGTTTCCATAGCATAGAATGCCTTTTCGTCAGAGGCTCCTAGTTATAGATCCATGTTCAGCCCATTTGTAAACATCTATTTTATCTAAAACATTCTTCTTCGTACACAGGACACATTCTTCTGTAGAGTTCACATGGTTTGCATATTTTAGCCGCCTAAAATATAATAACAGACCTCTGTTCAAGCGCGGAATTCTCTGTCTGATTTGTCACCATTTTAAATGCTTTCGTGAGATTGAAATAATTTTCCCTATAAACCAATTCCAACCAACTGTGTATGTATGAGTGTGCATGTGTGCCCAAAACAAAAAATTCTAAATAAAAGATCAGAACTGATATCTAAATGTAGGTATGAAAACAAAATCCTGCAAAGCCAGTTGAAAACTAACTTCTCGAAAAACTAATAAAAATCTGTGAACGAAAATAAATAAATAAATAATGATAATATGAAAATAACAAAAACAGAAAAGGGAAGATGAACAACTGTATGGATATTTCAAGCGACAAGCGAGCGATATTACACACAAGAAGACACAGACATGGCTAAGAAAGGGAAATCTAAAGAGGGAAACTAAATCTCCACTAATTGCCGCACAAAATAACATCATAAGAACTAATCCTATTAAACCGAAAAACGATAAAATACAACAAACTAGCAAGTGTAGGTAATGTGAAGAAAAAGATGAAATGAGAAATCCCATAATAAGCAAATGCAGCAAGCAAGTACAAAAAGAGTATAAGACTCAACATGACAGGGCGGGTAGGGTGATCTATTGGGAACTGTGCAAAAAATTGAAATTTGACCAAACAAACAAATGATATACGCACAAACCAGAATCTGTCTTGAAAAATGAGACGCATGAAATTCTCTAGGATTTTGAGTTACAAAGAAACCAACGAATTCCAGCCAGAAAATATTTGAAAACTGTGATACAAATCTTAACCTCTTACTTCATGTAGATGGGTCATTCCCCTAATGTTTTTGGTTGGTTGGTTGGTTTCTTTGTTTAATGGCATATCAACCTTTGTAGTTTATTTAATGCCAGAGCCATTCTCCTAGAAGAACAGTAGTGGTACTATTTAACCTATAGCTGGGAGGATAAGGGGCTTCATACCTTTCCCAAGGGTATTTGTCCGAAAGTGAACCTAATAGCACGACTGGAGTTCGAACTCGCGTACTACGATTCCGTAGTCCATCGCTTTAACCATTAAACCACCAGGACCCCTCGCAATGTTTTGTTTGTTGTTTTAAGTTGTTTTTTTTTACTCACATTTAAAAAATCCATTTAATAACATAACCATCATTTAAGATGATACAATAAAACGGGGATGAATATAAAAGACAACATTAAATTAAAAAAATATCAATATCTATAAACAAATGGCAATTCTTTTCTCTAAGAGTTCAATAGACGGAGTAAAAATGCATTTAGTTTCTTCATATTAATTCAGAGTTAGAATAAAGTGTAAAGTTATAAATATGTTATATAATTATGGAATGATTTTTTTAATATTAATCATTTCTCGTTAATTATATTTTATCATTCAGTTTGGTTGGGCATTGAACAATTCGGCTCTTAGTTCAAGTACACAGACAGTGGATACAGTTTTGCGCTCGTGCGCGAAGGATATGACAATCACCATTGTCATTATTAACCCAAGATAGAAAAGAGGGCTGGATTGTGAATGACATCATGCCCGAAAGCGATGGTCCTGATAATTTGAAGATTTTGAAAAAGAGGCAGTTGGAAGATTGACATTGGACCAGCATTTGGAAGGTTGACTTTGGGTTATGTAGACAGACAGTGGGATTGTCTGCCATTGAAGCAGACAGTTGAGAAGTTAATTTAAGACCACGGTGTTGAGAAGTTGATTTAAGACAACGGTGTTGAGATGTTGAGTTAAGACCACGGTGTTGAGATGTTGAATTAAGACCACGGTGTTGAGAAGTTGAGTTAAGACCATGGTGTTGAGATGTTGAGTTAAGACCATGGTGTTGAGAAGTTGAGTTAAGACCATGGTGTTGAGAAGTTGAGTTAAGACCATGGTGTTGAGAAGTTGAATTAAGACCACGGTGTTGAGAAGTTGAGTTAAGACCATGGAGTTGAGAAGTTGAGTTAAGACCATGGTGTTGAGATGTTGAGTTAAGACCACGGTGTTGAGATGTTGAGTTAAGACAATGGTGTTGAGAAGTTGAGTTAAGACCCCGGTGTTAAGAAGTTGAGATAAGACCACGGTGTTAAGAAGTTGAGTTAAGACCATGGTCTTGAGATGTTGAGTCAAGGCCACGGTGTAAATAAGTTGAGTTAAGACCATGGTGTTGATATGTTGAGTTAAGACCACGGTGTTGAGAAGTTGAGTTAAGACAATGGTGTTGAAAAGTTGAGTTAAGACCATGTTGTTGGGAAGTTGAGTTAAGACAATGGTGTTGAAAAGTTGAGTTAAGACCATGTTGTTGAGAAGTTGAGTTAAGACCACGGCGTTGAGGAGTTGAGTTAAGACCACGGTGTTAAGAAGTTGAGTTAAGACCACGGTGTTGAGAAGTTGATTTAAGACCACGGTGTTGAGATGTAGAGTTAAGACCACAGTGTTGATATGTTGAGTTAAGACCACGGTGTTGAGAAGTTGAGTTAAGACCCCGGTGTTAAGAAGTTGAGATAAGACCACGGTGTTAAGAAGTTGAGTTAAGACCATGGTGTTGAGATGTTGAATCAAGGCCATGGTGTTAAGAAGTTGAGATAAGACCATGGTGTTGAGATGTTGAGTTAAGACCACGGTGTTGAGAAGTTGAGTTAAGACAATGGTGTTGAAAAGTAGAGTTAAGACCATGTTGTTGAGAAGTTGAGTTAAGACCACGGAGTTGAGAAGTTGATTTAAGACCAAGGTGTTGAGATGTTGAGTTAAGACCACGGTGTTGATATGTTGAGTTAAGACCACGGTGTTGAGATGTTGAGTTAAGACCATGGTGTTGAGAAGTTGAGTTAAGACCCCGGTGTTAAGAAGTTGAGATAAGACCACGGTGTTAAGAAGTTGAGTTAAGACCACGGTGTTGAGAAGTTGAGTTAAGACAATGGTGTTGAAAAGTTGAGTTAAGACCATGTTGTTGAGAAATAGAGTTAAGTCCACGGCGTTGAGGAGTTGAGTTAAGACCACGGTGTTAAGAAGTTGAGTTAAGACCACGGTGTTGAGAAGTTGAGTTAAGACCACGGTGTTGAGAAGTTGAGTTAAGAACACGGTGTTGATATGTTGAGTTAAGACCACGGTGTTGAGATGTTGAGTTAAGACGATGGTGTTGAGATGTTGAGTTAAGACCATGGTGTTGAGATGTTGATTTAAGACCATGGTGTTGAGAAGTTAAGACCACGGTGTTGAGAAGTTGAGTCAAGGCCACGGTGTAAAGAATTTGAGTTAAGACCATAGTGTTGAGATATTGAGTTAAGACCACGGCATTGAGGAGTTGAGTTAAGATCACGGTGTTAAGAAGTTGAGTTAAGACCACGGTGTTAAGAAGTTGATTTAAGACCATGTTCTTAAGAAGTTGAGTTAAGACCATGTTGTTGAGAAGTTGAGTTAAGACCATGGTGTTGAGAAGTTGAGTTAAGACCATGGCGTTGAGGAGTTGAGTTAAGAGCACAGTGTTAAGAAGTTGAGTTAAGACCATGTTGTTAAGAAGTTGATTTAAGACCACGGTGTTGAGAAGTTGAGTTAAAACCATGGTGTTGAGATGTTTAGTCAAGGCCACAGTGTTAAGAAGTTGAGTTAAGACCATGGTGTGGAGATGTTGAGTTAAGACCATGGTGTTGAGAAGTTAAGTTAGGACCCCGGTGTTAAGAAGTTGAGTTAAGACGATGGTGTGGAGATGTTGAGTTAAGACCATGGTGTTGAGAAGTTGAGTTAAGACCACGGCGTTAAGAAGTTAAGTTAAGACCATGGTGTTGAGAAGTTGAGTTAAGACCACGGTTTTAAGAAGTTGAGTTAAGACCATGGTGTTGAGAAGTTGAGTTAAGACCACGGTGTTGAGAAGTTGACTTAAGACCATGGTGTTGAGGAGTTGAGTGAAGACCAAGGGGTTGAGAAGTTGAGTTAAGACCACGGTGTTACGAAGTTGAGTTGAGACCACGGTGTTGAGAAGTTGAGTTAAGACCATGGTGTTGAGAAGTTGAGTTAAGACCCTAGGGTTAAGAAGTTGAGTTAAGAACACGGTGTTGAGATGTTGAGTTAAGACCATGGTGTTGAGATGTTGAGTTAAGACCACGGTGTTGAGAAGTTGAGTTAAGACCACGGTGTTGAGAAGTTGAGTTAAGACCTCGGTGTTGAGAAGTTGAGTTAAGACCTCGGTGTTGAGAAGTTGAGTTAAGACCACAGTTTTGAGATGTTGAGTTAAGACCCCAGGGTTAAGAAGTTGAATTAAGACCACGGTGTTGAGAAGTTAAGACCACGTTGTTGGGGAGTTGAGTTAAGACCACGGTGTTGAGAAGTTGATTTAAGACAACGGTGTTGAGATGTTGAGTTAAGACCACAGTGTTGAGAAGTTGAGTTAAGACCATGGTGTTGAGATGTTGAGTTAAGACCATGGTGTTGAGCTGGTGAGTTAAGACCATGGTGTTGAGATGTTGAGTTAAGACCATGGTGTTGAGATGTTAAGACCACGGTGTTGAGAAGTTGAGTTAAGACCATGGTGTTGAGATGTTGAGTTTAGACCACGGTGTTGAGAAGCTGATTTAAGACCATGGTGTGGAGATGTTGAGTTAAGACGATGGTGTTGAGAGGTTGAGTTAAGACCATGGTTTGAGAAGTTGAGTTAAGACCACGGTGTTGAGAAGTTGAGTTAAGACCATGGTGTTGAGATGTTGAGTTAAGACCATGGTGTTGAGAAGTTGAGTTAAGACCATGGTGTTGAGAAGTTGAGTTAAGACCATGGTGTTGAGAAGTTGAGTTAAGACCATGGTGTTGAGATGTTGAGTTAAGACCACGGTGTTGAGAAGTTGAATTAAGACCATGGTGTTGAGAAGTTGAGTTAAGACTATGGTGTTGAGAAGTTGAGTTAAGACCACGGTGTTGAGAAGTTCAGTTAAGACGATGGTGTTGAGATGTTGAGTTAAGACCATGGTGTTGAGATGTTGATTTAAGACCATGGTGTTGAGAAGTTAAGACCACGGTGTTGAGAAGTTGAGGTAAGACCATGGTTTTGAGAAGTTGAGTTAAGACCATGGTGTTGAGATGTTGATTTAAGACCACGGTGTTGAGAAGTTGATTTAAGACCACGGTGTTGAGATGTTGAGTTAAGACCATGGTGTTGAGATGTTGAGTTAAGACCACGGTGTTGAAAAGTTGATTGAAGACCATGGTGTTGTGAGGTTCCTTAAGACCACGGTGTTGAGATGTTGAGTTAAGACCATGGTGTTGTGAAGTTAAGACCACGGTGTTGAGAAGTTGAGTTAAGACCACGGTGTTGAGAAGTTGAGTTAAGACCCCAGGGTTAAGAAGTTGAGTTAAGACCACGGTGTTGAGATGTTGAGTTAAGACCCCAGGGTTAAGATGTTGAATCAAGAACACGGTGTTGAGAAGTTGAGTTAAGACGATGATGTTGAGATGTTGAGTTAAGACAACGGAGTTGAGATGTTGAGTTAAGACCATGGTGTTGAGATGTTGAGCTAAGTCCATGGTGTTGAGAAGTTAAGACCACGGTGTTTAGAAGTTGAGTTAAGACCACGGTGTTGAGAAGTTGATTTAAGACCACGGTGTTGAGATGTTGAGTTAAGACTACAGTGTTGAGAAGTTGATTTAAGACCATGGTGTTGAGATGTTGAGTTAAGACCACGGTGTAAAGAAGTTGAGTTAAGACCATGGTGCTGAGATGTTGAGTTACGACCATGGTGTTGAGAATTTGAGTTAAGACCACGGTGTTGAGAAGATGAGTTAAGACCATGGTGTTGAGATGTTGAGTTAAGACCACGGTGTTGAGAAGTTGATTTAAGACCACGGTGTTGAGATGTTGAGTTAAGACCACAGTGTTGAGAAGTTGATTTAAGACCATGGTGTTGAGATGTTGAGTTAAGACCACGGTGTTGAAAAGTTGATTGAAGACTATGGTGTTGAGATGTTCCTTAAGACCACGGTGTTGAGATGTTGAGTTAAGACCATTGTGTTGTGAAGTTAAGACCACGGTGTTGAGAAGTTAAGTTAAGGCCATGGTGTTGAGATGTTGAGTTAAGACCACGGTGTTGAGAAGTTAAGTTAAGACCCCAGCGTTAAGAAGTTGAGTTGAGACCACAGTGTTGAGATGTTGAGGTAAGACCCCAGGGTTAGGATGTTGAATTAAGACCAAGGTGTTGAGATGTTGAGTTAAGACCACAGTGTTGAAAAGTTGAGTTAAGACACCAGGGTTAAGATGTTGAATTAAGACCACGGTGTTGAGATGTTGATTTAAGACCATGGTGTTGAGAAGTTAAGACCACGGTGTTGAGAAGTTGAGTTAAGACCATGGTGTTGAGAAGTTGAGTTAAGACCATGGTGTTGAGATGTTGAGTTAAGACCATGGTGTTGAGAAGTTGATTTAAGATTATGATGTTGAGATGTTGAGTTAAGACCATGGTGTTGAGATGTTGAGTTAAGACCACGGTGTTGAGATGTTGAGTTAAGACCACAGTGTTGAGAAGTTGATTTAAGACCACGGTGTTGAGAAGTTGAGTTAGACCATGGTGTTGAGATGTTGAGTTAAGACCATGGTGTTTAGAAGTTGATTTAAGACCACGGTGTTGAGAAGTTGAGTTAAGACCATGGTGTTGAGAAGTTGATTTAAGATTATGGTGTTGAGATGTTGAGTTATGACCATGGTGTTGAGATGTTGAGTTAAGACCACGGTGTTGAGATGTTGAGTTAAGACCACAGTGTTGAGAAGTTGATTTAAGACCACGGTGTTGAGAAGTTGAGTTAGGCCATGGTGTTGAGATGTTGATTTAAGACAATGGTTTTTAGAAGTTGAGTTAAGACCACGGTGTTGAGAAGTTGAGTTAAGACCATGGTGTTTAGAAGTTGAGTTAAGACCACGGTGTTGAGAAGTTGAGTTAAGACCATGGTGTTGAGAAGTTGATTTAAGATTATGGTGTTGAGATTTTGCGTTAAGACCATGGTGTTGAGATGTTGAGTTAAGACCACGCTGTTGAGATGTTGAGTTAAGACCACAGTGTTGAGAAGTTGATTTAAGACCACGGTGTTGAGAAGTTGAGTTAAGACCATGGTGTTGAGAAGTTAAGACCACGGTGTTGAGAAGTTGAGTTAGGACGATGGTGTTGAGATGTTGAGTTAAGACCACGGTGTTGAAATGTTAAGTTATGACCACGGTGTTGAGAAGTTGATTTAAGACCATGGTGTTGAGAAGTTGAGTTAAGACCATGGTGTTGAGATGTTGAGTTAAGACCACGGTGTTGAGAAGTTGATTTAAGACCATGGTGTTGAGAAGTTGAGTTAAGACCACGGTGTTGAGAAGTTGAGTTAAGACCCCAGGGTTAAAAAGTTGAGTTAAGACCACGGTGTTGAGATGTTGAGTTAAGACCGCGGTGTTGAGAAGTTAAGACCACGCTGTTGAGAAGTTGAGTTAAGACCATGGTGTTAAGAAGTTGAGTTAAGACCATGGTGTTGAGAAGTTGATTTAAGACCATGGTGTTGAGAAGTTGAGTTAAGACCACGGTGTTGAGAAGTTGAGTTAAGACCCCAGGGTTAAGAAGTTGAGTTAAGACCACGGTGTTGAGATGTTGAGTTAAGACCACGGTTTTGAGAAGTTGATTTAAGACCATGGTGTTGAGATGTTGAGTTAAGACCATGGTGTTGAGATGTTGAGTTAAGACCAGGGTGTTAAATTTGATTGAAGACCATGGTGTTGAGATGTTCCTTAAGACCACGGTGTTGAGATGTTGAGTTAAGACCATGGTGTTGTGAAGTTAAGACCCCGGTGTTGAGAAGTTGAGTTAAGACCTTGGTGTTGAGATGTTGAGTTAAGACCACGGTGTTGAAAAGTTGATTTACGACCATGGTGTTGAGAAGTTGAGTTAAGACCATGGTGTTGAGATGTTGAGTTAAGACCACGGTGTTGAGAAGTTGAGTTAAGCCCCCAGGGTTAAGATGTTGAAATAAAACCACGGTGTTGAGAAGTTGAGTTAAGACCATGGTGTTGAGATGTTGAGTTTAGACCCTGGTGTTGAGAAGTTAAGACCACGGTGTTGAGAAGTTGAGTTAAGACCCCAGGGTTAAGATGTTGAATTAAGACCACGGTGTTGAGATGTTGAGTTAAGACCATGGTGTTGAGATGTTGAGTTAAGACCATGGTGTTGAGATGTTGAGTTAAGACCCTGGTGTTGAGAAGTTCAGACCACGGTGTTGAGAAGTTGAGTTAAGACCCCAGGGTTAAGATGTTGAATTAAGACCACGGTGTTGAGATGTTGAGTTAAGACCATGGTGTTGAGATGTTGAGTTAAGACCCTGATGTTGAGAAGTTAAGACCACGGTGTTGAGAAGTTGAGTTAAGACCCCAGGGTTAAGATGTTGAATTAAGACCACGGTGTTGAGAAGTTGAGTTAAGACCATGGTTTTTAGAAGTTGAGTTAAGACCACGGTGTTGAGAAGTTGAGTTAAGACCATGGTGTTTAGAAGTTGAGTTAAGACCACGGTGTTGAGAAGTTGAGTTAAGACCATGGTGTTGAGAAGTTGATTTAAGATTATGGTGTTGAGATTTTGAGTTAAGACCATGGTGTTGAGATGTTGAGTTAAGACCACAGTGTTGAGAAGTTGATTTAAGACCACGGTGTTGAGAAGTTGAGTTAAGACCATGGTGTTGAGAAGTTAAGACCACGGTGTTGAGAAGTTGAGTTAGGACGATGGTGTTGAGATGTTGAGTTAAGACCACGGTGTTGAAATGTTAAGTTATGACCACGGTGTTGAGAAGTTGATTTAAGACCATGGTGTTGAGAAGTTGAGTTAAGACCATGGTGTTGAGATGTTGAGTTAAGACCACGGTGTTGAGAAGTTGATTTAAGACCATGGTGTTGAGAAGTTGAGTTAAGACCACGGTGTTGAGAAGTTGAGTTAAGACCCCAGGGTTAAAAAGTTGAGTTAAGACCACGGTGTTGAGATGTTGAGTTAAGACCGCGGTGTTGAGAAGTTAAGACCACGCTGTTGAGAAGTTGAGTTAAGACCATGGTGTTAAGAAGTTGAGTTAAGACCATGGTGTTGAGAAGTTGATTTAAGACCATGGTGTTGAGAAGATGAGTTAAGACCACGGTGTTGAGAAGTTGAGTTAAGACCCCAGGGTTAAGAAGTTGAGTTAAGACCACGGTGTTGAGATGTTGAGTTAAGACCACGGTTTTGAGAAGTTGATTTAAGACCATGGTGTTGAGATGTTGAGTTAAGACCATGGTGTTGAGATGTTGAGTTAAGACCAGGGTGTTAAATTTGATTGAAGACCATGGTGTTGAGATGTTCCTTAAGACCACGGTGTTGAGATGTTGAGTTAAGACCATGGTGTTGTGAAGTTGAGTTAAGACCTTGGTGTTGAGATGTTGAGTTAAGACGACGGTGTTGAAAAGTTGATTTACGACCATGGTGTTGAGAAGTTGAGTTAAGACCATGGTGTTGAGATGTTGAGTTAAGACCACGGTGTTGAGAAGTTGAGTTAAGCCCCCAGGGTTAAGATGTTGAATTAAGACCACGGTGTTGAGAAGTTGAGTTAAGACCATGGTGTTGAGATGTTGAGTTAAGACCCTGGTGTTGAGAAGTTAAGACCACGGTGTTGAGAAGTTGAGTTAAGACCCCAGGGTTAAGATGTTGAATTAAGACCACGGTGTTGAGATGTTGAGTTAAGACCACGGTGTTGAGATGTTGAGTTAAGACCATCGTGTTGAGATGTTGAGTTAAGACCCTGGTGTTGAGAAGTTCAGACCACGGTGTTGAGAAGTTGAGTTAAGACCCCAGGGTTAAGATGTTGAACTAAGACCACGGTGTTGAGATGTTGAGTTAAGACCATGGTGTTGAGATGTTGAGTTAAGACCCTGATGTTGAGAAGTTAAGACCACGGTGTTGAGAAGTTGAGTTAAGACCCCAGGGTTAAGATGTTGAATTAAGACCACGGTGTTGAGAAGTTGAGTTAAGACCATGGTGTTGAGATGTTGAGTTAAGACCATGGTGTTGAGAAGTTGAGTTAAGACCATGGTGTTGAGAAGTTGAGTTAAGACCATGGTGTTGAGAAGTTGAGTTAAGACCATGGTGTTGAGATGTTGAGTTAAGACCACGGTGTTGAGAAGTTGAGTTAAGACGATGGTGTTGAGATGTTGAGTTAAGACCATGGTGTTGAGATGTTGATTTAAGACCATGGTGTTGAGAAGTTAAGACCACGGTGTTGAGAAGTTGAGGTAAGACCATGGTTTTGAGAAGTTGAGTTAAGACCATGGTGTTGAGATGTTGAGTTAAGACCACGGTGTTGAGAAGTTGATTTAAGACCACGGTGTTGAGATGTTGAGTTAAGACCATGGTGTTGAGATGTTGAGTTAAGACCACGGTGTTGAAAAGTTGATTGAAGACCATGGTGTTGTGAGGTTCCTTAAGACCACGGTGTTGAGATGTTGAGTTAAGACCATGGTGTTGTGAAGTTAAGACCACGGTGTTGAGAAGTTGAGTTAAGACCACGGTGTTGAGAAGTTGAGTTAAGACCCCAGGGTTAAGAAGTTGAGTTAAGACCACGGTGTTGAGATGTTGAGTTAAGACCCCAGGGTTAAGATGTTGAATCAAGAACACGGTGTTGAGAAGTTGAGTTAAGACGATGATGTTGAGATGTTGAGTTAAGACAACGGAGTTGAGATGTTGAGTTAAGACCATGGTGCTGAGATGTTGAGTTACGACCATGGTGTTGAGAAGTTGAGTTAAGACCACGGTGTTGAGAAGATGAGTTAAGACCATGGTGTTGAGATGTTGAGTTAGACCACGGTGTTGAGAAGTTGATTTAAGACCACGGTGTTGAGATGTTGAGTTAAGACCACAGTGTTGAGAAGTTGATTTAAGACCATGGTGTTGAGATGTTGAGTTAAGACCACGGTGTTGAAAAGTTGATTGAAGACTATGGTGTTGAGATGTTCCTTAAGACCACGGTGTTGAGATGTTGAGTTAAGACCATTGTGTTGTGAAGTTAAGACCACGGTGTTGAGAAGTTAAGTTAAGGCCATGGTGTTGAGATGTTGAGTTAAGACCACGGTGTTGAGAAGTTAAGTTAAGACCCCAGCGTTAAGAAGTTGAGTTGAGACCACAGTGTTGAGATGTTGAGGTAAGACACCAGGGTTAGGATGTTGAATTAAGACCAAGGTGTTGAGATGTTGAGTTAAGACCACAGTGTTGAAAAGTTGAGTTAAGACACCAGGGTTAAGATGTTGAATTAAGACCACGGTGTTGAGATGTTGATTTAAGACCATGGTGTTGAGATGTTGAGTTAAGACCCTGGTGTTGAGAAGTTAAGACCACGGTGTTGAGAAGTTGAGTTAAGACCATGGTGTTGAGAAGTTGAGTTAAGACCATGGTGTTGAGATGTTGAGTTAAGACCATGGTGTTGAGAAGTTGATTTAAGATTATGATGTTGAGATGTTGAGTTAAGACCATGGTGTTGAGATGTTGAGTTAAGACCACGGTGTTGAGATGTTGAGTTAAGACCACAGTGTTGAGAAGTTGATTTAAGACCACGGTGTTGAGAAGTTGAGTTAGACCATGGTGTTGAGATGTTGAGTTAAGACCATGGTGTTTAGAAGTTGATTTAAGAACACGGTGTTGAGAAGTTGAGTAAAGACCATGGTGTTGAGAAGTTGATTTAAGATTATGGTGTTGAGATGTTGAGTTAAGACCATGGTGTTGAGATGTTGAGTTAAGACCACGGTGTTGAGATGTTGAGTTAAGACCACAGTGTTGAGAAGTTGATTTAAGACCACGGTGTTGAGAAGTTGAGTTAGACCATGGTGTTGAGATGTTGATTTAAGACCATGGTTTTTAGAAGTTGAGTTAAGACCACGGTGTTGAGAAGTTGAGTTAAGACCATGGTGTTTAGAAGTTGAGTTAAGACCACGGTGTTGAGAAGTTGAGTTAAGACCATGGTGTTGAGAAGTTGATTTAAGATTATGGTGTTGAGATTTTGAGTTAAGACCATGGTGTTGAGATGTTGAGTTAAGACCACGCTGTTGAGATGTTGAGTTAAGACAACAGTGTTGAGAAGTTGATTTAAGACCACGGTGTTGAGAAGTTGAGTTAAGACCATGGTGTTGAGAAGTTAAGACCACGGTGTTGAGAAGTTGAGTTAGGACGATGGTGTTGAGATGTTGAGTTAAGACCACGGTGTTGAAATGTTAAGTTATGACCACGGTGTTGAGAAGTTGATTTAAGACCATGGTGTTGAGAAGTTGAGTTAAGACCATGGTGTTGAGAAGTTGAGTTAAGACCACGGTGTTGAGAAGTTGAGTTAAGACCCCAGGGTTAAAAAGTTGAGTTAAGACCACGGTGTTGAGAAGTTGAGTTAAGACCCCAGGGTTAAGAAGTTGAGTTAAGACCACGGTGTTGAGATGTTGAGTTAAGACCCCAGGGTTAAGATGTTGAATCAAGAACACGGTGTTGAGAAGTTGAGTTAAGACGATGATGTTGAGATGTTGAGTTAAGACAACGGAGTTGAGATGTTGAGTTAAGACCATGGTGCTGAGATGTTGAGTTACGACCATGGTGTTGAGAAGTTGAGTTAAGACCACGGTGTTGAGAAGATGAGTTAAGACCATGGTGTTGAGATGTTGAGTTAGACCACGGTGTTGAGAAGTTGATTTAAGACCACGGTGTTGAGATGTTGAGTTAAGACCACAGTGTTGAGAAGTTGATTTAAGACCATGGTGTTGAGATGTTGAGTTAAGACCACGGTGTTGAAAAGTTGATTGAAGACTATGGTGTTGAGATGTTCCTTAAGACCACGGTGTTGAGATGTTGAGTTAAGACCATTGTGTTGTGAAGTTAAGACCACGGTGTTGAGAAGTTAAGTTAAGGCCATGGTGTTGAGATGTTGAGTTAAGACCACGGTGTTGAGAAGTTAAGTTAAGACCCCAGCGTTAAGAAGTTGAGTTGAGACCACAGTGTTGAGATGTTGAGGTAAGACACCAGGGTTAGGATGTTGAATTAAGACCAAGGTGTTGAGATGTTGAGTTAAGACCACAGTGTTGAAAAGTTGAGTTAAGACACCAGGGTTAAGATGTTGAATTAAGACCACGGTGTTGAGATGTTGATTTAAGACCATGGTGTTGAGATGTTGAGTTAAGACCCTGGTGTTGAGAAGTTAAGACCACGGTGTTGAGAAGTTGAGTTAAGACCATGGTGTTGAGAAGTTGAGTTAAGACCATGGTGTTGAGATGTTGAGTTAAGACCATGGTGTTGAGAAGTTGATTTAAGATTATGATGTTGAGATGTTGAGTTAAGACCATGGTGTTGAGATGTTGAGTTAAGACCACGGTGTTGAGATGTTGAGTTAAGACCACAGTGTTGAGAAGTTGATTTAAGACCACGGTGTTGAGAAGTTGAGTTAGACCATGGTGTTGAGATGTTGAGTTAAGACCATGGTGTTTAGAAGTTGATTTAAGAACACGGTGTTGAGAAGTTGAGTAAAGACCATGGTGTTGAGAAGTTGATTTAAGATTATGGTGTTGAGATGTTGAGTTAAGACCATGGTGTTGAGATGTTGAGTTAAGACCACGGTGTTGAGATGTTGAGTTAAGACCACAGTGTTGAGAAGTTGATTTAAGACCACGGTGTTGAGAAGTTGAGTTAGACCATGGTGTTGAGATGTTGATTTAAGACCATGGTTTTTAGAAGTTGAGTTAAGACCACGGTGTTGAGAAGTTGAGTTAAGACCATGGTGTTTAGAAGTTGAGTTAAGACCACGGTGTTGAGAAGTTGAGTTAAGACCATGGTGTTGAGAAGTTGATTTAAGATTATGGTGTTGAGATTTTGAGTTAAGACCATGGTGTTGAGATGTTGAGTTAAGACCACGCTGTTGAGATGTTGAGTTAAGACAACAGTGTTGAGAAGTTGATTTAAGACCACGGTGTTGAGAAGTTGAGTTAAGACCATGGTGTTGAGAAGTTAAGACCACGGTGTTGAGAAGTTGAGTTAGGACGATGGTGTTGAGATGTTGAGTTAAGACCACGGTGTTGAAATGTTAAGTTATGACCACGGTGTTGAGAAGTTGATTTAAGACCATGGTGTTGAGAAGTTGAGTTAAGACCATGGTGTTGAGAAGTTGAGTTAAGACCACGGTGTTGAGAAGTTGAGTTAAGACCCCAGGGTTAAAAAGTTGAGTTAAGACCACGGTGTTGAGATGTTGAGTTAAGACCGCGGTGTTGAGAAGTTAAGACCACGCTGTTGAGAAGTTGAGTTAAGACCATGGTGTTAAGAAGTTGAGTTAAGACCATGGTGTTGAGAAGTTGATTTAAGACCATGGTGTTGAGAAGTTGAGTTAAGACCACGGTGTTGAGAAGTTGAGTTAAGACCCCAGGGTTAAGAAGTTGAGTTAAGACCACGTTGTTGAGATGTTGGGTTAAGACCACGGTTTTGAGAAGTTGATTTAAGACCATGGTGTTGAGATGTTGAGTTAAGACCATGGTGTTGAGATGTTGAGTTAAGACCAGGGTGTTAAATTTGATTGAAGACCATGGTGTTGAGATGTTCCTTAAGACCACGGTGTTGAGATGTTGAGTTAAGACCATGGTGTTGTGAAGTTAAGACCCCGGTGTTGAGAAGTTGAGTTAAGACCTTGGTGTTGAGATGTTGAGTTAAGACCACAGTGTTGAGAAGTTGATTTAAGACCATGGTGTTGAGATGTTGAGTTAAGACCACGGTGTTGACAAGTTGATTTACGACCATGGTGTTGAGAAGTTGAGTTAAGACCATGGTGTTGAGATGTTGAGTTAAGACCACGGTGTTGAGAAGTTGAGTTAAGACCCCAGGGTTAAGATGTTGAATTAAGACCACGGTGTTGAGAAGTTGAGTTAAGACCATGGTGTTGAGATGTTGAGTTAAGACCCTGGTGTTGAGAAGTTAAGACCACGGTGTTGAGAAGTTGAGTTAAGACCCCAGGGTTAAGATGTTGAATTAAGACCACGGTGTTGAGATGTTGAGTTAAGACCATGGTGTTGAGATGTTGAGTTGAGACCATGGTGTTGAGATGTTGAGTTAAGACCCTGGTGTTGAGAACTTAAGACCACGGTGTTGAGAAGTTGAGTTAAGACCCCAGGGTTAAGATGTTGAATTAAGACCACGGTGTTGAGATGTTGAGTTAAGACCATGGTGTTGAGATGTTGAGTTAAGACCCTGATGTTGAGAAGTTAAGACCACGGTGTTGAGAAGTTGAGTTATGACTATGGTGTTGAGAAGTTGAGTTAAGACCATGGTGTTGAGATGTTGAGTTAAGACCATGGTGTTGAGATGTTGAGTTAAGACCATGGTGTTTAGAAGTTGAGTTAAGACCACGGTGTTGAGATGTTGAGTTAAGACCACGGTGTTGAGAAGTTGATTTAAGACCACGGTGTTGAGATGTTGAGTTAAGACGATGGTGTTGAGATGTTGAGTTAAGACCATGGTGTTGAGAAGTTAAGACCACGGTGTTGAGAAGTTGAGTTAAGACCATGGTGTTGAGATCTTGAGTTAAGACCACGGTGTTGAGAAGTTGAGTTAAGACCACGGTGTTGAGATGTTGAGTTAAGACCATGGTGTTGAGAAGTTGAGATATGTCCATGGTGTTTAGAAGTTGAGTTAAGACCACGGTGTTGAGATGTTGAGTTAAGACCACGGTTTTGAGAAGTTGATTTAAGACCATGGTGTTGAGAAGTTGAGTTAAGACCATGGTGTTGAAATGTTGAGTTAAGACCACCGTGTTGAGAAGTTGATTTAAGACCACGGTGTTGAGAAGTTGATTTAAGACCATGGTGTTGAGATGTTGACTTAAGACCAGAGTGTTAAATTTGATTGAAGGACATGGTGTTGAGATGTTCCTTAAGACCACGGTGTTGAGATGTTGAATTAAGACCATGGTGTTGTGAAGTTAAGACCACGGTGTTGAGAAGTTGAGTTAAGACCATGGTGTTGAGATGTTGTGTTAAGACCACAGTGTTGAGAAGTTGATTTAAGACCATGGTGTTGAGATGTTGAGTTAAGACCACGGTGTTGAAAAGTTGATTTACGACCATGGTGTTGAGAAGTTGAGTTAAGACCATGGTGTTGAGATGTTGAGTTAAGACCACGGTGTTGAGAAGTTGAGTTAAGACCCCAGGGTTAAGATGTTGAATTAAGACCACGGTGTTGAGAAGTTGAGTTAAGACCATGGTGTTGAGATGTTGAGTTAAGACACTGGTGTTGAGAAGTTAAGACCACGGTATTGAGAAGTTGAGTTAAGACCCCAGGGTTAAGATGTTGAATTAAGACCACGGTGTTGAGATGTTGAGTTAAGACCATGGTGTTGAGATGTTGAGTTAAGACCACGGTGTTGAGATGTTGAGTTAAGACCACAGTGTTGAGAAGTTGATTTAAGACCACGGTGTTGAGATGTTGAGTTAAGACCACGGTGTTGAGAAGTTGATTTAAGACCATGGTGTTGAGATGTTGAGTTAAGACCACGGTGTTGAGAAGTTGAGTTAAGACCACGGTGTTGAGAAGTTGAGTTAAGACCATGGTGTTGAGAAGTTGAGTTAAGACCACGGTGTTGAGAAGTTGAGTTAAGACCCCAGGGTTAAGAAGTTGAGTTAAGACCACGGTGTTGAGATGTTGAGTTAAGACCACGGTGTTGAGAAGTTAAGACCACGGTGTTGAGAAGTTGAGTTAAGACCATGGTGTTGAGAAGTTGAGTTAAGACCATGGTGTTGAGAAGTTGATTTAAGACCATGGTGTTGAGAAGTTGAGTTAAGACCACGGTGTTGAGAAGTTGAGTTAAGACCCCAGGGTTAAGAAGTTGAGTTAAGACCATGGTGTTGAGATGTTGAGTTAAGACCAGGGTGTTAAATTTGATTGAAGACCATGGTGTTGAGATGTTCCTTAAGACCACGGTGTTGAGATGTTGAGTTAAGACCATGGTGTTGTGAAGTTAAGACCACGGTGTTGAGAAGTTGAGTTAAGACCATGGTGTTGAGATGTTGAGTTAAGACCCCAGGGTTAAGATGTTGAATTAAGACCACGGTGTTGAGAAGTTGAGTTAAGACCATGGTGTTGAGATGTTGAGTTAAGACCCTGGTGTTGAGATGTTAAGACCATGGTGTGGAGAAGTTGAGTTAAGACCATGGTGTTGAGATGTTGAGTTAAGACCATGGTGTTTAGAAGTTGAGTTAAGACCACGGTGTTGAGAAGTTGAGTTAAGACCATGGTGTTGAGAAGTTGATTTAAGATTATGGTGTTGAGATGTTGAGTTAAGACCATGGTGTTGAGATGTTGAGTTAAGACCACAGTGTTGAGAAGTTGATTTAAGACCACGGTGTTGAGATGTTGAGTTAAGACCACGGTGTTGAGAAGTTGATTTAAGACCATGGTGTTGAGATGTTGAGTTAAGACCACGGTGTTGAGAAGTTGATTTAAGACCATGGTGTTGAGATGTTGAGTTAAGACCACGGTGTTGAGAAGTTGAGTTAAGACCACGGTGTTGAGAAGTTGAGTTAAGACTATGGTGTTGAGAAGTTGAGTTAAGACCACGGTGTTGAGAAGTTGAGTTAAGACCCCAGGGTTAAGAAGTTGAGTTAAGACCACGGTGTTGTGATGTTGAGTTAAGACCACGGTGTTGAGAAGTTAAGACCACGGTGTTGAGAAGTTGAGTTAAGACCATGGTGTTGAGAAGTTGAGTTAAGACCATGGTGTTGAGAAGTTGATTTAAGACCATGGTGTTGAGAAGTTGAGTTAAGACCACGGTGTTGAGAAATTGAGTTAAGACCCCAGGGTTAAGAAGTTGAGTTAAGACCCCAGGGTTAAGATGTTGAATTAAGACCACGGTGTTGAGAAGTTGAGTTAAGACCATGGTGTTGAGATGTTGAGTTAAGACCCTGGTGTTGAGAAGTTAAGACCATGGTGTTGAGAAGTTGAGTTAAGACCATGGTGTTGAGATGTTGAGTTAAGACCATGGTGTTTAGAAGTTGAGTTAAGACCACGGTGTTGAGATGTTGAGTTAAGACCATGGTGTTGAGAAGTTGATTTAAGATTATGGTGTTGAGATGTTGAGTTAAGACCATGGTGTTGAGATGTTGAGTTAAGACCACGGTGTTGAGATGTTGAGTTAAGACCACAGTGTTGAGAAGTTGGTTTAAGACCATGGTGTTGAGATGTTGAGTTAAGACCACGGTGTTGAGAAGTTGATTTAAGACCATGGTGTTGAGATGTTGAGTTAAGACCACAGTGTTGAGAAGTTGATTTAAGACCACGGTGTTGAGATGTTGAGTTAAGACGATGGTGTTGAGATGTTGAGTTAAGACCATGGTGTTGAGAAGTTAAGACCACGGTGTTGAGAAGTTGAGTTAAGACCATGGTTTTGAGAAGTTGAGTTAAGACCACGGTGTTGAGATGTTGAGTTAAGACCATGGTGTTGAGAAGTTAAGACCACGGTGTTGAGACGTTGAGTTAAGACCCCAGGGTTAAGAAGTTGAGTTAAGACCCGGGGTTGAGATGTTGAGTTATGACCCCAGGGTTAGGAAGTTGAATTAAGACCACGGTGTTGAGAAGTTGATTTAAGACGATGGTGTTGAGATGTTGAGTTAAGACCCCAGGGTTAAGATGTTGAGTTAAGACCACGGTGTTGAGAAGTTGATTTAAGACCACGGTGTTGAGAAGTTGAGTTAAGACCACGGTGTTGAGAAGTTGAGTTAAGACCATGGTGTTGTGAAGTTGAGTTAAGACCATGGTGTTGAGAAGTTAACACCACGGTGTTGAGATGTTGAGTTAAGACCCCAGGGTTAAGATGTTGAATTAAGACCACGGTGTTGAGATGTTGAGTTAAGACCACGGTGTTGAGATGTTGAGTTAAGACAATGGTGTTTTGAAGTTAAGACCACGGTGTTGAGAAGTTGAGTTAAGACCACGGTGTTGAGAAGTTAAGACCACGGTGTTGAGTTAAGACAACGGTGTTGAGAAGTTGAGTTAAGACCATGGTGTTGAGAAGTTGAGTTAAGACCATGGTGTTGAGAAGTTGAGTTAAGACTATGGTGTTGAGAAGTTGAGTTAAGACCATGGTGTTAGAAGTTGAGTTAAGTCTATGGTGTTGAGAAGTTGAGTTAAGACCACGGTGTTGAGAAGTTGAGTTAAGACCACGGTGTTGAGAAGTTGAGTTAAGACCATGGTGTTGAGAAGTTGAGTTAAGACCACGGTGTTAGAAGTTGAGTTAAGACTATGGTGTTGAGAAGTTGAGTTAAGACCACGGTGTTGAGAAGTTGAGTTAAGACCATGGTGTTGAGAAGTTGAGTTAAGACCATGGTGTTGAGAAGTTGAGTTAAGACTATGGTGTTGAGAAGTTGAGTTAAGACCATGGTGTTAGAAGTTGAGTTAAGACTATGGTGTTGAGAAGTTGAGTTAAGACCACGGTGTTGAGAAGTTGAGTTAAGACCACAGTGTTGAGAAGTTGAGTTAAGACCACGGTGTTGAGAAGTTGAGTTAAGACCATGGTGTTGAGAAGTTGAGTTAAGACCACGGTGTTAGAAGTTGAGTTAAGACTATGGTGTTGAGAAGTTGAGTTAAGACCACGGTGTTGAGAAGTTGAGTTAAGACCACGGTGTTGAGAAGTTGAGTTAAGACAACGGTGTTGAGATGTTGAGTTATGACCATGGTGTTGAGATGTTGAGTTAAGACCATGGTGTTGTGAAGTTGAGTTAAGACCATGGTGTTGAGATGTTGAGTTAAGACCACGTTGTTGAGAAGTTGAGTTAAGACCACGGTGTTGAGAAGTTGAGTTAAGACCACGGTGTTGAGAAGTTGAGTTAAGACCATGGTGTTGAGATGTTGAGTTAAGACCACGGTGTTGAGAAGTTAAGACCACGGTGTTGAGTTAAGACAACGGTGTTGAGAAGTTGAGTTAAGACCATGGTGTTGAGAAGTTGAGTTAAGACCATGGTGTTGAGAAGTTGAGTTAAGACTATGGTGTTGAGAAGTTGAGTTAAGACCATGGTGTTAGAAGTTGAGTTAAGTCTATGGTGTTGAGAAGTTGAGTTAAGACCACGGTGTTGAGAAGTTGAGTTAAGACCACGGTGTTGAGAAGTTGAGTTAAGACCATGGTGTTGAGAAGTTGAGTTAAGACCACGGTGTTAGAAGTTGAGTTAAGACTATGGTGTTGAGAAGTTGAGTTAAGACCACGGTGTTGAGAAGTTGAGTTAAGACCATGGTGTTGAGAAGTTGAGTTAAGACCATGGTGTTGAGAAGTTGAGTTAAGACTATGGTGTTGAGAAGTTGAGTTAAGACCATGGTGTTAGAAGTTGAGTTAAGACTATGGTGTTGAGAAGTTGAGTTAAGACCACGGTGTTGAGAAGTTGAGTTAAGACCACAGTGTTGAGAAGTTGAGTAAAGACCACGGTGTTGAGAAGTTGAGTTAAGACCATGGTGTTGAGAAGTTGAGTTAAGACCACGGTGTTAGAAGTTGAGTTAAGACTATGGTGTTGAGAAGTTGAGTTAAGACCACGGTGTTGAGAAGTTGAGTTAAGACCACGGTGTTGAGAAGTTGAGTTAAGACAACGGTGTTGAGATGTTGAGTTATGACCATGGTGTTGAGATGTTGAGTTAAGACCATGGTGTTGTGAAGTTGAGTTAAGACCATGGTGTTGAGATGTTGAGTTAAGACCACGGTGTTGAGAAGTTGAGTTAAGACCACGGTGTTGAGAAGTTGAGTTAAGACCATGGTGTTGAGATGTTGAGTTAAGACCACGGTGTTGAGAAGTTGATTTAAGACCACGGTTTTGAGATGTTGAGTTAAGACCACGATTTTGAGATGTTGATTTAAGACCATGGTGTTGAGATGTTGATTTAAGACCACGGTGTTGAGAAGTTGAGTTAAGACCATGGTTTTGAGATGTTGAGTTAAGACCACGGTGTTGAGATGTTGAGTTAAGACCATGGTGTTGAGAAGTTAAGACCACGGTGTTGAGAAGTTGAGTTAAGACCCCAGGGTTAAGAAGTTGAGTTAAGACCACGGTGTTGAGATGTTGAGTTATGACCCCAGGGTTAAGATGTTGAATTAAGACCACGGTGTTGAGAAGTTGATTTAAGACGATGGTGTTGAGATGTTGAGTTAAGACCACGGTGTTGAGATGTTGAGTTAAGACCACGGTGTTGAGATGTTGAGTTAAGACCATGGTGTTGAGATGTATAGTTAAGACCATGGTGTTGAGAAGTTGAGTTAAGACCATGGTGTTGAGATGTTGAGTTAAGACCATGGTGTTGAGAAGTTGAGTTAAGACCATGGTGTTGAGATGTTGAGTTAAGACCATGGTGTTGAGAAGTTGAGTTAAGACCATGGTGTTGAGATGTTGAGTTAAGACCATGGTGTTGAGATGTTGATTTAAGACCACGGTGTTGAAAAGTTGATTTAAGACCCTGGTGTAGAAGTTGAGTTAAGACCAGGCAGTTGTGAGTTTTGTTAGCATAGTATCATACAAAGACTTCAAAGAATTGTGTCTCTCTCTTAGTGTCAAAGAAATCCAGAAGTTAATAAACATTTGTATCCGAACAACCGAGTCGCATGTGAATTTCTATTGTGTGTTTTTGCATATGTATATCCCCTGTTGTTATTGATATAATTATGGTTATGGCTATATAACGAATATAAAAGCGGTCTCTGATTCTACTGATCTTTCAATTTAGGAAAGACCGAAGGATTCATATATCTGTCTCATTTTTATGAACGTCTATTGATATAATGAAACACAACGGTTGCAATCTGACAAAGCATAGAAGTGGAAGATACCCTGTACAAACAATCACGGACGCGGACTACGCTGATGACATAGCGCTTCTGGCAAATACACTCGCCCAAGCTGAAACCCTGCTACATAGTCTGGAACGAGTAGCTGCTGGGATAGGCCTCCATGTCAACGCACACAAGACGGAATACATGTGCTTTAATCAAAGAGGTGACATCTCCACACTAAATGGTAGTTCTCTGAAACTAGTGGACAAGTTCACCTACCTAGGAAGCAGTGTATCATCAACCGAGACAGACATCAACTCGCGACTAGCAAAGGTATGGACAGCTAACGATAGGCTATCGGTCATATGGATGTCAGACCTGACCGATAAAATAAAACGCAGTTTTTTTTCAAGCACCATTCGTGTCGATATTGCTGTATGGATGCACTACATGGACGCTAACTAAACGTAGAGAGAAAAGGCTTGACGGCAGCCACACAAGAATTCTGCGAGCGATATTGAACAAGTCCTGGAGACAACTCACCACAAAGCAGCAGCTGTACGGCCACTTACCACCCATCACGAAAACTATCCAAGCTAGACGAACCAGACATGCGGGACACTGCTGGAGATGTAAGCACGAACTCATTAGCGATATGCTCCTGTGGAACCCTTCACATGGACGATCAGCTAGAACCTATATAGAACAGCTCTGTGCCGATACAGGATATAGCCTTGAAGACCGGAAGCGATGGACGATAGAGAAGGGTGGCGAGAGAGGGTCGGGGAGATCCCCACTGGTGGCGCGACATGATGATGATGATGATGATGATATACGATTAAAAAAACAACACATATAATATTGAATGTTTTTGCTGACAGATAAAAACTTAAAAAAAACTTTTAGTCTAACGGGATAATGCATTTTATACACATACTAAATTTCAATTTTCCTAAGTATTATTTTATATATGTGTGCAATAAGACAATAGCATAAACATAGTATATCTCTACATTACGAAAAAATCTTAAATATATATATAGCAATATTTCTATAAGAGCAATGCAATAAAATGTTTTAAAAAGTGTTAATTTACAAGAATAATATAAAACCTGTCGTCTTGAGGATTTTGTCGTTTTCAACGAATCACAGAGAGAAAATCAAGGAAAACATGAGAGTAACGGTGGTACCAATTGTAATTGGTGCACTTGGAACGGAACGGAAAAAATCAGGAAAGATTGAGACTATCCAGATTGCAGTATAGTTAAGATCGGCCAGAATACTGAGAAGAGTCCTGGAGACCTGAGGAGACTTACTCTCACTCAGACACAAGTGAAATACCACCAGCCCACACTGGCGTGAAATACTCGAAAGAAAGGACTCGAAGAAGGTCCTAAGTTGAAAATACACTTGCATTGATTCAGAGCAACGCAAATTGGGAAAACGCCAGACATTGATAGCATCCATGGATTCTGGTTAAAGAAATTCAATTTCATCCACCACAGGATCTCCAAATGACTAGATTCTTAGAAGAAATATTCATACTCGATTGGATGACTAAAAGAAAGACCACTCTGATCCGAAAAGACTCCCTCAAAAAGGAACTGCCCCCCGAAACTATAGAACGGTGACGTGTCCACTGATGACGTCTTTACCGATGACGTGGTAAATACTAAGAGCACAGATTAGAGATTACAACTCACTAGTAAGCCGCGGATTGTTCCCAGAAGAACAGAAAGGATACAACAATGGAAAGAGAAGAACAGGTGGTCTACTTTACATTCATTAATACATTTCAATGAGAGCAAAACGAGACAGTTGGTTGATTGGTTGGTTAACTTTTATGGCATATCAACCTTTGTAGGTTATTTAATGCCAAATACATTTTTATGCAAATAATCAGTTCTATTTCAAACCATTCAGTTTAGCATGAGTGCACAGTTTAATTGTCAAAAAAGTTTCTATTTCTAGCTATTCAGTTTGGTCGAACAGTTCTAATTCAGCTAATTCAGTTTAGTATAAGTACAGGTTTTGTTTACACACAGCTAAATGTTAAAACAGTTTTATATTTAACAATTCAGCTTAGTGTAAGTACAGTTTCAATGTCAAAAACAGTTTCACTTCAAACAATTTAGTTTGGCATACGCATGCAGTTTAAATGTAAGTACACTGTTTATTTGTCAAAAACATTTCTATTTCAAGCTATTCAGTTTAGTCAAACAGTTCAAATTCTAACAATTCAGTTTAGCATAAGTATGCAGTTCTATTTAACCCATAGGTGGGACCCTATAAGGTGTTACCACACGGGCCAGAGTGAACCTGGGAGCAATGGCAATGAAGGGGTGCTCCGCATTTCTCAAAGCTCCTGCATTACTGGAACCTCACCATCAGATTGTTTAGTGTCATATCTAGGACACTCATTGGTGGGGTCTTACCCCTCTGCAGAGGTGCAGTCGGTGTATTCTCCAGCCCCAGCCAACTTGGCAAAAAACGAGACGGAAAAATGTAGCTATGGCGTGGATCGACTACAAAAAGGTTTATGAAATGGTACCGAAAACTGGATAATAGATTGTCTCAAAATGTACATATCTGTGAAAGTCATAAAGTTCATCACGGAAACAATGAAAAACTGGAAAGCAAAATTGACACGAGGAAAAAAACATCTGCTGAGATGAAAATCCAGAGAGATATATTCCAGAGAGATGCGCTGTCACCATTATTATTTGTAATCGCGATGATGCCACTCAATCAGATACTTAGGAAATGCACAGACGACTACAAACTTATTAAATATCAAGAAAATATTAATCATGTAATGTACATGGACGACATCATGCTGTTTACAAAAATGAAAAAGAATTGAAGCCTAATACAAATAATAAGAATATACAGTTAGGATAAAGGGATGGGATTTGACAGAGAAAAATATGCCATTAGAAACGGTAAAAGACAGATAACAGAAAGAATAGAATTATCAAATCTTGAAAAAATCAAAACGCTCGGAGCAAAGGAAACTAGCCAGTACTTGAGAATATTGCAAGCAGACACCATCAAACAAGTGGAAATAAAAGAAAAAAAATTTTTAAAGTATCTCGGTGTGTGTGTGGGGGGGTCCTTGTGGTGTAATGGTTAAAGCAATGGACTGCGGAATCGTAGTAAGCGAGTTCGAACTCCAGCCGAGCTATTACGTTCACTTTTGGACAAATACCCTTGGGAAAGATATCAACTCCCTTATCCTCCCAGCTATGGGTTAAATAGCACCACTACTGTTCTTCTATGAGAATGGCTTTGGCATTAAATAACCAACAAAAGTTGATATGCCATTAAACAAAGACACCAAACCAAAAAGGATCTCAAGTGAACGAGGTAACTTCTCGAAACCTAACTCAGCGGCAGGAATCTCATCAAAAGCATAAATACCTGGGCGGTCTTCCTTGTTAGATACTCGGGACCCTTCTTGAATTGGAGGCGGGAAGAACTTCAACAATGGACAAGAGAAAAAGAAAACTAATGACGATGCATAAGACCTAACATCCCAGAGATGACATAGACAGATTATCTGTCAAGAAAAGGAAGAGGAAGAGCATTAAAGATAACGTGGATGCATTGATACAAGGACACGAAGAATACATAAAAAGAGCAAAGAAAGACAAATGACAGCGATTAGAAACAGTACAGACTACACAAGTATCAACAGAACAACATTAACTAGGAAACAGAAGTGGGAAGAAAAACAACTGTATGGATACTTCAAGCAACAAACTCACGAAATCTCATACGAGAAGTGGTGGATATAGCCAAGAAAGGGAAACCTCTCGGGATATGCTGAATCTTTGCTAATAATATCAGGGAACAACGCCATAAGGACTATTTTAAAGCAAAATAGATAATAGATAAGACGTGGTGTAATGGCTATCGTCGTAGGAAATGCACACGGCGACACGAGTTCAAATCCTGGACGAAACTGATTGCATTTCACATAGCACTAATACCCTTGGTAAAGGTATGGATCAAATTACTCTCCCTCCAGCTATGGGTAAATAGTAAGGCAGACTAGGTTCTTCAGCCTTGGTGAGGCAACTAGTCTAAGAGAAGGAAAACTGAATTCAAACCTGTTAAACTCCGCTTAAAAATTGACCTTGTGTCATATCCTTCCCGAGCGGAGGGGTTGGTAAATATGTAGATAATAGATAAAACACTATAAAATAGCAAATGTAGATTATGTAGTGATACGGACGAAACGATTAATAGAATGCAACAAATTAGTGCAACAAGTGTATAAGACTACACACGACTGGGCGAGAAAGGTGAACTACAGGGAATTGTGCAAGAAATTCAAATTTGACCATACAACGAAATGGTATATACACAAGCCAGAATCCGTCCTGGAGAGTGAGCCACACAAACTTCTCTAGGATATTTACAAACTGATCACCTCTCCCGCATAGATGACCAAACATAGTAAGAGTCAAACAACAACAAAAAGAAAACAAAAAAAAAAGGGAGCCCGCTGAATAGTGGAATTTGCCGTCCCGGCAGGCCACATAGTGAAAATCAAAGAAAACGAAATAACAAATATCTAGACCTTGCTTGAGAACTAAAAAAAGCTATGGAATATTGGTGCGCTCGGTACGATCTCTAAAGACTTGATGAAAGGGCTGCAAGAGTTGGAAATCAGAGGACGTATTGAGACCGTCCAAACTACAGCTTTATTAGGATCGGCCAGAATACTGAGTAGAGTCCTTGAGACTTGAGAAGACTAACGCTGATGTGAAAAACTCGCAGAGTGTAGTTATAATAAAATTGACTAACCACAAAATTGATAAAATATAACTTCACTGTATAAACGAAGCCGTCCTTCCCAGATTGCATCACGAACAACATCACTCTTTCTATCATGTTCTACACAACTGCATATAACGGAATAACGACCATGTGGGAACCACTTGGTTTGATGATTGCATTGGCTAGGAACTAACAGTCAACAATCGCCGTTAAATCTGTATGAACATAAAGATTACTAAACAAGATCAATAAAGTCAAGCAACAATGACTGAGTTCAGTACAGATGGGTGACTATTCAGTATCAGCGGGTATTGTAAACAACCTGAAATATTTTCTGTCACACTAAACAAAGCTTGGTAAATTAGATCAATGAAGTTAAGGCAGCGATGAAACTGTACAGTGCTTAGATGGGTGACCATTTTGTTAGTATAAACAACCTGATGCTTTTAGTGCCAGACTAATTAAAGCTTAGAAAATAATATCAAACGAAAGCAATAGCCAGGATTCTCACAAACATGATATTTTTTCCTCCTTTCATTAAATAAATAACCAAATTTCTATCAGCTACTTGCAGAGCCGGCAGAGTAATCTGAGATTGCGGTGTAGATTCAAGGCAGGTGAGTTTCATCAACACGCCCGCCAGAGTTATAGGAATCATATTTCAAAAAAACAAAAAAAAAAAAAAAAGAGAGTAAAAAGACACAAACCAATATCGGTCGCTTCTTTTAGCAAAGACAAAAAAGAGAAATATTTGTCAGGTTTGTCGGATCTAAAAAAACAAACAAACAAAAACAAAAAAACAAACAAACAAACAAGGAAGCCATAACTACATGTCTTCTTAACTGTAATCAAAAACCTTAGCCACAGAAAACACAGAATCGACTTTAAGGTATCAAGTCACGTCACGGTCTTAAATTACAAAAAAAAACAAAAAAAAAACGTCTGGTTATCTGAAAAGCTAGGCAGCCGTAAAATTTGACAGTTGATCTGGACACCGGCTTTCTCTTACGTCAGGTACAAATCTGAAACTTAGATTAAAGTGTGGTATGTTTTCATCTGTTTAATATCTGATGTCGTCAGGGATGCTTGTTGCGTAACGGTTATTGTCTTATAAAGGACTTGGCAAACCAGGTTCAAATCCCTCTTGTTTCCGTTTCACTTCGTGCTAAAACCCGGGGAAAGCTATGAATCACCGTTCTCCCTCCAACTAAAGGAAAACAGTAGAACAGAATGAGTTCTTTAGCCTTGGTAAGGCAACCAATCTCGGCGAAGGAAAACACTGAATTCGAACCAGCTTTCTATCACAGGTCTCGTAATCTGGTTTGGTTCTGGGGGTGGGAGGGATACTCATCTAAAGTATCTTGGAGAGGAGAAGCTTGGCAGAGACCATCCCTCTCCAGGTCTATATCTCCTTCTCCTGGTTGCCATATCAAGGTTAAAGAACTCAATCTGAAGGAGAACAGCTGGATTCATACTTTCCCCAATAATACTAGCACACTGTGAAATGCAAAAAAAAAAAAAGTCGGCTGGGACTGTAGAATATACCGACTACGCATCTGCCGAGAGGTAAGACCCCCCCCCCACAACGAATGTCCTGGATATGACACTAAACAATTAGATGGTGAGGTTCCAATAATACTGGAGCTCTGAAGAATGCTGAGTATCCCTTCATTGCCATCGTTTCCAGCTCCACTGTGAAATGCAAAAAAAAAACGTTCACGAATTGAGATCAGGTCACTGAGTCTGTATCCTATAACGATAACCGTAACGCCTTGAGTACATCCTAAATCAGCTTTACTCCTCTTAAAAATGACCTTGTGTCGCATCCGTGGCGAAAGGGTTAGGTTTAGTTTGGTTTCTTTGTTTAATGGCATATCAACTTTGGGAGATTATATAATGCCAAAGCCATCCTTGTAGAAGAACAATAGTGGTGCTATTTAACCCATAGATGGAGGGACAAGAGGTTTCATGCCTTTGAGTTGGTTCGTTTGTTTAAAGGCATATCAACCTTTCTGGGTTATTTGATGTTAAATCTATCCTTGTAGAAGAACAGTAGTGGTGCTATTTAACCCATAGCTGGAGGGACAAGAGGTTTCATGCCTTTGAGTTGGTTCCTTTGTTTAAAGGCATATCAACCTTTCTGGGTTATTTGATGTTAAATCTATCCTTGTAGAAGAACAGTAGTGGTGCTATTTAACCCATAGCTGGAGAGACAAGAGGTTTCATGCCTTTGAGTTGGTTCCTTTGTTTAAAGGCATATCAACCTTTCTGGGTTATTTGATGTTAAATCTATCCTTGTAGAAGAACAGTAGTGGTGCTATTTAACCCATAGCTGGAGGGACAAGAGGTTTCATGCCTTTGAGTTGGTTCCTTTGTTTAAAGGCATATCAACCTTTCTGGGTTATTTGATGTTAAATCTATCCTTGTAGAAGAACAGTAGTGGTGCTATTTAACCCATAGCTGGAGGGACAAGAGGTTTCATGCCTTTGAGTTGGTTCGTTTGTTTAAAGGCATATCAACCTTTCTGGGTTATTTGATGTTAAATCTATCCTTGTAGAAGAACAGTAGTGATGCTTTACAGTCCATTGCTGGGTGGATCTGGAAGTTTATACCCTTTCCCCAAGGGTATTAGTCAGAAAGTGAACGCAATGGCGTAACTGTAGTTCGAACTCGCTTACTTCGAAGCCACAGTTCGGCCATTATGTCATGGGGACTCCCCACGTAGCGGGTTTTGTAGATACGTACACTCATACGTGACGTCAGAGAAAGATTCTAGACTTAGATCAAAGATGCTTAGTGTAGCAGTTATCATCTTCGGAAATGGTATTCGAAAAGCTAAGTTCCAAATGGTACACGGAGAGCCAAGTCCTAAATGGTACTCGAAGAGCCAGGTTCCAAATGGTACTCAATTAACCAAGTCCCAATTAGTACTCAATGGGCCATGTCCCAAACGATACTCGAAAAGCCAGGTTCCAAATGGTACTCAATGAGTTAGATTCCAAATGGTATTCAAAGAACCAGATTCCAAATAGTACTCAATGAGCCAGATTCCAAATGCTACTCGGAGGGCTAAGTTCCAAATGGTACTCAAAGAGCCAGGTTCTAAATGGTAGTCAAAGAACCAGGTCCCAAATGTTACTCCATGAGACAGGTTCCAAATGCTACTCAAAGAGCCAAGTACCAGATACTACTCAATGAGCCAGGTTCTAAATGGTATTCAAAGAGCCAGGTTCCAAATGGTACTCGAAGAGCCAGGTTTCAAGTGTTAGTATGTGTTAGGGTCCCATCTATGGGTTAAATAGAATTGTTTGATTATTTACAAATACTTGAAACTATTTAACTGGATATAAACTATTCAGCTAAAGCTCGTTTGAAAATATTACCGACAAACTTTTCGTTTACAGATCACACACATACCTGCACACACACACACAGACACACACACACACATACACACATATATATATATACTAATCTAATATCTACCAGCATTCACGGTACCAGAAAAAAAAAGAAAAACAACTCCGCCAGGAACAAGGGATAAAAGTATCTCGAATCACCGCCCGGGGGGAAAAGAAAAAATTATAGGTCAAAAAGAAAGAAAAGGCTAATCTCGTCCGATCCCTTGAAAAAAATCAAGGGATACGCAGTCAGTTGGTCAAAAGAAAACTAAAACCTTCCGCAAATTCTGCAATGCTCCAATTACAAAAGTGCTCAACACAACTGGAGCCAATTATAAAATTAACTTAAATCGCGAGTCGGAAATCTTCCAAGATCCGATAAGGTGAAACTTAAGTAAAAGATTTCCGACTAACGATTTAAGTTAATTATATACATATATATATATATATATATATATATATAAACAGAGTTTGGCATTAAACAACATAAATATTCCATAAAATCCAATTATCCATTCAGTTATATGGTATCAAGTATTCCTATCCAATTCTAATAATTAGTACACGGTTATATGGTTTCTAGTATTTATATAAAATATTAATCATTTTCAATCAGATCTATTTTACCAATATCTACTGTCTTGATTTACATGTTATTGCTTGAAATTTGCATCCTCATTGGGAGCTCTTCTTTTCGCATCTTGTGCCAAACTATGCTAAGTTATAACCAAAGCCCTGTACTGGTATTTTTCCTGCCCGTATTTGACAGGTCAGGTTATCTAACGAAGGTCAGGTCATCTTATAAAGGCAATAAGAATGTCGATGGGATTTTAGAGAAAAAAAAACTACAGAAAATCTGTAAACCATTCAAATGGTATGATTTATACACGTCTCTTTAGCTCGCTGGTATGGACTGTTTAGCTGGTTCATTCTTTATTAAAATGCAAGGCATGTCATTTGGTTCAGTATAATTCCTGGCAGATTGTCAGGCTGTGATCAACCGGCTGTACCAATTCCCCAGACACATGATGCCAAGAAAAATGGACATCTATCTATCTATCTATCTGTTCATATCTATCGATCTATTTCAGTTTGTTCATTTTCTATCTATCTATCTATCTATCTATCTATCACCAATTCTTTTCATATATATCGCTCTATCTATGTCAGTCTGTTCTTATCTATCTATCGATCTATCTATCTATCAGTGGTATGTCTTTAAAAAATTCTAAATGGAATGAAAGATTACGAGGCAACTAAATTAAATGCATGAAATGACCTCCGAAATGTCAACTGATGTTTTCAAGTGTCAGTATTTAAAATCATTCATTTCCGTTGAAAAATCCTCATAGCGTAATGGTTAACGTTCTAGACTGTAACACCATTGTAAACGAGTTCGAACTCCAGTCGTGCTATTCCATTCACTTTCGAACTAATACTCTTTTTAAAAGGCATGAACGCCCTATTATCATCTCGAGCTATGACTTAAATAGTAACACAATTCTTTTCTATAAGGATGGCTTTGGCATTAAGTAAGCCACGAAAGTTGATATGCCATTAAACAGAGATGATTGTCTGAATGCCTTTTTGAGGAAATAATGAGTATTTAAGCTGATTCTTATTTTTGTGAAAAAATGTTTAATGAGATTTTTAGCAGACAAGAGAAAGAAGGGTACTGAACATTCTTTCTATCTATCCTTCTGGCGTCTGATGATTGTGTTAAAAAGCACATAGAACGTTTTATCTCCAAAATTTAAAAAAAGTGGTAATCAGCAGTTTTTACAGTGCTCTGCTTATTAGTATATGACCACTTTTATTCTAATTCCCAACGTTTATTTCGCATATTGATTGTTATTATATATATATATATATATATAGTTTTGTTTGTTTGGTTTTATGGCATATCAACCTTTGTAGGTTATTTAACACCAAATCCATTTTCATGTAAATAATCTGTTCTATTGAAAACAGTTCAGTTTAGCATAAGTACACAGTTTAATTGTCAAAAACATTTCCATTTCAAACTATTCAAGCAGTTATATGTAATAATTCAGTTAAGTGTAAATACAGTTTTAATTTCGAAAAACAGTTCTATTTGAAATAATTCAGTTAAGCATAAGCACGCAGTTTAAGTGTAAGTACGGTTTAATTGTCAAAAACGTTTCTATTTCAAGCTATTCAGTTTACTCAATTCATTTTAGCATAAGTATGCTGTTAGTTCTATTTAACCCATAGATAGGGTCCTATCAGGTGCTACCACTCCGGGCCAGAGTGGACCTGGGAGCGATGGCAATGAAGGGGTACTCCGCATTCCCCAAAGCTCCAGCATTGCTGCAACTTCACCATCAGATAGTTTAGTGTCATATCCAGGACACTCGTTAGGGGGGGTCTTACCCCTCTGCAGAGGTGCAGTCAGTGTATTCTATAGCCCCAGCTGACTGGGCAATATATATATATATATATATAGTACAATTTGATGGAGACTCAAACTCTGTTAAGTCGTCATAATAAATTTATTTCAGCGGAGAATATTGCTCTAATCTCCGTCTCGTCAGATGACTATTTACATGCTTCTCTCTCGTCGCAGCATAGCAAATGTGGATTTACAGTTCGTATTCAGAAGATAAAATAAAGGAACTAAAAAAATAAAAAATAAAAAATAAAAATTAGAAAAAAAATTAAAAAAAATAGAAAAATAAAAAAACAAAACAAAAATGAAAATAAAAATAAGAATAAAAATAAGAATAAAAGTGAAAATCAAATTACAAATTATTTCATTCATTGGCGTGGGAAGAGGGGATCAAAATGTTATGTGTTTGAACGATTAAGAAACAGGAGTGGAATTAATCTACCGGTTAATCCCTTCCCATTTTGCGTTCTCGTAGGGGTTACCTCTCCCTAGCAGGTGTGACTTTCTAACCAGACTAAGATCGTTTAACTAATGGCTGTCTCATACATGATTTACATTTATTCCTAATATGTCCGCTAATCAACTCAGCTGTTGCCATCCTAGATATTCCTCTTGTTCCAAGCGTCTATTGCAAGCCTCTTCGTAGATGAATTGAGGTCTCGGCCACCGTTGAAGGGATATATGTAAACAATAGTAATTGTGATTCATAACCGTTTAAAATTTACTTCACAGCTAATATCTCCTCGTGGCTGAATGGTTAGAAGCTTTGGCTTGGCATCAAACCGGGTTTCGATCCCAGCTAAGGGAAACTACTGTCTAGCCACACTGATGAGTTCTGATAGAACGAAACAGATCTGTCTGTGGATGACTATATATATATATATATATATAAGTATTATTCGGTCCAGTTAAACCGGAGTTGGGAGTAATTCCACCAGGACAAAAACAAAAAAAAACAGAGAACATTAAAATTTTCCTGGTAAAGAGCTTAATGTAACTGACATTACAGAGCAATAATTTCTTTAAGAAAAAACAAAAACCGGTCACATTAGGATTATAAATTTATTTCCATCTTGTTATGTGTTTTTGATATAAATCAAAAACACCATTAAAAAAATAACAGGACTTCTTCAGATCTTACGGATAAAATAATTCAGAATAGACACAGGAAAGAAGGGCGAGAGGGGATAGAAGAAGGGTGAAGAGTTTTCTCCTCATTTAGCCCACTTCGGGTTTTCTTATTTTATTGCCGGTTGGAATTATAGTAAATTAATTTTTTAATTTCTATTTTTTAGATTCTAAATACTTTTCGACTTAAAACTCCAGATTTAATACTAATTTAGATAAATATAACTTTCTTTAATAACTTTACGTAACGATACAGTAATACTTACATACTTCAAAGAGTAAAATGGTGCAATCCAGGGAAAGGAGTGGGGCCCTCCCCTACACATCAGTGTAGTAGCTGTTGAAAAGGGAGCCTTCTGGTCGCCTTCGACTACGGTAGCAAACAACTATCTAAGAGTAAATAATTTGGATTTTTCCGAGTTAAGACGTGCTCTACCATTTTAACGTCAAGCACTTTTTAATGACATTTTTATTTGCATTTTGTATTCATATATTTATAAATATATATATATATGTGTGTGTGTGTGTGTGTGTGTGTGTGTGTGTGTGTGTGTGTGTGTGTGTGTGTGTGTGTATAAAAGAGTAGATGGTAGTATTCATATGAAAAAGTTAGATTCCGAATTTTTGAACACACTTTGTACACACACACACACACACACACACACACACACACACACACACACATATATATATATATATATGAGTGTGAGTGCTTGTGTGGGTGGGGTACGTTTCTACATATCACATTCAGTTCACTTCCATCTCAATCTGTTTACTGCAAAGCTCTTAACGATAGAGAAGCGTTAAGAGAGGGTGGGGAGCACACAAAACGTTCACGCGCATGCGTGCTATCTTCTGCTATTATTACAAAGTCAGAGAAGAGAGAGAATGTTCTGTTTTTTTTTTCTTTTTGTCTTTGTTTTTTTTAAACCTCACGTTTCATCGTAGCAACTTTATTAATAATCTAACCCATGAAATCTAAAACGTTTCTGTAAATATTTATTCGCCACTATTCTTTACTTGACAAAGGAAGACTATTTTTTTCCTTCCCTGAACTATTTGTTTCTGTGTTTCCCTTACCCCTTCCTCAACCTCCCCCCCCCAAAAAAAAACTAGTTGAACATCCAGTAAACTTTTTACTGTTAAAAATGGTGGGTGAGCCACATTATTTCAAAAAAAGAAGATAGGAATAGTATTCCCACTGTATGCTTCTTATTGTTCTGCATTCTCAAATTACCAGGTGCCTTCAATAAGTTTCCAGACTTTTTTTTTTTTTTGTATGGGCACTTTTATTGATAGTATACTCATGAAACTCAAGTCACCTTTGAAGTAATCTCCTCCGGCTGCAATTCACTTGTTGTACCGTTCTAACAACTTCTGAAAGGCCCCATGGAAGTCCTCTTGTATGAGCGTGTCAATGACCTTCGTCACAGCCTCTTTCATCTACTCAATTGTCTCATAACGACAGTCTCTAAGTTTTCCTTGAGCTTATGGAATAAGCAAAAGTCACAGGGAGCAAGGTTTCGACTATAGGGAGGCTAAGGAACTGTCTTGATGCCCATCTTGGTCAAATAGTCTGTGACAAAGATGGACTTGTGGACTGATGCATTGTCCTAGTGGAAATGCCAATGACCCGATTTGAAGAGTGCTGGCCTCTTTCCTAGGAATCTCTTCCTGAACTCCCTTAAAAACTCAACATAGTAACCCTAACCCTAACCCTTTGGCCAATCAACTCTGGTGTATTGACTTCCATACTCCTCCCACACCTCTCATCATCCCTCACAGACTGCCTGCCTTCCTTGAATCTCTTATGCCACTCAAAAACTGATGCTCGATTCATGCAAGATGGTTGAAAAGTAGTCTGAAGCATTCCATGCGTTGTTTCTGTGCCCTTTTTTCCAAGTTTAAGACAGAATTTTATTGCATATCGTTCTTCTAAAGTGTCCTCACGTCCAGATTGCATTTTTGCAATTCACCAGCTGTGACAATCAGTCTTTAGTAGGGTGTATTCCAATTGCTGCTGTAGCTGTTGATTTAAAGTTGAAATCATAAAAATTAGTCAGTCATCTCATAAGATGTATAGTAATAACATATTTAATTTTCAAGAGTCTAGGACAATTTTAAATGCCTGTACAAAAAAGTCTGAAAACATATTGAATTCACCACGTATGTCATTGCTCTTGTCCAAATTGCAAAGTCTTACACGTCTCCTCTCACCAGGATAAAGACTAGAAGAAGAAGAAGAAGAAGAAGAGCAAGGGTCTACGACAATTTTAAATGCCCATGCAAAAAAAGTCTGGAAACTTATTGACGGCTCCACATATAAGAAGCTAAAAATAATCTGGTGTCTTGAAATAATTCAAGGCATAGATAAATAATAGCGAACAGTTATTGTCGTAGGAAATGAAATGAGTTCAAATCCTGGACGAGGTAGTTTGCTTTATTCATTGCGTGAAAGGGTTGATCCGGTTTCATTTCACGTCAGAATCAATATGAAGTCATTTTTTAGAGCATAGGTGAGAGGAGCACATACAAATCAAGACTCGCCAAAAAGACTTGGTCTCCTTGGTATTCACGTTCCGGGGTGCCTTCAGCACTTTGCAATAAACTCAACCTTACCTCTTTGAGACAACGGTGGAAGTGTTGCTTTGGGATGAAGGTAGGCTCCCCTTTGACCAAGCGATTATCTCGTAAATAACCCACCTGGCGTTCTCTGGAATTCAGAGATTCACTTCACATCGTGCTAGGAGGGAGTGGCAATGGCATTGTGGCAAATCAACTGGACTGCGACATTGCAGTGAACAAGCGCTAATACATTCAGTTTCGAACGAAAAGTTATTGGTTCCCTTATCCCTCCCCCCCAGCTATGGATTACATAATATCCCTACTGTTCTTCTACAAGGATGGCTTTGGCATTAAATGACTCATAAAGTTTGATATACCATTAAAAAAAATCAAAGGCATGAACCCTCTTATCCCTGCAGCTATGGGTTACATAATATCCCTACTGTTTTTCTACAAGGATGGCTTTGGCATTAAATAACCCATAAAGTTTGATATACCATTAAACAAAACAAAACATATCAAAGGCATGAACCCTCTTATCCCTTCAGCTATGGGTTAAATAGTATCACTACTGTTTTTCTACAAGGTTGGCTTTGGCAATAAATAACCCATAAAGTTTGATATACCATTAAACAAAAAACAAAACAAATCAAAGGCATGAACCCTCTTATCCCTTCAGCTATGGGTTAAATAGTATCACTACTGTTCTTCTACAAGGATAGCTTTGATATTTAATAACCCATAAAGTTTGATATACCATTAAACATAGAAACCAAATCAAAGGCATGAACCCTCTTATCCCTTCAGCTATAGGTTAAATAGTATCACTACTGTTTTTCTCGGAGGATAGCTTTGACATTAAATAACCCATAAAGTTTGATATACCATTAAACAAAGAAGCCAAATCAAAGGCATGAACCCTCTTATCCCTTCAGCTATAGGTTAAATAGTGTTACTATTGTTCTTTGTAGAAGAACAGCTTTGACATTAAATAACCCACGAAGGTTGATATGCCATTAAACGTAGAAACCAAACCAAAGGAGCTCTCTTTTTTCGAAGTGCTTCATCTACACTCCTGATCCTCCAAAAATACTCCTTCACTCCTCCTCCTCCTCCTTAAATTCCTCTCCACTCTTCCTCCTCCTCTCCTCCTCCTCCTCCTCCTGCTTCTCTCTTTCGCACTGAAACATTCCATATTCACCATCAAATAATTACCGTTATTTGTTTATCATATAATTATTCCACAAATTTCTATTTCTCTTACGTCAAAGGAAGATTTCATTGCACAGAAATTATCAGAGAAAATATCAGAGAAAATGTTACACGCACCCATCACCCTCGCGCGTAATAATGGTTGGCAAGTTGAATTAGCAGACTATTGTTAATAAGTCTGATTCTAACTGGGCGCCCAATATTTCTGGCCTCATGCCACAGCTCGACTAAATTTTGTAAATTACAATATAAGCAACGAATTAAAAGAAGGATGGAAAAAAAGACAATCATTTAAAACCGTTATATAAAATAAAGAATTCGGATGCCGGCAAGCAACACATTAAAAAAAATCCCAAACGGGAATTATTTATAAGCAATGATTAAATAGTTTTGCTGTCCGAGGATTTGGCTATTTTTTCTTTTATAAAACTAGTAGTAACAGATGAACTAAAGAAGGTGAATTATTTCAGTTTATATATATATATATATATATATATCCACTTGGAATATATTTTCTGGTTGGAATAAATATTTTAATTTATATATATATATATCCACTTGCAATAAATATTTCAATTTATATATATATATATATATATCCTCTTGTAATAAATATTTTCATTTGTATATATATATATATATATATATATATATATGCTTGGAATATTTTTGTTTATATATATATATATATCCACGTGCAATAAATATTCTAGTTTATATATATATATATATATATATTCACTTGGAATATATTTTCTGGTATATATATATATCTACTTGGAATAAATATTTTAATTTATATATATATATATCCTCTTGCAATAAATATTTTCATTTATATATATATATATATATATACGTAGAATGAATATTTTTGTTTCTATATATCTATAAACTAGAATATTTATTGCAAGTGGATATATATATATATATATATATATATATATATATATATATATATATATATATTCACTTGGAATAAGTGTGTGTCTGTGAGTGTGTGTGTGCATAATTTCCAGTGTATCAACTTCCTCATCTTATTGTACAAAATCTTTCATTCTTTTTATGCAAGTTAGTTACATTCATTTATCCTATAATTAACCATTTCATCTATGTCTCTATATACCCACATTCTACGTATCATCAATTTTTGCTGTGACATAATTACTTCTTATTCTGTTCAAGCTGATTCCGTTTCTCTCATGAGGTTTCCTCTTCTTAGCCATGGTCAAGTCATTTCGTGTGTTGATCTTTATTGTATAGCTTACGGTACCCATACAATTGTTTTTCATCCCAGTTTCGTTTTGTACGTTTTTATTGCTTTTTTGCCTTTTTTTTCCCAAAGGTTTTTTTTTTCTGATATTTCTGTTACTGGTTGCTGTCGTTTCCCTTTCATTGCTACTTTTTATATTCCAATTCTTAACACAGGCAAATCCTCTTTCTCCTTTTCGCGAGACACACAGTCTTTCTATGTGGTCCATCGAGGATAACAGTTACTTGTCACCAAGTTCTTTGTTGTATGGTTCATGTATCCGGGATCGTCTCTTGCCAAGTTTAAGAAAGCTCCAGAGTATTTTACTAGGAAAACTCATTGGGTATTCATTGTTTTAATGAGATTTTTGTTGTAGAGTTTAGTGTCGAGAAGTTTATTTGTTCTTCTGAAGTATTCCCTATTTTTTCCTTCATCGTTGTTTGCTTGATGGAGGCCGCTTCTATTCGTACTTTGCCAGGTACACATTTTGTGTAAGTTTTCGGCATTCACTTCTATGATCAATTGCTTCATCTTTGTCTCCACATAACCTGTACTTGTTATTCTGTTGCGTGTTGCACCTGGATATATAATTCCATACTATTATTGAGATTCTGTTTCTCTCTTGAGGTTGCCCCTGCGTAGCCATGTCCACGTCATCTCCTGTGCAGTTTCCCCGAATATGTCGCTAGAAGTCTTCATACAGTCGTTGTTTTTCTCGCTGCTTTTGTTTTCTAGATTTTCTTGTTTTTGTCGGTAGGTCGACATTGCTGTTACTGGTTGCTGCAATTAGTCATTCATTATTTTGTTTTTTTGTTTATCTTTATTTTTTGAGTGCTCGAGTAATTGCGTTTGAACAACTACCACTGCTCAGTCGGCTGGGTCTGTAGAATACATCGACTGCTTCTCAGCAGAAGAGTAAGACCCAAACGAGTATTCTGAATGGGACATTAAACAATCTGATGGTGAAGCTCCACTAATGCTTGAGTTTTGGGGAATACGGAGTACCTTTCCATTGTCATTAGTCCCAGGTCCACTCTGGTTGCGCCTAAAAGGCTCCTATCGATGCGTCAAATAGAACTGTTTGACATTTAAACTGTATACTAATGCTAAACTGAATTGTTTGAAATAGAACTGTTTGATCATTTAACTATGTGTAAACAAATGACTTATTCTAAATTGAATTTTTTGAAATAGAACTGTTTGATCTGGGTTTCGGGAAGTTTTCTCGTTCTTCTAAGATTCTCTTTTTCTTATTTTTTCTTTCATCTCTGTTTAATGATGTCCGTGCCCCGAGGATAAGGCCGACAGCATTAAGTTGCAGTTGGTTTTGCCCTGCCCGGCTTTTTAGCCCTCGTGTTGGATGGGGCATTGTCCATCTAAGGCAGATTCGCAGCCGGTAGGCCCCCGACTTTCGGGTGAGCGAGCTGCATTATTGACCCCTTTGTATAGCACTGGACCCCGTGGTCCAGTTTAAGCTTTAATCTGGCATCCGTGCCTAGACCAATGTTTGGGTCCATGTCTAGCTAGGCTCATCGGCTCACATCGCAACTAGTGAGCCGATGACCGGCCTAGACCAGCAGGGCTCGACCCTCGGCTCGGGTCCGACCTTCCCCTCTCCTAACCCCCACTATAATCCGACCTTCGCTTCATTTGACTTAGTGTCAAGTCCTATCTGGTGGGAAGCAGACAAATATACTGTTTAATGGTGTCTGATGCTTTCCTGATTTTGTAGTTCTCTTCATTCTGTTGTCACACTTTTACCACTTTTCATTTACGCATGGCACAGTTTACAATTCAAAATTCCATTCCTGTGTCCTGGCTGTATATTCTGGTCATTTATATAAGTGTTTCTAGTTCTTTTTTTTCCCTATGTGTTGAATAATACCCCTACTCTTCTTCTATAAGAATGACTTTGGCATTAAATAATCCACGAAGGTTGATATGTCATTCAACTGCATCCGATGCTGAGTCACCTCATCATTGCCATTACTCCCAGTTCCACTCTTACATGGAGTGACAGAAACCTTCCCGGTCCCATCTATGAATCAAATAGATCTATTTGAAAATAATTAGTACGTTTGAAACCATATAATTATGTTCAAACAAATGATTATTATAAAAGGGAAATAATTATTCGAAACCATATGTGGGGGGGGGGTCCTCGTGGTGTAATGGTTAAAGCAATGGACTGCGGGATTGTAGTAAACGAGTTCGTACTACAGTCGCGCTATTACGTTCACTTTTGGGCAAATACCCCAGGGAAAGGTATGAACCCCCTTATCCTCCCAGCTATGGGTTAAATAGTACCACTACTGTTCTTCTAGGAGAATGGTTTTGGCATTAAATAACCTACAAAAGTTGATATGCCATTAAACAAAGAAACAAACCAAACCATATGTAAAATTTTTGTGCATATCAAGAGGTTGTCACTTGACCCAAGACAGAACTAAAAACCCCTCGATCGTCTTTTTGAATCCAAATGATGGGAAGAAGCTGACAAACGTTTTATTTGTTACATTGCAAATTTAAGGGAGCAGCCTCTTCATTTTAAAAGGAGGGAAAATTATTCATCAAAGTCATTTTGCAGTAGCTCTTGAGGGACGACATCTCTTCCAAGACGGAATGCTAAGCCTCATTCAAATACTTTGATTTTCAGTTCGGATCTCGATTGATTCTTTTTATCAGTTCAACCAAGTTCAAGAACTTGCATCTCTTAACACGTGATATCACTCACCCAATAAGAGTGCATCTCTCTTACAAAACATGGTTTCATCTAGATTCCCAGGTCCCTCCATCGGAAATGAACCATGACTTCTTGTCTGTTAGTAAAAGTTTACGATATATCTGCAGGTTATATACATCCTGGCTCCGCCTACAACAGTGTGGCTTCTCAGTAAAGAGACCTTTGCTAGTGTAACAGTCTTTGTTACTAAGGTCACATTTGTGTATGGTGGGTAGTCTGCTAGAGATGCGATACTTATAAAGACTGCCCACTGATATTAAGTTTCTTCATGTCTCTCTTTCAAACATTCTTGTATCTCAGTAGATCAACAGCTCTCTTCTCAAGTGTTAGTTTACTATAGAGGATGGCCCACAATGTCGTATTCAGCTTATTCTCTACTTATATTTGTCTGTCAGGCCAGATGCTCTAGTCTTCTATCTGGAACTTCTTCGGGTGATCTTGGCTTTATATTGGTCTCCGTACCCGCTTCTATTCTTATAAATGGGCACAAAGACTTTGTTTGATTTTCGACGTCTTTATTCATCCAAATTCCCACGTCAACCAAACGGCTGGAGAAATAGATTGTAGACGTCCGTTCGTTACGGCGCCCTGGACTACTCTAAGTCACCCTTGTATAGCACTGGACCTTGCTGTCCATTTTAAGCTATAATCAGGCATCCGTGCCTGGACCCAGATTTGGGTCCATGTCCAGCTAAGCTCGTCAGGCCTACATTGTACTAAGTGGGCCGATGACCAGCATAGACTAGTAGGGCTCGAGCCTCGGTTCGTGCCCGACTTTCCCACCTAAATCCCTACTATAATCGACCTTCGGGTCATTGACCTTGTGTCAAGCCCTGTCTGGTGAGAGGCAGAAACAAATACAGCCCTGGACTACTCTAAGTAATTCTACCTTACTGACTAATCAGAGAACTGCTTAAAAGGTCAGCAAGGGGTCAAGCCTTATCTACCATATCACTGGTTGTTTGTCATGACTCTTCTTCAAACAAATTACCAGTTAACTTTTTTAATTCATATATTTTAAATTTTACACTTACCTTATAAAATGAATAGGTAACCTATCTATTATATAACAGGGTGTCCTCGTGGTGTAATGGTTAAAGCGATGAACTGCGGAATCGTAGTACGCGAGTTCGTACTCCAGTCGCGCTATTACGTTCACTTTCGGGCAAATACCCTTGGGAAAGGTATGAACCCCCTTATTCTCCCTCCAGCTATAGGTAAATAGTAGGACGGACTAGGTTCTTCAGCCTTGGTGAGGCAACTAGTCTAGGAGAAGGAAAACTCTGAATTCAAACCTGTTAAACTCCGCTTAAAAACTGACCTTGTGTCATATCCTGCCCGAGCGGAGGGGTTGGTAAATAGTATCTATTATATAACATACAATCGGGTATGTATTTACCGAAATCTTACGCTAAATGTAACACTGTCATTTTTTAAGCGTTTTGCTGCTGATTTTGATTTAAAGTTTTCCTTCTCATGGACCAGCTGTTTTACCATGGTTAAAAAGTCCAATCTGTTCTACAATTTGCACAGAGCTGATGAAGAACAGGCGGATTTGAGCATTTTCCAAGTGCGAAGTAAAACTCCCACGGCCTCTTCAAGGATTCTGGCTCGGCTAACCAGTTCTATTTTCAAGGGATAAAAGCTAAAGTGCTGGATTATGAGATCTTGGACTGATAATCTAGGAAAAGGCATGAACCCCTTATCCCGCCAGCTATGAGTTAAATAATATCTCAACTGATCTTCTAAAAATGATTGCTTTGGCATTAAATTACCCACCAAAGTTGATATGCCATTAAACAAAGAAACCAAATCTATCAAAAATAGAAATAACGCTAGTAATGGCCATAAATGGGTGCTTCACACTCCCCCGATCTTAACAATCAGAGCCTCACTCTCAGATGAAGTCAAGTGTCATATACCAGACAACCAGAGTAGACCTGGGAGTAATGGCCATGAAGAGGTGCTTGACACTCCCCAGATCTCAACAACTGGAGCCACACAATCAGATGCCGTTTAATGTCATCACCAGATGACATATTGTCCGAAGGTTTAACCCATTATTTGGTCGCATAATATCCACGTGATATTCTGGCATTTCATTTTTGTGACCCACTTGACCAAACACACGTCTAATAAACCAAGATTTCTCGGTAGTGAAAGAAATTCAAGTGAATGCTGAAAAGTTCTCGGTATAAGCAAGAAAAGTTGAAATAACCTTTTTTTTTTATTTGTGTTCAAGGTCAATTCTGATCTGCTGATTTTCAAAATTTTAAATTGCCAACCTGAAAAATATCTTTTAAATCCTTTAGTGTATTCTAAAAATGGCATTTAATAACCCCAGAAGGTTAATATGCCATTTAACAAAGAAACAAAATCAATTCATATCCTTATGACGATGACCGTTACGCTGAGCGTTCCAAATCTTCGTTATAATCGTCGGCATCAGTTCGTTGGGAACTTAAAATTAGAGGGTCGACGGAAAAGTTCACACTCTCATGAAATGTAACCAAATAAGATTTTTTTCGCATAGCCTCCCCCCCCGCACCTTGTGGTTTACGGTGTTGCAATGCTTGGATCTCATTGGTTAAAGAAGACGTCCGCAGCAGATATAATATCGTATAAACTTTTCAGTCCACATTCGTATATAGATAATTGAAATAAAGAAAAAAAAAAAAAAGAAATAAGATTGATCAAGACATTAGATAACCCAGGAAAGGTTGAGATGCCAGAAACCAACCAACCAACCAACCAACTTCTTATTTGCTTTATTTCACTCAATTTTGTCATTGTTAATGTTTATTGCTTTGCTAATGTAGTTTTCTTTTTCCCAAATCTCCGTTTGTATCTGTTATTGCCTCCTTTCCAAAATGTATCCGTCGTACCGGCTGCAGCGCGGGAACGAATCTTGACAGCGTCACGTGATGCATTCATTCACAAGTGGTGTCCTGGAATCTGGCCATCAAATCATGCACTGCGGGTGCACTGCATGCATCGGTGCAATTATCAACATTGTGAAAATAGTCAGCATACGAATCCTGGGATGTTATATCCTCTTCTCCTTAAAAACAGTAAATAAAAAAATTTAGTCATTAATTCAATAAAATTGAAATTTACAAGAATCTGACAATAAAATGAAGGCAATAGAAAAAATAATCTTTTTTATTATCATATTCACAACGTTTCGGCTGATGCGTCCTTCGACCTTCTTCAGGTGTTTTATGTGGAACTCGAGACCCTCCACGGAACTTTGAACCGACCTCTCAATTGTGATTACTCCCAGGACCACTCTGACAGAATGATAGTACTTGTTAGGGTCCCCCATGTATGGGTCAAATAGATCTGGTTAAAAATCATCCGTAGTTGATGGGACCGTGTGCAAAAAACAATAAAAAACGAACTCTTAATAAACTACAAAAAAAAAGGAAATAACAATGCGCATTAAAAAACAAATTAGCGTAATCTATTATTTGTCAGGTAATGTTGAATACTTTAAAACGATTTCTAAAAAAAACTAGAGAGTCATTTAGTTTAATTAATTTGTGAAAAACACTAGGTCATATAAGAACGTGGCTTTGATTGGACGAAAAGTCACATGATCGGATGATCGTAGAATTTTAGGAATAAGATCTTTTTAGTCAGTTAAAAATCGCCAACGAGAACGGCTCGAATTCCATCTCTGCTCCAAACACTGACTCCCCGTTTAGGTGATGTGAAACTAAAGTTTTCAATAAATAAGATAATATGTGCACGTAAAAATGTGAATTGTTCTTCATCTAAACACAGAAGAACTGAAAGCAGTCGGGGTCACACCAACGAACAAGAATAAAGATGGCGGAACGAAAGAGACACTGACAGAGACATGATGTTTGTGCGATTCCCTAACCTCTAAACATAAAATGACACTTGCTAGGTTGATATGCGGTTAAAATCAATGAAACAGACAGGACAGTGCTGGAGAGAGAATCTCGATGGCGTAGCGGCTAACGTATTGGACTGTGACATTTTTGTAAGCGGGTTCGAAATCCACTCCCGCTAATACGTTCATTTTCGGACAAATACCTCTTGGGGAAAGTATGAACGCCCATCTCCTCCCAGCTATGGTTTGAATAGTACCACTTGCTGTTCTTCTATAAGGATAGATTCGACTTTGAATAACCCAGGAAGATTGATATGCCATTTTAAAAAAAACAAAACAAACTCCAGGACAATGCAGCAGAAATATTTAAAACGTTAACACAGGTTGACGTCGATAATTTCTATTGCAGCTATAGGTTTCGATATCCGACTGAAAGAAGTTATGTCCAATGAATACATGTCTGGTATGCCCACTAGATATGATACCCTTTACAAAAGAAAATGCTTACGATGAAACGTCTGGTAAATATGAACCCGATTGTGGACCATTCTCTGTGGTAAGCTGATATCAGAGAGGAGGACTGTTGGCCCTTTACTGCTGAGATTTAGAGATGTTTGAAAGAGAGTGAGAGGAGAGGGATCTTGACATAGACATCGGCGGGGGATCTGAGTGCAAAAATTCAGGGGCTACCTATTGTACACAGGGAAGACCTTTGTGGCAGAAACTGTTGTCAAAGTCTAAGAATACACAAACTGTACCCTTGACAGAGAGGTAAGATTCTGCTTAAAAGAGCTGTCCTTGGTATGACCATAAATTGCATTTGATGTAGAGTGCCCTTTCATTGCCATAACTACCAGGTCAACTCTGAACTGGAGTGGTAGTACCTGTTAGGGCTCCATCTATGGCTCAAATAGATCTATTTGAAAATTATTATTGCTTTGTCCCCTTTGTTTAATAGCAAAGCAACCGTCATGGGTTAATTTAACCCTTGTAGAATAACAGTCATCATCATCTTCATCATTAAGTTGGACTGATTGCATAGAATTTACTGACTTTTTCGTATTATCCGCCCCAATCGACCTTCGTTCCTAGCAGATCCTTTAGTCTGAGTTCAGTGTCTGCACTGATCGATTGTAAGTCTTTGAAATACGAACAGTACATAATGGGCCCGGCTTGAGAAGTGAGGATCAACTCATCGGCGATGTTCTCTTATAGAAGAGAAGTATTAGTACTATTCAACCCTGAGCAGGTGGGGGGGTAGAAGGAAGGTCAATGAAAATAATTAGCATTTGAAATAAATACTTGATATCATTTAACTGTGTGCAAATAAATCATTATGATTACTAAATATGAATAGTTACTTGAAACCAAATAATTGTGTATAAATTATGAGTTGGAGATAGGAACACTTGAAACTATATAACAAGGCAAATTATTTGTTTGGTTTAATAGGGTTTTATGGCATATGAACCATTGTAGGTTATTTAATGCCAAATCCTTTTTATACATATATATTAAATATAAATGATTTGGTTTAGTGGGGTTTTATGGCATATCAACCTTTGTAGGTTATTCTAAGCCAAATACTCTTTATACATATATATTAAATATATAGGATTTGGTTTGGTTGGATTTTATGGCATATCAACCATTGTAGGTTATTTAATGCTAAATCCTCTTTATACATATATATTAAATATATATGATTTGGTTGGGTTGGATTTTGTAAGATATCAATCATTGTAGGTTATTTTATGCTAAATTCTGTTTATACACACACACACACACACACACATATATATATATATATATATATATATTGTTTGTAAACAAGTTTTGTTAATAACATTTTTAAACGAGCCTAAATTACTTCTTTGTACATTGTTAAATGGTTTCAAGTATTCCAATCTAACACGAATAATACTTTTCATTATGATCATTTAAATGTTAAAGTTTATAATCATTTAAATGTTAAAGTTAAATGGATATAGATATGATTTGTTAGTATCTACTTCATTGGTACTTCCTTTTTAAACGAGTTAGAACTAATTCGTTTGCATACTACTGTTTCTATTGTTTCTGCGCAGTTAGATGGTTTCAGTTATTACTATTTAACACTTATAATTCTTTTCAATATTATTCATTTGTTTGCACAGAGTGAAATGGTTACAAGTATTGCTATTTAACACTAATCATTCTATTCAACACTTTTCATTTATTTGCGCACAGTCAAATGGTTCCAAGTATTGCAATGTAATACCAATAATTCAATTTAAGCACACAGTTAAAGAGTTTCAAGTATTGCTATGTATCACTAACAACTCTATTAAACATCAGTCATTTGTTTCCATATAATATAATGGTCAAATAGTTCTATATCTAACTACTCAATTAAGCATGAATTATTTGTTTGCACACAGTTTAAATGTCAAGCAGTTCTATTTGACCCATAGATAGAACCCTATATGGAGTTACCACTTCGAGCCAGGGTAGACCTGGGAGTAATGCCAATGAAGGAGTACTCTGCATTCTCCAATTCTCCAGCATTACTGGAGCTTCACCATTAGCTTGTTTAGCGTCACATCTAGGACACTCTTTTACAGAATTTCAGTCGGTGTATTCTACAGCCCCAGCCGACTAGGCTGCAAATTATTTGTATTAGATAGGAATACTTGAAACCATGTAACAACGCAAACAAAAACAGTTTAGAAAAAAAAAATTCTAACCTCGTGGCATAAAATAACCTTAGAAGAATTGACTTGCCGTTAAAATCAATCGACCAGTCAAACATATCTGTTTAAAAATCATTAGTATTTGATAGGATTACTTGAAACGATATAAGTGTAAATTATTTGTATTAAGGATAGTTAGTTGAAGTTATAATTGTTTACTAAGGTACTTGAAAACATATAACTGTGTGCAAACAAATGAATTATCAAATAGAAATAATTACTTAAAACAATAAAATTATTAGTATTAGATAGAAATACTTGAAACCATGCAACTGAATGCAAATCATTCGTATTGATAGGGATATATGATAGCTTATAACTGTGTGCAAAAAAAACTCTTAAGAAACAGTGGCAAACGGGTAGGACTGCGGGTTCAAATTCCGCTCACGCTGCAACGCTTACTTTCGGACTAATGCCCCTTTGAAAAAAAATTGAATTTCCTTATTCTTTCAGCTATGGATTGCTACTGTTCTTCTACAAGGATGGCTTTAGCATTAAATAACCCACGAAGGTTGATATACCACTAAAACGAAAACAAAAAACCCCAATAAAACAATCCTAAGAAACAACTACACAAAAACGTAAATATAAATATACAATGAACGCAATGGCCAAACCTCTAGGTCTAAATTAGCGCTAGGCAGGTTTACATGCCGTTAAAAGTAATCAATCATTTATTTGTGTTAAATTACAGAAGACCAACAAGAGCTGGTATGTAAAGCAACTTGTACGTGTGTACGCGCGTCTGTGTGTGTGTGTGTTACTAATTGCTGGAGTACCTGCTGCCTGACTATTCGCTTACGTGTCAATATGGTTGTCTTAAGGGTCTCTACCCAAAGGTATTCTACTACTGGCCAGAAATTCGATATTCTGGTAATCTTCAATCGCTGGAGAATTGCAAGAGGCAGGCCATGTAGAGAAAAGGCAGCAACAACCAAGAACAACAACAACAAAAAAAACTATTTATGACTACCTTTATCATCACCCACCCTATTCCTTCTTCTCCTCTCGTTTTTCACATCACCCACCTACATACACACTCCTCCCTCCGTTCTTTTTTTCCTTTTCTTTTTACACCTCAGTGTCTTCTCTCAACCGTCCTCTACCTTTTCCTCTTCCGAATTTCTCTCTCTTTTTCTTTCTATTCTCTCTGATTCTTTTTATCGTTTTCAATGTTTCACTTACACACACACACATAGACACACACACACACACACACACTATCTATCTATCTATCTATCTATCTATCTCATTCTGTTCATATCTATCTATCTATCTATCTGTATCAGTATCCTTTATTCTTTTTTGTCTTCTTCTCCACTTTCCTACTTCTTTTCTCTTTGCCTCTTGTTCTTTTCTGTCTCTATTCCCAACTTTCATACTCCTTCCCTTTCTCTCTTCTTGCCCCCCACTAATTCCGCTTTACCTTTTTCATTCTCTCTTCCACCTTTCTCAATCCCTCTCTCTTCCACATTACTCTTTTTATTCTGCCACTCTCCGAATGATTAATCTTCTTCTTCTTCTTCTTCTTCTTCTTCTTCTTCTTCTTCTTCTTCTTCTTCTTCTCTCCAGTCCTCTAATGCATCTATCTATCTATCTATCTATCTATCCTGTTTATAAGTTTCAATCATCTGAGGTGATTACAGGATACCTTGAATAGAATCTAAAAGACACGAATTCTTTAAAAAAATGTAGAAATAATCCTGTATATGTTTTATGAGCTCCCATCCATTTATGAACCACTTAACCATCTCTCTTACTTTCTGGGGAAGTCACCGTGGTGTAGTGGCTAACGTTCTAAACTGTGACATTATAGTAAGCTGTTTCGAACTCCAGTTGCGTTATCACGTTCACTTTCAGACTAATACCTTTGGGAAAGGCATGAACCAACTTCTCCCCCTGCTATGGGTTACTTAGTCCCCACTACTTTAATTTGGATTGGCTTTTCTGTTCAATGGCGTATCAACCTTCGTGGGTTATTTAATGCCAAAGGGATCCTTGCATGAGAACAACAGTGATACCATATTAACCAACCCATCCACTCGGGCAGGATATGACACAATGTCAATTTTTAAGCGCGGTTTAACAGGTTTGAAGTCAGAGTTTTCCTTCTCCTAGACTAGTTGCCTAACCAAGGCTGAAGAACCTAGTCTGCCCTACTATTTACCCATAGCTGGAGGGAGAATAATCGGTTTCCTACCTTTCCCAACGGTATTAGTGCTATGTGAAATGCAATCAGTCTCGTCCAGGTTTGAACTCGTGTCGCCGTGTCCATTTCCTACGACGATAACCATTACACCATGGGCACCTCCTGCTTAACAACACTGATACTGTTTCCAGGAGAGTAACACTAATGTCCTACAAAGTTGGCTTTGGTATTTAATAACCCACGAAGGTTGATATGCCATTAAACAAAGACATCAAATTTAATTTCTTATTCTCGCTATCTTTTCACCCTCTCCACTCTGTCTGTCTGTCTATCTGTCTGTTTCTATATATAGAGAGAGACAGAGAGACAGAGAGAGAAAGAGAGACCAACCGACCCTGTGCAAGCTAGCGAGCAAAAGAGAGAGAGAGACAGAGACAGAGAGACAGAGAGAGACTCACAATGTATACCTGTGGATAATGAAAATGAAACGCACACACAGACACACATACACAAGTATTTTTCATCTTTCTCTTAACAGTTTTTAATCATCCAAATTCACAAACCATTTTGGGTGTTTGTTACAAACGAGTTCTCAAGTCCACACACACACACACTCACTCATCTGTTTCTATCCATCTATCTATCTATCTATCTATCAATCTATCTAAGCTTGTTTTATACCTGTAAATCAAAGTTGTTTATCTATCTTGATAGATAGACAGATAGATTGAAACAGACTGGGATATATATATATATATATATATATATATATATATATATATATATATATATATATATATATATATATATATATATATATTGCACAATAAAAAAACAGGTTTTGAGGTGCTCTGTTCTTACATAGAACAGAGAGCCTTAATGATAAAATGATCAATCGTATTGATGTTTTTCTCTATACCGCATTAATATATATATATATATATATATATGTGTGTGTGTATGGATAGATAGATAGATAGATAGATTCCAACCCCTCCGCCCGAACATGATTTAAACGGGGTTTAATTTGCCTTGTATGTAGAATGTTCGCCAATGGCCCGGGAGACCAGGGGTTCAATCCCAGGTCGAGTCATACGAAAGACTTAAAAAAATGGTACTCGATACCTCCTTGTTTAACACTCAGTATTAGAAGGTACGAATCAAGGGTAAAGTGAAGTAATCCAGAGAAAGGAGTGGCGCCTCCCCCTACACATCAGTGTAGTAGCTATTGAAAAGGGAGCCTTCGGGTTGCCCTCGACTACACGGTCACCAACTTTACTTTATATATATATATATATATATATATATATATATATATTTATATTCTTTAAAGAAAAAACCAAAGACCGGTTACTTTAGCATTATAAATTTATTTCCATCCTCTACCAGGAAAATTTAAATGTTCAGCTTTTGAATGATTTTCTTGTCCTGAAGGAATCACTCCCAACTCTGGTTTAACTGAACCGAATAATACCTATATATATATATATATATATATATATATATATATATATATATAAGACAAGAATTGTTTAAATTACGCTTCAATAGTAGGACATTTCTGGCATCAGGAAAAACATAATTCCCTGTTTCGAGGTGGCTAACGTGCTATCTAATCCAGTGCTAGGGAGGCAAGGGGTTCAGACTTTTCCCAGAAATTATGGATGTTTTTATATTTCACATTTCTAAACATCTATCGTAAACTTAAAATCGTTAATATCACCCCTCATGGTCCTGATGATGGTTCAGTAGAACCGAAACGCTATAGTGTCGACCTCTCAATAAATCTCTCCTTCCACTTAAATCGTTGTTATCAGTTTTAATATATATATATATATATATATATATATATATATATATATATATATCAACCCGATATATACATATACAAATATATATATATATATATATTGTACAATTCGATGGAGACTTAAACTCGGTTAAATCGTCATAATAAATTTATTTCGGCGGAGAATATTTCTATACTCTCCGTCTCGTCGGAAATCAAACCTGACCGATAAAATGAAACGCAGTTTCTTCCAGGCGGCGGTCGTGTCGATACAGCTGTATGGATGCACTACTTGGACGCTGACTAAACGGTTGGAGAAGAAGCTCGACGGCAATTATACAAGAATGTTGCGAGCAATATTGAACAGGTCCTGGCAGCAACACCCCACACGGCGCCAACTGTACGGCCACTACCACCTATCACGAAAACTATACAAGCTAGACGAACCAGACATGCCGGACACTGCTGGAGAAGCATATGGCCAATCAAAAGCTGGACGACCAGCTCGAACATTCATACAGCAGCTATGTGATGATATGGGATGTAACCCCGAAGACCTGCCGAAGGCGATGAATAATAGGGAGACGTGGAGAGAGAGGGTCAAGGATATCCGTGCAAGCCGCACGTCATGATGATGATGATAATGATATATATATATATATATATATATATATATATATCGATTTTCATGAATAATTTCTCTTTTGTTAAAAGCAAGTTGTAATTATGACCTGACCTGAAACCAACAATTAATAAATTCCTTCACACAAAATGGCAACAACAATGTAGCAATAACATCCACAATAAACTCTTCCAAATTCAGCCCACCTTGGGAGAGTGGAGACCATCAACGAGAAAATCAAGAAGAGAACAAGTTGTTATATCCCGATTGCGAATTGGTCATACAAGGCTTACTCACTCTTTGATTTTGAAACAGGAACCACAACCACAGTGTTTAACCTGCCAGACTACTTGCACGGTTAAACATATTCTTATAGAATGCAGAACTTTCGCTGTTATCAGAAAGCGATTTTTCAAAGTAAATAACTTAACCGATCTGTTCGAGAACGTCAAAATAGATGACATTCTGTCTTTCTTGAGAGAGACAGAGTTGTACCAAAAAATATGACAACTTAAAACTGATTAATCCTGTACAAACAAATGAAATTATGTTAAAAGAAAATTCTACCTACCTTAATATTCGTTTTGAAATCTTTGGTTGAATATGTATGTATATATAGACAGAATTTGGCGTTGAATGACCTACAAAGGTTGATATGCCATTAAACCCAAACAACCAAAAACAATATGTAATTATGCACACTGTTTTAAACGTAACTGGAAATTATCTGATTAAAAAGTGCTATCATCAGTCATTTTTATTTCAGTTGTGAAAGTATGTACATCATAATTTAATCTATGATCTCTCACCCCCTAAAATGGAGAAACTGAAAGTACATATTCGATATGTAATGTTGTGGGAGTTTGAGAATAACATACAGAAACAGCTAAGCAATTTTCTAGTGTTTATAGCCAAGGTATTATTACTGATCAGCAAATTTGAAAGTGGTTTTCAAAGTTTTGTTATGGCGATCCACCACTGAGAGATGAACCCAGACCAGGACGGTTATTAGACGTTGATCAATATACTTTAAAAGAATCGGTGGAATGCAATCAGTGCAAAAGAACTCGAGAATCAGGATTTAACCTCAACACATCACAATCCACAAACTGTCGCCATTTGAAAAAAAAAGAAAAGAAAACGTGAGTAAACAAACTGTTTGTGTCCCTCATATTCTTAATGAGAAGAATAAGGAAAATCGCAAATACAAAGTGTCAAGACTTTTTTCAAAGCCGAGAAATAATCCGTTTCTCAAGAATATCATTACAGAATGGGTCTTTTATGACAATATTCAATGGAAAAAGGCAGAAGATTGATAAAGTTGAATCTCAACAGCCTCCCGCAAAGGTACTATTTACCAACCCCTCCGCTCGGGCAGGATATGACACAAGGTCAATTTTTTTAAGCGGAGTTTAACAGGTTTTGAATTCAGAGTTTTCCTTCTCCTAGTCCGTCCTACTATTTACCCATAGTTGGAGGGAGAATAAGGGGGTTCATACCTTTCCCAAGGGTATTTGCCCGAAAGTGAAAGTAATAGCGCGACTGGAGTACGAACTCGCGTACTACGATTCCGCAGTTCATCGCTTTAACCATTACACCACGAGGACACCCCCAAAGGTGGAGCTTCATTGAAGAAAGCTTATGGTGTATGGTGAGATCACTGCAGTATTATTCCCTTTTTGAGTTTTAACGCCGCATTCAGACACTTAGTGAAAACTTATAATCTCAACAACTGCAACGTATTCCTGAAAATCTTTTAAGAAAACACTCTGCACTCGTCAATAGGACATACAGTGTATTTCTTCTTGATAAACACAATGCCATATTCAGAATGGATCACGCAGGAAATATATTGGATTAAGTTGATCTGTTAAACTTAATCCACCATATTTACCAAAACATGCAACAGGTGATTATACATCATTTTCATTCACAACAAAATGCTATGAAAAGCAAAAATATTTTCTGAAGAAGATCAGATGAAAACGTTTGTGAACAGCTCAAGCCACACTCAGAAGGTGACCTAACTTTTCCTTCCTATTATGGCTCTGTGGCCAGCCCAATGAAGACTACTCAGCCACCCCACAATTAGAAAATGGTTCCAAAGCCGATCTTTCATTCCTCCCTACCAAAGCAAACATGATTGAAAATAAACCCCTTAGTTTAAAACATCACCAAAGAACTGCTACGGGCCACATTGAGAAGCTGCCCTTCCTCTTCCTTCCTACCAAACATGATTGCAAAAAAGCCTATGCCCTGAGCAACAAACTTCATTTTCTTTCTGCTATTGTCTTTCATGGAACCGTAACAATCAAATAAGTCAAACTTTTCATTAAACAGACATTTTGACTGCATTAAGAACTTGTTTTACAGAATTATAAATATATCTTCCCTTGTCTGTTAACCCTTGTTTGTTTATCATTTATTTTTATTCCTACACAAGAAACGGTGGGTTATACAACTTTGTCTTCATCAGAACAGCCTTCTCTTCTCTCTCTTCCTCTCTTCCCATGCACACATGGATATAACACATTAGGTTTTTTTTCAAATTGCAAAACTTCAAAATTTTTAAGCAAGTGTTATTTCATCTGGCATTATTCACACCAAGATTCGCACACGACATTCAACCTGTAATCCAGCAGTTATTTTTGTAATTACAATATTTTTGTTTTATTCTAAATGCTAATTACTAAAAAAAAAATCAAATTTTTATACTTTTATTTATTAACATAAAATTCATTGTTTCTTTGGTCCGTGTAAAGTTTGTCAAATATACGATTGGGTCTTTGTGCCGAAAAGTTTATAGGACGCTGGCCAAGAACAATATATAAGTTGTAAACTGACCGACTGTTTTAAATAGCTACTACACCAAGGTATAGGTGAGGGGGCTACTCCTTTTCCTGGGTTGCTCCACTTACCCTAGATATGTACTTTAAAATGCTGAGTGTTTAGTAAGGAGGCTTCAAGTGCTATTAATTGTCTTTGGCATGACTCGACCTGAGATTGAATCCCAATATCCCGGACCATTGGTTAACACTCTACCCACTTTGTAATAGAATTCATAGGCAAACAAGGCCAACTTTCAATTATAAAAATGCAGGCAGTATCTATAGTTGTGACCTTAAGCGATTTTTAAATTTTGCATACATGAATATAACACATAAGATTTTTAAAATCCCAAAACATCAAAAATTTTAAGCAAGTGGGTTAGATTTCAAATGTAAACTGGACATTTACTAAACCGCGTCTTTATTTTTTATATAACCATATAAAGTAAACATCTCGCCGAAAATTTCCGAGTCAAAAATCAAACTTATAACTTTTTTCCATAAATTTTTCTTAATAACATTTTTCCGAATACCGGAAAATCGGACTTTGAGGGGGTTTTTTATGTTTAGAGTTGTAGTACCAGGAATGCCTACCAGTGTGCAGAGTATAAATGTTCACCACTCGATGACGTTTATTAAGTTGTTAGTTTTCATAGAAACATTGTGATACAGAAAACATTGAAACACAGAAAACTTCCCTTGTTCCTGGAAATAGCGGACCTTGTTTATCTTTTCGAAATACAATCCTTGTCTAGCTTGAAAAAAAATAGAATTCTTGTTCATTTCCTGTGTTTATTTGAAAATGGAAATCCTTGTTAGCTTCAAAAAACGGAATCCTTGTTTAGCTCCAAAAAATTCCAGGGCCTTTTCCTGGAAATGAAATCCTTGTTTAGTTCCAAAAAATTAAAGTCCTTGTCAACTTTTGAGAAATGGCATCCTTTTTTCGCTCCTAAAAATTGTAGTCGTTGTCAACTTTCTGGAAATGGAATCCTTGTTCTCCAAGAAATGGTGGTTCTTGATTTTCTGGAAGCAGAATCTAGCATATGGAAAAGAAATTCTTGTTCATCTCCTAGAAATAAAATCCTTGTCAAGGTCCCTAGAAATGGCAGTAGTTGTCTAGCACTTTATGACGTTTATTAAGTTATAAGTCATCATAGAAACATAAAAGTGTATGTTTTCAGCGCGTCTCTGTAGATTTCCAGAGCTGTACTTAATTAAAGATGCGGCTAAATTGCCAGACTGATGTAAATAACAGTTTTTGAATGAACGGTTTTGTTTATTTCTATTCATGTGTTTGTATTGTGCCGCGAAATTCTTCGCTCCCTACTAAAAATATAATCACTGCCCGCTTCATTGTCGCTTCTCATTCAGCAACAATTTTCAGCAGGCACTGAAGCTAACAGCTGCTTCCACTGGTTGCCCTAACAAGAACAGGGTGGAACCGAAAATCTGTTTCTTAAGACCGTCCCAGAATGGATTCATCAGCCTGGTTTCTCCAACAAATGCAATTTCTATCAGTTATTGTGAATTTCACACCTTCTTAAACAACAAGTAGTTAGTTTTAAGGTCATGCAGTGCAAAGATAATCTGGTTTGAGCTATCTGACTCCAAGAAACATTGATTAGCAGAAAATGTCGGACTGAAGAGTTCATGCGTAGTCTCATAGTTCTGGGTGCATGCGCACAAATACGCTTTTACCGTCTGCCTTTTCATTTTGAAGCGAAGCGTACAATTGGTGTACGGTGTTTTCACTGCGTTAATTTGAAAAAGGAAGTTAACGCTGCCGAGATTTTACAAGCTAACGAATGCAATTTTACAACCAACTACACCAATGTATGAAAACAGACAAATAAGAATAACGCGCCATTTGCTTATTTTCTTTAGAACTTAAACATAAATAACAAGCGGACAACAATTTTGAAATACAGGATTATGGTGTAATGGTTATCGTCGTAGGAAATGGACACGACGACACGAGTTCAAATCCTGGACGAGACTGACTGCATTTCACATGGCCCTAATGCCCTTGGGAAAGGTATGAATCCAATTAGTCTCCCTCCAGCTATGGGTAAATAGTAGGACAGACTGAGTTCTTCAGCCTTGGTGAGGCAACTAGTCGAGGAGAAGGAAAACTCTAAATTCAAACATGTTAAACCCCGCTTAAAAATTGACCTTGTGTCATATCCTGCCCGAGTGGATGGGTTGGATAAATAGGATATAGCGACACCAGGAATATGGATCAGAATTACAGAGGAACACAAGGAGTCCACCAGCAACTAGAAATGGCAATCCTTGTCTCGCGCCTTGAAATAGCAGTCTTTGACCTGTTCTTAGAAATGGAATCCTTTTCTGTCATCTAGAAATGACAGATCTAGTTTATATCCTGGAAATTGAATCTTTGTCTCGCTCCCGGAAATGGAATTCTTCTCAAGATTTAAGATGTAGAATCTTTGTCCAGGTCCTGGAAATTGATCTTTGTCCAATTCCCGGAAATGGAATCTGTCAAGGTTCCAGAAATGGAATCTTTGTCTAGCTTCTCGGTATGGAATTCTTGTATAGTTACTGTAAATGGAATCCTTGTTTATCTCCTTCAAATGGGATCTTTATCTAACTCTCGTCAAGTTTATGAAAATGGAACCATTGTTTATCTCCAGGAAATGGAATCTTTCTCTAGTTCCTGGAAATTAAATCTTTGTCTAGCTTCTGAAATTGGGATCTTTGTCAAGCTGCTGGAAATGGAATTACTATATTGTAAGTTGGAATGGAATTTTTGTTTATCTTCAGTTAATGGAATCTTCGTTTAGCTCATGAAAATTGAATCATTGTTTTAATCCTGGAAATGGAATTTTTCTCCAGTTCCTGGAAATGGAATCTTTATCTTGGTGGCCGTTAACTCATTAAATGTTGAAGCAGACGAGCAACTTTGTTCCCCAGCCAAAAAAGGAAGAAAATGAAAAAAAGATCCGTTCTTTATTCCTCCTTGACTTCCACAATTGACAAAGCAGTAAATTGATTCCTCGGGGGTTTGTAATAAATTCAAGAAATCCATCTTTTAGGTTTTCAGTTTTGGAAATTTAATTTATTCATCAGGAACAAAAACTAAAACACTATTGTTCTCCATCTTGAACATTGATCATCTAGTAATGGTTGGGGGGGGGGGAGAGAAGGGGTTCTAAGCTTGTGCTAGAGTTGCTTGCAGAGGGAATCTTCATTGTGTTGCCGTCAACACAAACGCCATTTTCGACTAGAAGAAAGCGCTACATTTAAGACAGAAATTTGCCGAAAAAGGGACATTTTTTGCAAGTGCCCCGGGTCTGCCACTTAATTAGTACTGTTGGAGAGGTTCCACTTGTAGAGCTTTCAAGAGTAAGGAGTATGTCTTTATTACCAGCACTCCCAGGTTCCCTCTTTCCCCGAGTACCTGTTAGTTTGGTTTCGTTTGGTTTTATGGCATATCAACCATTGTAGGTTATTTAATACCAAATCCATTTTTATACTTATAAACAGTTCTATTTCAAACAATTCGGTTTAGCTTAAGTACAGTTTCAATGTACAAAAACAGTTCTATTTCAACCAATTCAATTTAGTATAAGTACACAGTTGAAATGTCGAAAACAGTACTATTTAAAAAAAAGTCAGTTTAACATACATAAACAGTTCTATTTCAAATACTTCCGTTTACAATTACTACACAATTTAGTACTATTTGACCCATAGATAGGACCATATCAGGTGTTACCACTCCAGGCAAGAGTGGACCTTGGAGCGATGGCAATGAAGGGGTATTCCATATTTCCCAAATCCTCAAGGCTAGAGCTTTGCTATCATATTTTTTAATGTCATATCCAAGACACTTGTTGGTGGAGGGTGGTATGCCCTGCAGTGATGCAGTCGGGGTATTCTATAGCCCACACCCCGCAGTCGACTGGGCTGTTAAACAAATAAAGTAAACCAAATCATTTTTGGCAGCGAAGTAGCCTAAATCACCCCGTAGACATAACTCTACCATTAATCTCATTCTCACTCACTAATCCCATTCTCACTCTCTAATCCGATCCTTACTCTTATCTTATTCTCACTCTCTAATATCATTCTCCCTCTCTTATCCTAATCTCCCTCTCTTATCCTAATCTCCCTCTCTCATCCTATTCTCCCTCTCTCATCCTATTCTCCCTCTCTGATCTCATTTTCTCTTTTGAGTTATGCGTAGTTGATTAACGCAACACAAATCCGCCATAGTTGCTCTCTCCATCCCAACAAAGATCCATTAAGATCCATTAAGCCATCTTGATAGAGAAAGTCAACAAACTTCCGTGAAACAAGTTTTATCCATGTATATACACTTCGCTTTTCTCTGAATCGATAAAAGAAATCACGCTATGATGTGCCGTTTTTTGCTGGGGTTACGGTTATACATATGTGTGTGTGTGTGTGTGTGTGTGTGTGTGTGTGTGTGTGTGTGTGTGTACGAAGTGTGCTAAAAACGTATCTAGCGTTTCCAGTGGGGCTTAGAATATGCCGACTGGGGAATGTGGAGTAACTCTTCATTGCCATTACTCTCAGGTCCACTCAGAACTGAATCGGTAGTATCTCTTTAGGTCTCATCTATGAGTCAAATAGCTTTTGGGGAATCATTGGTATTAGATGGGAATTCGTGAAATCCTATCACTCTGTATGTACAAATTATTATTGTCTAATAAAATTATTAATATTAGATAGGAATACTTGAAACCATTTAACTGTATGCTCATATACCGATAAGCACAGAAATCACCAATGGATGTCTTAAGTAAAAGTAAAGTTGGCGACCATAGTCGAAGGTGACCTGAAGGCTCCCTTTTCGATAGCTACGACACAAATGTGTAAGGGAGGGTGCTACTCCTTTCTCAGGATTGCTCGACTTTACCCTTGATTCATACCTTATGATGCTGAGTATTTTGCAAGGAGGTATCAAGTAACATTTTTTGAGTCTTTGGTATGACTCGACCTGGGATGAAACCCAGGTCTCCCGGGCCATTGGCGAACACTCTAACCATGATGCCAATGCCCGGTAATTGATGTATGATCCAAGGTAAATACCTACAAGAAAACAAAAGGACACCGGAAATTGTGATTGACAGACTGGAAGTTCGTAAATCATCTGTATGAATAAATCAGAGATGTTTTTTTTTGGGGGGGGGGGAATGCAGCCCACTGGTTGGTTATTGCACGTCACGTGAGAGAATTGAACTGAAAAAACAGAAAATGGTTGACTATAAATTTTAGGAATTGAGGTTCGAAACGGTCGCATTTTGATTAACCCCTATTTTTTGGGGTGGTGGGTGATGACACTGTAATATGACTTTAACAGTATTTGTCCTCTTCTCAAAATGTTGATTTGAAGAGATACCTCCAATGAAGGGCTGGTTCGAAATAAAAGCATCAAAAAATAAAAGTGGGAGATAAGAACTTAAAAAAGGGTTTGTCAAATTCTTTCATTATTTATATGAAAAATTACAATAAACGGTTTGATTTTAATTCTTTGTTTTAATGGCATATCAACCTTCACTGGTTATCTAATACCAAAGCCATCATTGTAGAAGGTCATTAGTGGTATTAATTAGACCATAGCTAGGGATAAGGGAATTCATACCTTTCACAAGGGTATTGGTCCGAAAGTGAACACAATAACGGGACTGGAGTTCGAACTCGCTTACAACGATATCGCTGACTTGCATGTTAGCCATTATGACACGGGGATTTCCCACGATTAACAGTCTTTGGGTCCTGTTCGAAATCAAGTGACAACAAAAGTACCCGTATCTTTTCTTGCTATTTATTGTGAAGTTCTTTAGAAAAACTCTCGTTCATGATTATCATCATATGTGGCGATTAATGAAAAGAGAATTTTTTTAAATAGATGAATTTAAAAGTGTAGCAGTTCCCAGAAACCTCTGACATGAAGCAAAAACCGTGCATGCCTGAAAGACCGACTTACCGTCGTTAAAGAGAGACTCTGTCTAATTCAGCAGTGACCACTTGGACTGAAAAGAACTAATTCTCTCTTGCTGCTCGTGGGGAAGACTACGTGTCTGCTTAGCGGCACGCTGGATAACTCTCCTACCAGTAGCAGCCTTTGCTGAACATATTTACTCGACAACAGGACAGACCTTCAAACTCAACTCACAAAAATGACTCCCCTGTTAACAGCCCTCACTGCTAACATACCTCACAAAAACACCTACTGGACATAACCATAGCTTGGACTTATCATCCACTGAGAATGACAAATATATTTCAACGCCTTTTTGGGGAGATTCGACTGTTTTTAATAGTCCAGGAAGACATTTCCTCGCGACAGATTAGCCGTATTAAACCCAAAAATAAAATTTGAGTTAAAGGGTATCTTCGCCTCTTTTCTTCCTTCAGTAATTCTTTTGCAGCCTTCTACAAACAAAGAAGACGCCAAAAAGTTCAATGGGATTGGAAGAGAACATCGGAGTCAGATACGCTTAAGCCCACAACTTATGAAACTAAACCAAATAACCGACAAACCTCTTACACCCCATACATATACACATGCTACTGCAAAAAGAAAAACAAGTGCATAGTCAAGAAAACCTTTATCAAATAGTGACACTATAGCCAGTTATTGTTTCGGGACCAAAGCATTATTACCACTAACCCAAAGCACCCCAGCAGTATCTTACAAGACCAACAGACTTTGTTCGTTTTCTATTACATCGTAGGAATGACAGATCAAGATGCTGCTTCTTCGCATAATCCTTTGTTGTATTCACAATTTTCTAGCAACCAAGAATTAATTCAGTAATGTAAGATTTCAATTAATTAACTATACGACACGTCAATACACTGAACGTGAACAAGAATATAATTTCCACGAAATGTCAGTTTATAAAATCTCACTGATTAAACGTCAATTCACTGATGTTAATTTGAATTATATGACAAGCTATTAGAGACAAATTCATTGGAAAGTCGAGACAACGTTCTACAGTTCATGTTTTAACTTCTGATGAATAAAGGAATCCTGTGTACTGTGGGCAACTCCTGACTCTGGACCAATTTACCATCTCGATATAAGATTTACGCCGTTATCAACACAAGAGACTAATTTTATTGAGCTGTTTCTGGTATTGTTTTCTTACGATGGGAAGATATTCAACCCTCTCATCGGGAGATAGAGTTGCATGTCCCATTTCTCTGGGATGTTGTAGCGATTGCATGGTCTTTCCCATTGGTTACTAGTCTTTCCTAGTGTCATCCAGAATTTCCCGGAAGTGTTTAGTAACATACACGTAAGTAAAGTTGTCTCCCTTTAGTCGAGGGCAACCAGAAGGCTCCCTTTTCGATAGCTACTACACCAATGTATAGGGGAGGTCGCTACTCCATTCCCTGGATTGCTCCACTTTACCCTTGATTCGTACCTTACATTGCTGAGTATTAAGCAAGGAGGTATCAAGTACCATTTTTAAAGTCTTTGGTATGACGCGACCTAGGATTGAACCCAGGTCTCCCAGACCATGGGCGAACACTCTACCCACTGGGCCAATGATACACGTACCAGGCTGCTACAAATGCCTAATTCTAAAGTATACATTATAAATGAAAAAACAACTTATGCCTGTAGATATATTTTATCAATAACATAATCTCCATCGCTTCCTTTATTCCTTTAGTCAAAAAGCTTATAGATGCCTCGCTTGTAAAATTCTTTTGGTTTTGATGTAAAATACGAGACCCACACGTGTTCAAACTTTTCTCTTGATGTCAACCTAAGACCATCCAAATGATTCTGTAATTCCCTAAACAGTTGATAATCAGAAGGAACAAGGTCAGGAGAATATCGAGGATTAAGCAATTTTTCCAAACCGAACTCCACCGAGAAATCTTAAGTCAAGTGAGCTGTGTGAGGACGGGCATTATCGTAATGGAAGATGACTCCATCTCTGTTGACAAAGAAGGGAAGTCTTTTGTTCAAAGCTGTTTTCAAACGACAAAGTTGATTACAGTAAAGATTTGAAGTGATTGTTTGCTTATTGTCTAACAGTGACTAATGAATTGAATACCCCCCTCCCATATACTGAACATGATCTTTGGATGAAGTCTACCTTTCGGATGCTGACCAGATCTGTTTCATCGACTGATCCACTAAAAACGGCGTTTAATGTTATGATAAAAGATCCACTTCTCATCACAAGTCTGTCTAAAAAAAAAAAACGGGTACCCGATGGTGTCGTGTAAACGAGGACTGACAACAAAGCGATTACTGAATCATTTTGTTTTTCCATATATATAGACATAGATGTGTGTGCGTGTGTGTGTGTGTGTGTGTGTGTTTGTGTGTGTGTGTGTGTGTGTGTGTGTAATTATTTACATGAATATTCCGAAACGAGGACTGACAAGAAGCGATTAAAGAATTATTTGGAGAGTCTTGGGTTGATACCAAGAGAAAAGGCCGAACGTGAGTTAGTCTCGTATTGTACATCAAAACCTCAAAAGTTGTCTAATTGTGGCATCGATAGGCCAGTTGACAGATGAAATAAGGTTCTCGGAAGCAATGGAAGTTATGTTTATGATTAAATATTTCCATAAGCATAATTTTTTCATTTATAATATATACTTTAAAACTGGACACTACATTCCTTCCAACCTTATATATATATATATACATATATATAACACGATGGCACCATCTCGAAAATCAATAGATGTTACCTGACGCAAAATACAAGACGGACCTGTTGTCTCTAATACGAAAAGTTTATTTCTGATTGCAACCTTTCATAGCAGTCAGCAATTGTAACACGAGAGAAAGACAGAATAAAAGATATCAGTTCTAACATAGAACCATAATCAGATTCATCGATGGTAGACAAAAAAAAAATACCGACTGCTCTTTCATCGTCTCTAAAGGGCTGTCGCGGCTTCGATCCTCCGCTTCTGACTCTGAATTCTGAACCACTGTAACATATTGACCTCCGACCCGGCCGAGCTGTCAGATGAGAAATGCACCTGTGTAAATAACAGCTGCATCCGGTCGAAGATATCGGGGGATAACCTTGATTGTCGACGGGTTGAATTGAGTGCGAATTGTGACGCCACAGGAAGCAGGTGGGTGTCAAATAATTATATAACCCGAGTGCGACAGGAAGTCAGTCAGTTGGAGAGAAGATGCTGGAATGAGAACCATGTCCCAGAAGAGGCTGGGCCCCCCGGTCCCCGGTTGAGCAGCCCAGGAGAACGGGAAAGAAATGCTGTTATAGCCAGAAGAGTTGGGGGGGTCAATATGTTGCAGTTCTGTTCAGTCTCCAACTCACCTCTCACAGATTATACCTTTCGTAACCCTTTCGAACCCTTTCAAATAAAGTGAGAGGTATATTTTTCTAAAGAACTGTATCGGCTCGTCTTTATTGTGTTGAATATGTTTCTGCATGCATCTGCATATGAGTATGTTACAACGCTCCAACTTAACTAAAAAATCTACTTAAATAATACAGTAATTACCTTACCCCCTGAGGATATAAGAACACGAGTCTTCAATTTTCTAGTGTGACGTCATTACTGAAACCTTCCAATCATGCCTATGACAAAATTCAAAGTGTTTATTCTTCAAAATCTTGTCTAGAACACCGAATTCAAAACAAAACCATAATTTGACATGAGCTGATATCCTGGTCGACGTATATGCACGCGTACGACCTTTTCAATGCGACCTATACTACAATTCAAAGTTTTCAAACGAAAATAAATTTCATCACCACGAATAAAATGATTAAGTTATATAATTAATTATCATCCTTCATTATATTACACACACACACACACACACATATATATATATATAGAGAGAGAGAGAGAGAGAGAGTTGATAACAATGTAATCCAAGTAGGAGAGATTTATTGAGAAACAAAGTTGATGCTATAACGTTTCGGTTCTAATGAACCATCATCAGGACTGGGAGGGATTATATAAGCGATGTTAAATCATCCCCCACATTCATTAGAACCGAAACGTTATAGTGTTGACTTTATTTCTCAATAAATCTTTCCTTCTACCTGGATTACATTGTCATCAACTTTTTCTTTATATTCTCGGATTATATTACTCCATTATTTACTTCCATATATATATATATATATGTGTGTGTGTGTGTGTGTGTGTGTGTGTGTGTATTCTTCAATCCAGTAAATCCGGAGTAGGGAACAATTCCGTCGGGACAAATAAATTATTAAAATCTCGAATATTTAAATATTCCTGGTAAAGAGCTCAATATAAATAAATTCACAGAGCAAATAATATCATTTAAAGAAAACAGTTTTCCTATTGAATCTGATGAAGTCCTGTTAAAAATTATTTTAGAGTCTTTGATTCATATCAATACTCTTAACAGGATGGAAATAAATTCATTATCCTAATGTGACCGAATATTGTTTTTTTTTTAAATAATACACACACACACACACACACATATATATATATATATATATATTTCTGATCCGTTAGATTTCTTCATAGAGTGCGACACCAACAACTCGTCCGTGATCGTGAGACGGGTTCTGTAGTACGTTGTTTTGTAGGGGTGGATTTGTTGGCCCCATGCTCCCTGATTTGAATACAATTTTTCCTTTTCCTAGGCTGGTTTTTCTATCGAACATACTATAGAGCGCAGTATGCCCTACTATTTACCAATAAGTGATTGTAAGAAGAAAAAAGACGGTTTCATCCTAAGGGCATTAACATAAAGTGAAACGTAAACAGGCAAATCCAGGAATTGAACACGGCTCGACAAATCCATTTCTTACGACGATAACTGCTTCGTCTTTCTCTGTCTTGATCTGTTTTGCTTGATTTCTTTGTTTAAACATATCCCTTTTAGTGGTTAAATTAATCCCAAAGCCATCCTTGTAGCAAAACAGAACTGGGCCTATTTAGCCAATTGGTGGGAGAAGGGAATAAGGGGGTTCATGCCTTTACCAATGGTATTTGTTCAAAAGGGAATGTAATAGCCCAACCGGAGTTTAAACTCGCTTACTACGATGTCACAGCACATTATTAGCATCTCTCTCTCTCTCTCTCTCTCTCTATATATATATATATATATATATACTCGTTGCAAGCAAAACAGCAGTTGTTCACCCAACAAAGCCTTCATCAGATGATAACTCTTGAGCAAGACATAGTTTCGGAGCCAAAGCTTCATGACCACCAACCCATAGTGCGTCCGCTGTATATTACAATACCACCAGAATTTTGCCCGGACACCGTATATATATATATATATATATATTCATGTGTGAGTGTGTGTGTGTGTGTGTGTGCTGCTACAAATAGAATTAATAGTTGTGATTGACTAAGCTATTTTGGCACAAAGCCAGACGTATTAAGCACCTTGTACAATCAACAAAACTTTCCTTAGGTGATGACTGTGGAGTCAAGTCGAGGCACGATTTCCAGACAAAGCACTGAGTTTTAGTATCTTGCACCGTTATTCTCCCCCCCACTTCCGTTTTAAGATGAAGGAAATCCTCGTCAATAATTGGTTATGATCGACAATGTTTCATCTAATCAAAGTTAAAGATGATATTACAATTAGCAATTATCATCATCAATACGGAATTCCCTGATAAGAGTCATAGACATTTTTTTTTTGGTGACTGTTTTTTTTTTTTTCTTGTCTGTAGATGCCAATCTTAGACAGAAGGTTGGTTGATTGTTACATGTGCTTCTGTCACAGATGTGACCTGGTATTCTTCCAAGGAAGAAAACATTTCAGCATGTCACGAGAAAAAAAAGGGTTTCATACGAATTGTGTATTCAAAACTAAATAATATCAAATATGACGTCGCTGAGCAACTGAAGAAAAATGGGGAATGAGTTTATAAGGTCGAATTTGATATTCTGCAACCGATTGATCTTGTAAGTATTAACCCACCCACCCCGCCTCGAGCAAAAAGCGGTACAAGGTCAATTTTTAAGCGGAGTAAAGCTCGTTCGAAATCAGTGTTTCCCTTCTCCAAGACGCATTGGTTGGTTGGTTGGTTGGTTGGCTGTGTTTTATGGCATATCAGCCTTTATAGGTTATTTAATACTAAATCCATTTTATACAAATAATCAGTTCTATTTCAAGCAATTCAGTTTAGCATCAGTATACAGTTTAATTGTCAAAAATATTTCTATTTCAAGCTATTCAGTTTAGTCAAACAGTTCTAATTTAAACAATTCAGTTTAGCGTAAGTATAGTTTCAATGTCAAAAACAGTTTTATTTCAAACAATTCAGTTCAACACAAATTCACAATTTAAATATCAAAACAGTTCTATTTCAAGTAATTTAGTTTCGGATAAGTACGCATATTAGGTCTATTTAACCCATAGATAGTGGCCTATCAGGTGCTACCACTCTTGGCCGAGTGGACCTGGGAGCGATGGCGATGAAGGGGTACTCTACATTCCCTGAAGTTCCAGCATCACTAGAACCTCACCATCAGATTGTTCACTGTCATATCCAGGACACCCGTTGGGGGTTCTTACCCCTCTGCAAGCGTGCAGTCATTGTATTCTACAGCCCCATCCGACTGGGTAACCGAGACTGGTTGCTTTATCAATCTGTCTTACTATTTAACCCAAGCAGGAAGAAGAAACAACTTCATGCCTTTCCCAAAGGAATCACCCCGAAATTAAACGCAGACAGCCACGACCAGGATTTGAACTCGGGTATACCTTAAAAAACTAGATTTGATAATTCTTGGTGTCCGTGGTGTAATGGTTAAGGAGGTGTCCGTGGTGTAATGGTTATCGTCGTAGGAAATGCACACAGCGAGTTAAAATCTTGGACGAGACTGATTGCATTTCACATAGCACTAATACCATTGGGAAAGGTATGAATCCAATTATTCTCCCTCCAGCTATGGGTAAATAGTAGGGCAGACTGGGTTCTTCAGCCTTGTCTAGGAGAAGGAAAACTCTGAAATCAAACCTGTTAAACTCCGCTTAAAAATTGACCTTGTGTCATATCCTGCCCGAGTGGAGGGGTTGGTAAATATGGATAATTCCAATTAATAGTAACATTTTTTCCTATGCCATGCACAGGAAAATATTATGGAATAACCTAATATTGAGGAAAATTGTTGAAAAAAAAAATAAATAAAATATCAATACTTAGTTACCCTTCGTCGGGCTTTTATGACAACCTTAATTCTTTCACTAATTTAAAAACAAATGTTCTTTATCAAAGTGGTTCCAACTTTCGCAAATAGCAGTTAATAGATTTTCTTTAATAGATGGAGCCTTCTCATAGACCAAAGTTTTAAAAGATATTTACTCCATGAATTTTCAATTGGATTTAGATCCAGACTGTTTGCTGGAAATGCTGTTGATATTCAAAGCCGTCAATAGTTAAAAGACAGTTCTTGCAGACACATGGCCTCAACAAAAAAAAAGAAAAGTTAATTGAAACAATTGAAGGAATCATGAGACCTGTCTTGGAGAATGAGAACTCTGAATTTAAACCAGCAATAGTTTGCTTAAAAATTGACCTTGTGTCACACCCTGGTTGTGAGGAAGGAGTTGGGTAAAGATAAGGTGCTGTAGAAATACCTCCGACATCTTCAGCTGTCACCTGAAGGGAGCAAGTAAACTTAAGTCAGTGGTAATGATAGCTCCATCAACCTAATGTCTTATCATTTTTCATTTTCAGATATGATCGTGACTTGGACCGGTGCACACCGTGTGTTTGCTGTTGAAACGGTTTTTTAAGATTGGTGAATCTGCTACACAGACAGTTATTCATGCTCATTCCATGTTACGTTGGAATGATGCTGTTTCGAACAGAAAATCGATACTGCTGAAGATTGAAAATTCTATCCGTAACAGCATCATCACGACGTAACATGAAATAAGCATGAAAGCTGCTGGTGTAGCAGTTACAAGTTCACCAGTCTTAAAAAATGTATACGCATAGATCAAAGACATGATCATATCTAAGAAAAGAAAAATAAGACATTTGGTTGATGGAGCTACCATTACCACTTGCCAAATTTCACTTGCATCAAACAGGTGACAGTTTAAAATGGAGCTATTTCTACTCTATTCTATATATACAATAGTACTATTTGTTCCTGTTTGGAACTTATTAACAAAATAATTATGAAAATCTATATAATCCAAAATAGTGATATGATCTTTACAAAAAACTGAAAATTATTTCTTCATAGATTTTGAGAGATTTCGTCTATTTATATTATATAAAAGACCGTCTAATAGTGTGTGTGTGACCAAGGCTTTTTAAAATTTGTTTCCTGGATAAATAAGATTCTATTTGTTTCCACGTCGGCGGATACCAATTTTATTTATATTTTTATTTATATATGAGACCTTTCTAGTTAATCATACTCCAAAAAGTTATGTCCCCTTCCCTCACCGTGATGAGCAGTTGATACTCTTACAGATGTGGGGGTGTCCTTGTGGTGTAATGGTTAAACCGAGGGACTGCAGAATCGTAGTAAGCGAGTTCGTACTCCAGTCGCGCTACTACGTTCAGTTTCGGGCAAATACCCTTGGGAAAGGTATGAACCCCCTTATCCTCCCAGCTATGGGTTAAATAGTACCACTACTGTTCTTCTAGGAGAATAGCTTTAGCATTAAATAACCTACAAAGGTTGATATGCCATTAAACAAAGAAACCAAACCAAACCTTACAGATGCCAATTTTATTTGTCTTTGTATAAATGTGACATTCCTGCTTAATTTGAATACCATTGAAGCGAAAGAAGATGCGATATTTCCACCCCACAGGGAACACGGATATCAATTTTATCTTTCTGGAAGAATTAAAGATTCTTGATCAAATTTAAGCCCAAACTTTCCAAACGTCCCGGCCTCTTCTCCTGTACTAAGAAAACACTCCTTCATCAAGATTGTCTCATCAGCAGAGGAGTCCATAGCAAACATACAATCAACGAAAAGAATTATATATAGCAAAATTCTCTGCAGTCTACTTTCTCAGAAGATTTGTTTTATAAAATACGATTTATTTAAAATTCAAAACAACGTCACCAACTTTAATAAATCCAGTGAATTTAAAGTGACTTTTTGTTTGCAATTTCAATCCGAATTAAAAGAGGCAGTCAATGGCACAGGTTTCCGGAAAATTGGTGGCATATTTTTCACGTCACAAAAAAGCAGCCGACAAGCAGCTACGTCGAAATCTTCAATAAGCCCCTTGTTCTCAGGGCCGGCGTCCCTTATATAGCGGTACGTATTCGACAAGCTCACCCGTCTGGATACCTACTATTCCCTCAAGGATTCTCTCTCCTACTAACAATTCTACTTCTTATTACATCTTCGGGTATATATTTGTCTGTTGACTGCAAGGTCGACTCGTGTTTCGCAAAAGATATCGATACACGATACATACCTAATCAACACTATATCTTTCTTTCTTTTTTTTTTTTTTTGTCATTCCTCCCCTCTCCCTTTTTCTTTGGTACAATTCCAAATTCTATTAATGAAATCGGATAGGTCTCTGTCACCTGTACCTCTATATCTACCAGCAGTGCCATCTATGTGAGCTGACCTAAATACCGTTTGATGTTACCTGATACTATGACGCCATCTTGGATTTACTGCCCACCTTACGCAAAGTCAGGTTTTAATTAATAAAAAAAAATTAACAAATAAAATACTTTTACTGAAATATTATCTGTATTAACATCTCTCTCTCTCTCTCTCTCTCTCTCTCTCTCTCTCTCTCTCCTTGTGTGTGTGTTTGTTTCCTACTTTGTCAGTATCTATCTATCTATATATCTCTGTGTGTGTGTGAGTGTGTTAGTCCGTTCATATCTATCTATCTATCTATCTATCTATCACAGTTTGTTAATATCTATTCATGATACTGTTCATATTATCTATCAAACTAACTTTCAATATATATATATATATATATATATATATATATATATATATATTAGTCTGTTCATATATATCACATTGGTTGATAGATAGATGGGAAAGAGTAAACATTATATATATGATTACTTTTTTCATATATATGTAATAACGCAGGCACGTAACATACAACTCCCAAACATCCCCACCCAACACACACACACACACACATCACCTTACACAATATCGATTAATGTATCTCTGTCCATATTAAAACAAATGAAGATAAATTTTATGACAAATTTTATTCTATCAAAATATATGCCGACCACAAGACTATAAGTGTGGAGTACCAAGTGAGGACTTATCTAATTATTGTCGTAATGATCTGCAAGACTAAATATTTAAACCTCTAATTCTCTCGGCAACTTCTCTCTCTCTCTCTCTCTCTCTCTCTCTCTCTCTCTCTCTCTCTCTCTCTCTCTCTCTTATATATATATATATATATTGGCTGTGGGCCAGTTGACTTATTGTAGCACAATAGATGTACGCGAGAATGTTTGCGCAATTTTATGGATTCTGTAAATGAGATCTAAATTAGATTGTTATATATATATATATACTAATCGAATATCTACCAGCATTCACGGTTACCATATAAAGAAAACCCGCCAGGAACAAGAGATAAAACTATCTCGAATCACCGCCCGGGGGGAAAAAGAAAAAATATCATAGGACAAAAAAAAAAAAAAAGAAAGTAAAGGCCAACCCCGTCACACCAGTTGAAAAAAATCAAGAGATATGCAGTCAGTTGGTCAAAAGAAAAATAAAACCCACCGTAAATGCTGCCATGCCACAATTACAAGAGTGTTCAACACGAGTGGAGCCAATTACAAAATTAACTTAAATCGTGAGTCGGAATTCTTCTACTAAAGTTTCACCTTAACGGATCATCAGGGAGTCTCATATATATATATATATATATATATATATATATATATATATATATCAGAAATGTGTTCAATTCCACATCGACTTATCCTCAAATTAATTATTCAATTGTCAAAAGGTTTGCGCTAATGGAGGATGCAGAAGTCCGATAATTACTCGCGCCTATTCGCATTCAGAATACTGTTCACGTATATGTCAGCTGGCCCTCACCCAGAATTTACTTCTTCTTTCTTTTAATATTGTATATTACATGTAACAAATATACGCATCAAGACTTTTAAAGATATTCTAAAAATAATCTTTCTGAGATAAAAAAAATTTTCTGATGAAACTCGATGAGAACAATTAAAAAGATTCTAAATATGAGCACAGGTAAAAAAAAAAATCATGCATAATACAAGTAAGAAACATTCTTGTCAAGAAAAAAACATTACATTTATAAGTCCCTTAAATTCAGCGGGACGCATAGCATAACGGTTATAGGCGTTGGTTCCCTGAGCTTCAAAGGAGACAATCATCTGGAGGTTGCAGATTCAATCCTGACTGCAGGCGAGTAACAATACAGAAACACTTAACACTTGTACCTGGTTATGGCTAACGGAATCAGAACAGGCGACTCCCGTGGATTCAATAAAGGACGTAGTTCGAAGTTCCTTGAGGGTTCACGAGTTCGACAAACACCGGAAGAGGGCCGGAGGACATATCGGCTGAGACGTTGTGGAAATAACAATGAAGACAATAGTCCGAAAACGCTTAATGATAAAAATCATTCAAAGAAATATTTATAATTATCACATCCCTTTTGTCCTCACTCTCTCTCTCTCTCTCTCTATATATATATATATGCGTGTGTGTGTGTGTATATATATTAACTGTGTGCAAACAAATAAGTAATGTTGAAAAGATGATTTCTGATAAATAGCAATACTTGTAACCACTTCTCTGTGCGCAGATATTGACTCCAGACTCCTTTAAGAATGTTATCAACAAAATATGTTGGCAAATTATATATATATATATATATATATAATCTGCTGAATAGAAGATCGGAGTTGGTTGCTAATTGTCGCTATGAAAATAAATATTTACTTTTTAATTTGGGGGCACGGCTGAGCCACGTAATAATCTCGTCACTGAAAACGAGTTCATATTTGTTTAATTGAATCTAACAAAAGTTAGACATGTCAAATACAAGTTCACCTGATGATCGATTACGTGACACTGTAAGTCATGAATTTTTATTCAGCTTTGTTATCATTCAATTTTATATTGCTCTGCATGTTCGCGCATAGAGCACTCTAAAGATTTTACAGATTAAAAACGCTTTTAGCGTTAAATTCTAATCACACACACACACACACACACACACACACACACACTTATATATATAGATATATATATGCCGATATTATTTATACAAGACCCACACCAGCTCAGAAAACACTGTTTCCTTTGTGTGGAGTAGATCCCGTCTCCCTCTCCATAATATTTTTTAAATTTCTTGCACAGTTATATGAGATCAAGTATCCCAATCAAATCCAAATAATTTGCAAACAGACCTCATTGACGTAGAGATAAAACGCTTCTAAGTTTCAACACTCAGAGTGGACCTGGGAGTAATGTCAATGAAGGGGTACTCAACACTCTCTTTAGTTCCAGGAATGGAACCTCACCACCAGATATAGTTTTGTGTGATACTCTCTTGTCTTAACCCTCTGCAAGGGATACAGTCGGCATATTCTTAGCATCGCCGACAGGTCATGTGATTTTCATGGGAGCCCTACCATGCATCGTGCGTTCCACTTCCGGCTTCTTTTAACAACGGGGTTGGTCAAGTAGTGAGAAAAGTCTGTAATATTGTTTTGTGTTCATCTTTTAAGTAGTAATTTACTTAGCTTTGTTGCTTAGACGTGGCACAAGACTGTATAAATGGAGCACCCAGTGAGACTCGAGCTCGCACGTGAAAGTTTGCTAGTCTAGCTTGCTAACTATTACACCACCCGAGGTGCCCAACTTACAGATCTTTTTGCTAAGAGGTGGCACAAGGCCATGTGAATAGCGCACCCAGTGAGACTCAAACTCACTCGTGAAGATTTACTAGTCTACCTTGCAAAACATTACACCACCTTGCCAGTCTTGAAAATCTCTTCTTTTTTTTTTCAATTCGAGCTCTTCGGCAAAGCGTTCAGCTCCCTAAAGTATCATAGGGGTGTTGTGTGGGAGCTGGAAATAGCAGACAAAGAACATAGAAATCTCACCTTTTAAGTTGAATATCTCCATGATGGCCTCGTCTGGATCGGAAGAAATATAAGGTACGGCTGAGCCGGAACAGATATCAAGAACATCTGATACACGGGATAATTCTGATTTCAGGGCTTCGTTCTTTCAAAAGAAAATAAATAAACAAATATATAAATAGACAATTTTTTTAAAAAGTACAAGAAAAGGATATTGGCAAAGAAAATAAATAAATAAATCAAAATGAAATTATTTATAAAAATTTCCGAGATGAAGTTTGGTAACTTTTATCATTTAGTGTAATCGGACTATTGTATGCACAACGTTTCGGTCGAAGGACGCATCGAGGTTTGGTTTGGTTTCTTTGTTTAATGGCATATCAACCTTTGTAGGTTATTTAATGCCAAAGCTATTCTCCTAGAAGAACAGTAGTGGTACTATTTAACCCATAGCTAGGAGGATAAGGGAGTTCATACCTTTCCCAAGGGTATTTGCCCGAAAGTGAACGTAATAGCGCGAATGGAGTACAAACTCGCTTACTACGATTCCGCAGTCCATCGCTTTAACCATTACACCACGAGGACACCCCCAGGAAGCATCGATCGAAACGTTGTGAATGAAACAAAGATGATGACAATAGTCCAAATACACTGAATAATAAAGATTAAAATCGTGTTATTTACAAAGTGATGAAAGGGAGGCTATTTCCTGTACAAGAAACTTGGACTCGTCAGACGAAAACAATAAAAAGACAAGGTTTGGTTTGGTTTCTTTGTTTTTAATGGCATATCAACCTTCGTGGGTTATTTAATGCCAAAGCCATCCTTCTAGAAGAACAGTGATGGTGCTATTTAACCCATAGCTGGGAGGATAAGGGGGTTCATACCTTTCCCAAGGGTATTTGTCCGAAAGTGAACGTAATAGCGCGACTGGAGTTCGAACTCGCGTGCTACGATTTCGCAGACCATCGCTTTAACCATTATAAAAAGACAAGGTTAGCGGAGTAGTTAGTCTCGCTTAGAGAATATTCATTACTGCGCTAAGACAAAAATGACTTGGGCTTCAGGAGGACGTCCACCCCAGCTCTCACCTGCTTCCACAGAGCTTGGTTTATCTCCTGGTGCCTGAGGCACCTTTATTTAGGGGAATACCAACGGGGTCCAAGACACTTTTGAAGCCACCGGGCGAGTCTGGACTTTGCCCTGCGCTCGGTTCCCACGCTAAAAAAGGCCTCGTGCCAAACTTTGGTGTTTGTTGGGCACCAGACAAATACTCTCGCTTACGGTCAGTGATTTGGTCACCAGTTTACGAACTATGAAACCTTGGCCTTAGAACCCCCACTCCCAGATCTTTGTCCCCTTTGGCAGAGATTGGGTTTATTGCTTGGTGCCCGAGACACCCCATTTAGGGAATACCGACGAAGCCCAGGGCATTTTTGGAGCCGCCGAGCGTATCTGGGCAACGGCCCTGCGCCTGACTCCCACATAAAAAAGGCCTTGTACCACACTTTGGCATTGTGGGATGCTAAACAACTACCATCGCTTACAATGTATTCATGACTATCGTTGAAGAACTGCGCGTTTGATTCTATAGATTCTATTCCCTTGTACCAAAAGGTAATAAATCTTTTTGTTAACCGTTTCTAGATTCAATGTTCATTGATAAACTCAGTCACAACACTAAGCTTTGCTCAGATATGTCATACGAGTCTCAGGGTGAGTTCGAAATCCAGTCACGTTACTACATTCACTTTTGGACTACTACACTCAGGAAAGGCATGAATCTCCTTATGCCCCCAGCTATGGGTTACAAAGTATCACTGCTGTTTTTCTGCAGAGCTCGCTTATGCATTAAATAACCCACGAAGGTTCATATGCCACTAGAAAAAGAAACAAGATTTCAGAGAGTGGTGCCAAAAATAGCCCAAAATAGCTCTACTCCATCTGTATTCTCCTTCTGGGGTACCTAGACGCAGGGCAATAAATTCAGTTCAAATTTTTTTAGACGAGGGGTTTCGAGATGCCCACTCCCTTAAAGCTGGGCTAATTTATTTTTATTTTTTCTAATGCCCTAATACAGGCAATGAGGGTATACAATCAAGATACAGGGATGGAATTTGATTTAGAACAATGTGCTATGTTAACGATGAAAAGCAGAAAACGACGTATGAAGGAAGGAATAGAACTACCAAATCAAGAAAAAATCAGAACGTTCTGAGAAATGGAAATCTTCAAATATTGGAAGCTGGCACCATTAAACATGGAGAGATAAAAGAAAATATAAAAAGAATACCTCGGGAGAACGAAAAAAAACTACTCGAAAACAAACTAGATGGCAGAAGGGATAAATACCTGTGCTGTCCCCCTCGTAAGATACTCAGGACTATTCTTAGTGGATCAGAGAAGAACCGTGACAAATGGACCAGAGAACAAGAAAACCCATGACCATTCATAAGGTCTTAATTCCCAGAGATGTCGTAGACAGACTGTATGTGTCAAGAAAAGTAGGAAGATTGCGTCGATGTATCGATTCAACGACTAGAAGACTACATAAAAAAAACGCAGAGGAAGACCAGACATAATAGTGAAAACACGAACATCAACAGAACAAAAATAACCAGGAAACAAAAATGGGAAGAAAATCTGTATAGTGACGAACAAGCGAAATCCCACAAGGAGAAAAATTGGACGTGGCTAAAATAGGGAAACTTTGAGATAGAAACTGAATCTCTTCAAATAGCAGCACAAAACATCGCTATAAGGGCTATGGGAAAGTAAGAATAAACAAGACGCAACAAAACAGCTGATATAAATGACGTGATAATTGAAATGAAACGATCGATCACATAATAAGCGAATGCAACAAATCAACCCCCCAAAAAGTATAAGACTAGACACAACTGGGTGGGTTAGGTGATCCACTGGGAATTGTGCAAGAAGTTTAAATTTGACCATATAATAGTATATGCACAATTCAGTATACGTCCAGGAGAATGAGACGCTCAAACTCATTTGAGATTTTGAGATACAGATGAATCATCTAATCTCGACCAGAGGACCAAAGCTAGTGATAGTCAAAAGAGAGAGAGAGGGGGGGGGAAACCTGCCAAATGGTAGACTTTACCCATCCAGCTGACCACATGGTAAAACTGAAAGAAAGCGAAAAGAGAGATAAGTACCTCGACCTTGCTAGAGGACGAAAAAAAACAACAACTCTGGAACATGAAACTGACTGTGATACCATTTGTAATGGGTGTGCTCGGTACAATCACCAAACGATTGGTAAAGGGACTGGAGGACTTGGAAATTAGAGGACGAATGGCGACCATTCAAACTACAATATTGTTGAAATCGGCGAGAATACTGAGAAGAGTCTTGGAGACTTGTGGAGGCTTGCTGTCACTCAGATTCCAATGGAAAACTACCAGTTAACGCCAGTGTGAAGAACTCTCTAATGATTAAAATAATAGCAATAATCAGATTTTTGGTTGGTTGGTTGGTGGGATTTTGTGGCATATCAACCTTTGTAGTTTATTTAATGCCAAATCCATTTTTTTTATACAAGTAATCAATTCTATTTCAAACAATTCAGTTTAGCATGAGTACACAGTTTAATTGTCTAAATATTTATTTTTCAAGCTATTTAGTTTTGTCAAACAGTTCTAATTCAAACAATTCATTTTAGTATAAGCATAGATTTTGTTTACACACAGTTAAATCTCAAAACAGTTCTATATCAAACAATTCCATTTAGTGTAAGTACAGTTTCAAAGTCAAAAACAGTTCCATTTCAAATAATTCAATTTAGCATAAACACGCAGTTTAAATGTAAGTACATAGTTTAATTGTCAAAAACATTTCTATTTCAAGCTATTCAGTTTAGTCAAACAGTTCTAACCCAAACAATTCAATTTAACATAAGTATGCAGTTTAGTTCTATTTAACCCATAGATAGGGCCCTATCAGTTGCTTCCATTCCGGGGCAGAGTGGACCTGGGAGCAATGGCAATGAAGGGGTGCTTCGCATTCCCCTAAGCCCCAGTATTACTGAAATCTCACCACCAGATTGTTTAGTGTCATATTCAGAACACTCATTGGAGGTGGGGTCTTACCCCTCTGCAGAGAAGCAGTCGGCGTATTCTCCAGCCCCAGCCGACTGGCCAGAGTTGTAACTGAGATAAGTAATTAAATATCCTAAAAAAAAACAACAAAAAAAACAAACAATTTTTTTTAACAACGTAATACAAGGTAAATAATTTAGATTAAAAAACAAGGAATTAGCTCCCTTGAGCTTTTAGGAGTATGAACAAAAGTGTTTTTTATTTCTGTCTTCCAGTCGTTATCGATCGATCTATCTATCTATCTCAGTTTGATTATCTATCTGTCAATCAGTTCTTTTATATTCTACTCAACCCTCTCTCTCTCTCTCTCTCTCTCTCTCTCTCTCTCTCTCTCTCTCTCTCATTATCACCCTTATGTCCTTGATGATGGAATAATTTATCCACCTTTCTGTCAAGGTCTTAGTATCAATCTAGATTTTCGCTTTTTTTCATTTTCACCCTAATTCTCTTAACAAATACATTCTTCAACATGAAGAAACTTTTAGAGTTTTCGGGTGTTTGTAATAATTTCGAAGTTCTCGAAACTAAAAAAAAGAAAAAAAAAAAGAAAAAAAAAACAAGAACAACAAACAAACAAATCTAACATTAAATACGTGACTTTCAGCTTAAAAAAAAAAAAGATAATCATTTTGAGGATTATCGATTGCAATGAAGATCGAAAAACGTTGTGATTGGCTGACCCAGTTGATTGCAGTGTCTCCGGAATTGGTTTTACTTGCTTCTTGGATTGGCGAATTTAGAAGAAGCTTTTCTTGGAGGTTGCAATTCATGAGTTGTTGTTGGTAGATCAATAATTTTAATTCATTGATCTGTGTAAAGATAAAACAAAAAGAAAATAAGAACAAAAATCCATTATACGATTTTCTATCAAGCAGTTCAATAATCAATTTCTTTATATGAAATTTTAAAGCTGATTGATTAATTGATTGTAACGGCATGTTAATCCGACTTGGGTTATTTTATGCCTACAAGTTAGAGAATAGCATTGATTGAATATCTATATTTTCATTTTTTTATCTAATTGTATGGTTTTTAAGTAATTATTTCGATTCAATAATAGTGATTGAGTAGAGGGTTTGCCAATGGTCTGGGAGATCAGGGTTCAATCCCTGGTCGAATCATACCAAAGACTCAAAATATGGTACTTGATGCCGCCTTGCTTAACACTCAGCATTATAAGATACGGATTAAGGGTAAGTGGAACAATCAAGGGAAAGGAGTAGCGCTCTCCCCTACACCTCGGTGTAGGGAGCTATTCAAAAGGGAGCCTTCGGGTTGCCCGCAACTACAGTCACCAACTTTTACTTAATTCCATACATAATTCCGTGGTGTAATGGTTATCGTCGTAGGAAATGGACACGGCGACACGAGTTCAAATCCTGGACGAGACTGATAGCAATTCACATAGCACTAATATACTTGGAAAAGGTATGAATCCAATTATTCTCTCTCCAGTTAGGGGTAAATAGTAGGGCAGACTGGGTTATTCAGCCTTGGTGAGGCAACTAGTCTAGGAGAAGGAAAACTTCGAATTCAAACCTGTTAAACTCCGCTTAAAAATTGACCTAGTGTCATATCCTACCCGAGCGGAGGGGTTGGTAAATATAATAATGCTAATAATTATATGATTTTCTGTAATAATTTCTGTTTATTAGTAATTTTTTGTTGAGACGCAGTTACATGATTTTAATTAACTCATGAAAATCCATTGTCAACAATCATTTAAAGTAACAATCTTTGATACAAATAATCTACAAATATGTATATTTTCAAGTATTATTCGCCCATTTGTAAGGCTTCAAGGATTCTAATCTAATACTAATAATTTTCAAATAGAACTATTTGAGACCTTCTTTTAGAAGGCCAGTGCTACAAAAATTGTTCTCCCCCTTCCTCCAGTATAAGGGTTCCCTCCAATATGAGAAAAGGGTAGTGAAAGAATTAGTGTTCATTATGTAAGTCCTAAAATATATCGAAAATTAATATTAAAAAGAATGATATCATTGGAAATATTCTGATATATATATATATATATATATATATATATATATATATATATATATATGCTTACTTTTCGGTCACGATCCAAGACTAAAGACAACATCTTTTCTTGGTTGTGATAGATTTCAAAAAGGAATCTCAGCCGTTTCCATGGTAAACTGACAAGACCATATTTGGGACCAGCTGAAAAAGACAAGAAAAAGGGGAGAAATCATTATTTACAACAAAAACAACACCAGATATAAATCACGAAATGGATTCCTTCTCTCGCCATTACTGGCCAATCTAAATGACTTTGGCATTAAATATCCCACAAAAGTTGATATGCCATGATACAAATCGGTTGGTTTGATTGGGTTTTATGGTGTATCAACCTTTGTAGGTAATTTAATGCCAAATCCTATATATATGTATATATATATATATTGCCGACCGTTGTCTAGAGTGAACCTGGAGGGTCCTTCTTCAATTGCTACTACACCGAGATGTAGTAGGGGGCTCTAAACCTTTCCCTGAATTGTTCTACTTACCCTTGATGGGTACCTTATAATGGTGAGTTTTAAGCAAGGAAGCATCAAGTACTATTTTTTTAGAATATGGTACGACCAGATCAGGGATTGAACTCCATTCTCCCGAACCAATGGCAACCACTCTAACCGTTATGCTAATGGGCTAAATCAATCTATTTATATGTATATATGTGAAGATATTTTTAAGTGTATAAAATTTCTATTAATGCAACAAACAGACTCAAAGTCTTAGATATGATAGAACTAAAAGCATTAAAAGAAAAAAAAAAGCAATGAATAGGTAGCTGACCGATTTTGTCTCGCTCAACAGATCGAAATCGAAGAAACGTCGTGTAGTCTTATAAAGGGAGAAATATTTATGATGAGGGGAGAAAAATTATATTGGAGACTACAGTAAATAGTTTTAATGAGAGACTTTGGTAAATCACTTCTGGTTTTCAGCAAAGATATTTTTTTGCTGAAGATCATGAAACAACAGTTATTTCAATTTGCAAAATGAAAGTGGAACATCAATATCATTAAATCAATGATTTGCTTAATGACACCAAAGATAATTAGTCGCGTTGCTATTTCCCAAAGACCAATACTATCATTGTTATATCCATTATATGCTAACATTCAACACAACAGAAAGAAAGATGAGCAAAACACATTTAACCATATATACAGCATTTCGGATTAAAAAAGAAAATAAATGAATGTAACTTAACAGATAAAAGTATAGGCAAAATTGGTCGAAAAACAATCAGTATAAAGAAGGGGGGAAAAAGGGCAAAGTGGTAAAAAAGGTATTTGACAAATGTAGTTTCCATCGCATTTACAAACGACAGCTTCCCGGCAGAGTAATAGACTACGTCGTCATAATTGAGAGAATAAAGGCCAAAAACATGGAACAGGTAATCTAGACTGTCACGTGACAATTCGAAGGGCACGTTATTTGTTTTACGGAGAAAATAATTAATCGAATCCCTTGGCTAGAAATGGGCAAGGTGTGTAGGGCACATGGTATGGATAAGAGTCAAGAAAAGTGAGTCAAAAATTGTTGTTTTTTTTTTTTTAGAGTCATATCCACAGGGGACTTCCAATAGCGTAGTGATTCAGAGTATGAATATTGAACTTCAATAGCGTTAAACAGTTAATCACATCGGGGCAAGGCATGTAATTTTCAATTCCAAAACGTCTCACAAGAACTGTGTAACTAGAGCACTGTTTTTATAAACCAGATATCATGAATTCGATCCTCATTGATGAAAAAGGTTCCAGAACTTTGAAAAGTTTCATTGACGAATGCATGAATTAAAGATGCCGATGCAAAGGTGTTGACATGTAATCATAGTTCAGTCCTTATTGATGACAATATGTCACTGATTTTTTATAAGTTTTTATTATGAATGCATTAATTAACGATGCTGAAGCAAATGTATTGACGTGTCATCATACCTGAGTGGATATATCGCTGGTCATGTAAACCAGAGGTCGTGATTCAGTCCTCATTGATGACAACATGTCAATGATCGTTTACAAGTTTTTATAAGGAATATATCAATTATCGATGCCGATGCGAAAATGATGACTTATTGTAAGTGAGGGGCTGGAATGCTGGTCTGGTAAACAAGACATCGTGAGTTCAATCCTCATTAATGACAATATGTTTCTAGTCTTTTGGAAGTTTTCATGATGAATGCATCAGTTAACGAGGCTGAGGGAGACGTCTTGACGTGTCATAATAGCTCAGTGGCTAGAGCGCTGCTCTTATAAACCAGAGATCTTGAGTTCAATGCTCATTAATAAAAAATGATACTGACTTTTTATGATGAATGCATCAATTAACGACGTGGATGCAAATTGGTTGGAGTGTCATCATAGCTAAGTGATTACACCGCTGGTCTTATAAATCAAAGGACATGAGTTCAATCCACATTAACGACAAGAAGACACTAATCTTTTACAAGTTTTTAAAAAGAATGCATCAATTAACAATACTGTGTTGAAAACCTCGGCGTGTCATCATAGCTCAGTTACTCGAACGCTGGTCATGTAAACCAGAAGACCGGATTTCAATCCTCATTGATGACAAGATGTCAGTGATCTTTTTCAAGGTTTTATAATGAATGCATCAATCAACTATGCTGATGAAAACACATTGACGTGTCATCATAGCTCAGTGGAGAGAGCGCTGGTCTTGTAAACCAGAGGTTATGAGTTCAGTCCTCATTAATAACAAGATTCTAGTGATCTTTTACAAGGTTTTATGATGAATGCATCAATTAACGATGCTGATGCAAACGTATTGACGTGTCATCATAGCTCAGTGGCTAGAGCGCTGGTCTTGTAAACCAGAGGTCATGAGTTCAATCCTCATTGATGCCAAGATGTTAATGATCTTTTACGGGGTTTTATGATGAATGCATCAATTAATGATGCTGATGCAAACGCATTGACGTGTCATCATAGATCAGTGGCTAGAGCGCTGGTCTTGTAAACCAGAGGTCATGAGTTCAATCCTCATTGATGCCAAGATGTTAATGATCTTTTACGGGGTTTTATGATGAATGCATCAATTAATGATGCTGATGCAAACGCATTGACGTGTCATCATAGCTCAGTGGCTAGAGCGCTGGTCTTGTAAACCAGAGGTCATGAGTTCAATCCTCATTGATGACAAGATGTTAATGATCTTTTACAAGGTTTTATGGTGAATGCATCAATTAATGATGCTGATGCAAACGCATTGACGTGTCATCATAGCTCAGTGGAGAGAGCGCTGGTCTTGTGAACCAGAGGTCATGAGTTCAATCCTCATTGATGCCAAGATGTTAATGATCTTTTACGGGGTTTTATGATGAATGCATCAATTAATGATGCTGATGCAAAGGCATTGACGTGTCATCATAGCTCATTGGCTAGAGCGCTGGTCTTGTAAACCAGAGGTCATGAGTTCAATCCTCATTGATGACAAGATGTTAATGATCTTTTACGAGGTTTTATGATGAATGCATCAATTAATGATGCTGATGCAAACGCATGGACGTGTCATCATAGCTCAGTGGCTAGAGCGCTGGTCTTGTAAACCAGAGGTCATAAGTTCAATCCTCAATGATGACAAGATGTTAATGATCTTTTACAAGGTTTTATGATGAATGCATCAATTAATGATGCTGATGCAAACGCATTGACGTGTCGTCATAGCTCAGTGGCTAGAGCGCTGGTCTTGTAAACCAGAGGTCATGAGTTCAATCCTCATTGATGACAAGATGTTAATGATCTTTTACGAGGTTTTATGATGAATGCATCAATTAATGATGCTGATGCAAACGCATTGACGTGTCGTCATAGCTCAGTGGCTAGAGCGCTGGTCTCGTAAACCAGAGGTCATAAGTTCAATCCTCAATGATGACAAGAAGTTAATGATCTTTTACAAGGTTTTATGGTGAATGCATCAATTAATGATGCTGATGCAAACGCATTGACGTGTCATCATAGCTCAGTGGCTAGAGCGCTGGTCTTGTAAACCAGATGTCATGAGTTCAATCCTCGTTGACGACAAGATGTTAGTTATCTTTTACAAGGTTTTATGATGAATGCATCAATTAATGATGCTGATGCAAACGCATTGACGTGTCATCATAGCTCAGTGGCTAGAGCGCTGGTCTTGTAAACCAGAGGTCATGAGTTCAATCCTCATTAATGACAAGATATTAGTGATCTTTTACAAGGTTTTATGATGAATGCATCAATTAATGATGCTGATGCAAACGCATTGACGTGTCATCATAGCTCAGTGGCTAGAGCGCTGGTCTTGTAAACCAGAGGTCATGAGTTCAATCCTCATTGATGACAAGATGTTAATGATCTTTTACAAGGTTTTATGATGAATGCATCAATTAATGATGCTGATGCAAACGCATAGACGTGTCATCATAGCTCAGTGGCTAGAGCGCTGGTCTTGTAAACCAGAGGTCATGAGTTCAATCCTCATTGATGACAAGATGTTAATGATCTTTTACAAGGTTTTATGGTGAATGCATCAATTAATGATGCTGATGCAAACGCATTGACGTGTCATCATAGCTCAGTGGCTACAGCGCTGGTCTTGTAAACCAGAGGTCATGAGTTCAATCCTCCTGGATGACAAGATGTTAATTATCTTTTACGAGTTTTTATGATGAATGCATCAATTAATGATGCTGATGCAAACGCATTGACGTGTCATCATAGCTCAGTGGCTAGAGCGCTGGTCTTGTAAACCAGAGGTCATGAGTTCAATCCTCATTGATGACAAGATGTTAATGATCTTTTACAAGGTTTTATGATGAATGCATCAATTAATGATGCTGATGCAAACGCATTGACGTGTCATCATAGCTCAGTGGCTAGAGCGCTGGTCTTGTAAACCAGAGGTCATGAGTTCAATCCTCATTGATGACAAGATGTTAATGAACTTTTACAAGGTTTTATGATGAATGCATCAATTAATGATGCTGATGCAAACGCATTGACGTGTCATCATAGCTCAGTGGCTAGAGCGCTGGTCTTGTAAACCAGAGGTCATGAGTTCAATCCTCATTGATGACATGATGTTAATGATCTTTTACAAGGTTTTATGATGAATGCATCAATTAATGATGCTGATGCAAACGCATTGACGTGTCATCATAGCTCAGTGGTTGGAGCGCTGGTCTTGTAAACCAAAGGTCATGAGTTCAATCCTCATTGATGACAAGATGTTAATGAACTTTTACAAGGTTTTATGATGAATGCATCAATTAATGATGCTGATGCAAACGCATTGATGTGTCATCATAGCTCAGTGGCTAGAGCGCTGGTCTTGTAAACCAGAGGTCATGAGTTCAATCCTCATTGATGACATGATGTTAATGATCTTTTACAAGGTTTTATGATGAATGCATCAATTAATGATGCTGATGCAAACGCATTGACGTGTCATCATAGCTCAGTGGTTGGAGCGCTGGTCTTGTAAACCAGAGGTCATGAGTTCAATCCTCATTGATGACAAGATGTTAATGAACTTTTACAAGGTTTTATGATGAATGCATCAATTAATGATGCTGATGCAAACGCATTGACGTGTCATCATAGCTCAGTGGCTAGAGCGCTGGTCTTGTAAACCAGAGGTCATGAGTTCAATCCTCATTGATGACAAGATGTTAATGATCTTTTACAAGGTTTTATGATGAATGCATCAATTAATCATGCTGATGCAAATGCATTGACGTGTCATCATAGCTCAGTGGCTAGAGCGCTGGTCTTGTAAACCAGAGGTCATGAGTTCAATCCTCATTGATGACAAGATGTTAATGATCTTTTACATGGTTTTATGATGAATGCATCAATTAATGATGCTGATGCAAACGCATTGACGTGTCATCATAGCTCAGTGGCTAGAGAGCTGGTCTTGTAAATCAGGGGTCATGAGTTCAATCCTCATTGATAACAAGATGTTAATGATCTTTTACAAGGTTTTATGGTGAATGCTCAATTAATGATGCTGATGCAAACGCATTGACGTGTCATCATAGCTCAGTGGCTGGAGCGCTGGTCTTGTAAACCAGAGGTCATGAGTTCAATCCTCATTGATGACAAGATGTTAATGATCTTTTACAAGGTTTTATGGTGAATGCATCAATTAATGATGCTGATGCAAACGCATTGACGTGTCATCATAGCTCAGTGGCTGGAGCGCTGGTCTTGTAAACCAGAGGTCATGAGTTCAATCCTCATTGATGACAAGATGTTAATGATCTTTTACAAGGTTTTATGATGAATGCATCAATTAATGATGCTGATGCAAACGCATTGACGTGTCATCATAGCTCAGTGGCTAGAGCGCTGGTCTTGTAAACCAGAGGTCATGAGTTCAATCCTCATTGATGACAAGATGTTAATGATCTTTTACAAGGTTTTATGATGAATGCATCAATTAATGATGCTGATGCAAACGCATGTACGTGTCATCATAGCTCAGTGGCTAGAGCGCTGGTCTTGTAAACCAGAGGTCATGAGTTCAATCCTCATTGATGACAAGATGTTAATGAACTTTTACAAGGTTTTATGATGAATGCATCAATTAATGATGCTGATGCAAACGCATTGACGTGTCATCATAGCTCAGTGGCTGGAGCGCTGGTCTTGTAAACCAGAGGTCATGAGTTCAATTCTCATTGATGACAAGATGTTAATGATCTTTTACAAGGTTTTATGATGAATGCATCAATTAATGATGCTGATGCAAACGCATTGACGTGTCATCATAGCTCAGTGGCTAGAGCGCTGGTCTTGTAAACCAGAGGTCATGAGTTCAATCCTCATTGATGACATGATGTTAATGATCTTTTACAAGGTTTTATGATGAATGCATCAATTAATGATGCTGATGCAAACGCATTGACGTGTCATCATAGCTCAGTGGCTAGAGAACTGGTCTTGTAAACCAGAGGTCATGATTTCAATCCTCATTGATGACAAGATGTTAATGATCTTTTACAAGGTTTTATGATGAATGCATCAATTAATGATGCTGATGCAAACGCATTGACGTGTCATCATAGCTCAGTGGCTAGAGCGCTGGTCTTGTAAACCAGAGGTCATGAGTTCAATCCTCATTGATGACAAGATGTTAATGATCTTTTACAAGGTTTTATGATGAATGCATCAATTAATGATGCTGATGCAAATGCATTGACGTGTCATCATAGCTCAGTGGCTAGAGCGCTGGTCTTGTAAACCAGAGGTCATGAGTTCAATCCTCATTGATGACAAGATGTTAATGATCTTTTACAAGGTTTTATGATGAATGCATCAATTAATGATGCTTATGCAAACGCATTGACGTGTCATCATAGCTCAGTGGCTAGAGCGCTGGTCTTGTAAACCAGAGGTCATGAGTTCAATCCTCATTGATGACAAGATGTTAATGATCTTTTACAAGGTTTTATGATGAATGCATCAATTAATGATGCTGATGCAAACGCATTGACGTGTCATCATATCTCAGTGGCTAGAGCGCTGGTCTTGTAAACCAGAGGTCATGATTTCAATCCTCATTGATGACAAGATGTTAATGATCTTTTACAATGTTTTATGATGAATGCATCAATTAATGATGCTGATGCAAACGCATTGACGTGTCATCATAGCTCAGTGGCTAGAGCGCTGGTCTTGTAAACCAGAGGTCATGATTTCAATCCTCATTGATGACAAGATGTTAATGATCTTTTACAAGGTTTTATGATGAATGCATCAATTAATGATGCTGATGCAAACGCATTGACGTGTCATCATAGCTCAGTGGCTAGAGCGCTGGTCTTGTAAACCAGAGGTCATGAGTTCAATCCTCATTGATGACAAGATGTTAATGATCTTTTACAAGGTTTTATGATGAATGCATCAATTAATGATGCTGATGCAAATGCATTGACGTGTCATCATAGCTCAGTGGCTAGAGCGCTGGTCTTGTAAACCAGAGGTCATGAGTTCAATCCTCATTGATGACAAGATGTTAATGATCTTTTACAAGGTTTTATGATGAATGCATCAATTAATGATGCTGATGCAAACGCATTGACGTGTCATCATAGCTCAGTGGCTAGAGCGCTGGTCTTGTAAACCAGAGGTCATGAGTTCAATCCTCATTGATGACAAGATGTTAATGATCTTTTACAAGGTTTTATGATGAATGCATCAATTAATGATGCTGATGCAAACGCATTGACGTGTCATCATAGCTCAGTGGCTGGCGCACTGGTCTTGTAAACCAGAGGTCATGAGTTCAATCCTCATTGATGACAAGATGTTAATGATCTTTTACAAGGTTTTATGATGAATGCATCAATTAATGATGCTGATGCAAACGCATTGACGTGTCATCATAGCTCAGTGGCTAGAGCGCTGGTCTTGTAAACCAGAGGTCATGAATTCAATCCTCATTGATGACAAGATGTTAATGATCTTTTACAAGGTTTTATGATGAATGCATCAATTAATGATGCTGATGCAAAAGCATTGACGTGTCATCATAGCTCAGTGGCTAGAGCGCTGGTCTTGTAAACCAGAGGTCATGAGTTCAATCCTCATTGATGACAAGATGTTAATGATCTTTTACAAGGTTTTATGATGAATGCATCAATTAATGATGCTGATGCAAATGCATTGACGTGTCATCATAGCTCAGTGGCTAGAGCGCTGGTCTTGTAAACCAGAGGTCATGAGTTCAATCCTCATTGATGACAAGATGTTAATGATCTTTTACAAGGTTTTATGATGAATGCATCAATTAATGATGCTGATGCAAACGCATTGACGTGTCATCATAGCTCAGTAGCTAGAGCGCTGGTCTTGCAAACCAGAGGTCATGAGTTCAATCCTCATTGATGACAAGATGTTAATGATCTTTTACAAGGTTTTATGATGAATGCATCAATTAATGATGCTGATGCAAACGCATTGACGTGTCATCATAGCTCAGTGGCTGGCGCACTGGTCTTGTAAACCAGAGGTCATGAGTTCAATCCTCATTGATGACAAGATGTTAATGATCTTTTACAAGGTTTTATGATGAATGCATCAATTAATGATGCTGATGCAAACGCATTGACGTGTCATCATAGCTCAGTGGCTGGAGCGCTGGTCTTGTAAACCAGAGGTCATGAGTTCAATCCTCATTGATGACAAGATGTTAATGATCTTTTACAAGGTTTTATGATGAATGCATCAATTAATGATGCTGATGCAAACGCATTGACGTGTCATCATAGCTCAGTGGCTAGAGCGCTGGTCTTGTAAACCAGAGGTCATGAGTTCAATCCTCATTGATGACAAGATGTTAATGATCTTTTACAAGGTTTTATGATGAATGCATCAATTAATGATGCTGATGCAAATGCATTGACGTGTCATCATAGCTCAGTGGCTAGAGCGCTGGTCTTGTAAACCAGAGGTCATGAGTTCAATCCTCATTGATGACAAGATGTTAATGATCTTTTACAAGGTTTTATGATGAATGCATCAATTAATGATGCTGATGCAAACGCATTGACGTGTCATCATAGCTCAGTGGCTAGAGCGCTGGTCTTGTAAACCAGAGGTCATGAGTTCAATCCTCATTGATGACAAGATGTTAATGATCTTTTACAAGGTTTTATGATGAATGCATCAATTAATGATGCTGATGCAAACGCATTGACGTGTCATCATAGCCCAGTGGCTAGAGAGCTGGTCATGTAAACCAGAGGTCATGAGTTCAATACTCATTGATGACAAGATGTTAATGATCTTTTACAAGGTTTAATGGTGAATGCATCAATTAATGATGCTGATGCAAACGCATTGACGTGTCATCATAGCTCAGTGGCTGGAGCGCTGGTCTTGTAAACCAGAGGTCATGAGTTCAATCCTCATTGATGACAAGATGTTAATGATCTTATACAAGGTTTTATGATGAATGCATCAATTAATGATGCTGATGCAAACGCATTGACGTGTCATCATAGCTCAGTGGCTAGAGCGCTGGTCTTGTAAACCAGAGGTCATGAGTTCAATCCTCATTGATGACAAGATGTTAATGATCTTTTACAAGGTTTTATGATGAATGCATCAATTAATGATGCTGATGCAAACGCATTGACGTGTCATCATAGCTCAGTGGCTGGAGCGCTGGTCTTGTAAACCAGAGGTCATGATTTCAATCCTCATTGATGACAAGATGTTAATGATCTTTTACAAGGTTTTATGATGAATGCATCAATTAATGATGCTGATGCAAACGCATTGACGTGTCATCATAGCTCAGTGGCTAGAGCGCTGGTCTTTTAAACCAGAGGTCATGAGTTCAATCCTCATTGATGACAAGATGTTAATGATCTTTTACAAGGTTTAATGGTGAATGCATCAATTAATGATGCTGATGCAAACGCATTGACGTGTCATCATAGCTCAGTGGCTGGAGCGCTGGTCTTGTAAACCAGAGGTCATGAGTTCAATCCTCATTGATGACAAGATGTTAATGATCTTTTACAAGGTTTTATGGTGAATGCATCAATTAATGATGCTGATGCAAATGCATTGACGTGTCATCATAGCTCAGTGGCTAGAGCGCTGGTCTTGTAAACCAGAGGTCATGAGTTCAATCCTCATTGATGACAAGATGTTAATGATCTTTTACAAGGTTTTATGATGAATGCATCAATTAATGATGCTGATGCAAACGCATTGACGTGTCATCAAAGCTCAGTGGCTGGAGCGCTGGTCTTGTAAACCAGAGGTCATGAGTTCAATCCTCATTGATGACAAGATGTTAATGATCTTTTACAAGGTTTTATGATGAATGCATCAATTAATGATGCTGATGCAAACGCATTGACGTGTCATCAAAGCTAAGTGGCTGGAGCGCTGGTCTTGTAAACCAGAGGTCATGAGTTCAATCCTCATTGATGACAAGATGTTAATGATCTTTTACAAGATTTTATGGTGAATGCATCAATTAATGATGCTGATGCAAATGCATTGACGTGTCATCATAGCTCAGTGGCTAGAGCGCTGGTCTTGTAAACCAGAGGTCATGAGTTCAATCCTCATTGATGACAAGATGTTAATGATCTTTTACAAGGTTTTATGATGAATGCATCAATTAATGATGCTGATGCAAACGCATTGACGTGTCATCAAAGCTCAGTGGCTGGAGCGCTGGTCTTGTAAACCAGAGGTCATGAGTTCAATCCTCATTGATGACAAGATGTTAATGATCTTTTACAAGGTTTTATGGTGAATGCATCAATTAATGATGCTGATGCAAACGCATTGACGTGTCATCATAGCTCAGTGACTAGAGCGCTGGTCTTGTAAACCAGAGGTCATGAGTTCAATCCTCATTGATGACAAGATGTTAATGATCTTTTACAAGGTTTTATGGTGAATGCATCAATTAATGATGCTGATGCAAATGCATTGACGTGTCATCATAGCTCAGTGGAGAGAGCGCTGGTCTTGTAAACCAGAGGTCATGAGTTCAATCCTCATTGATGACAAGATGTTAATGATCTTTTACAAGGTTTTATGATGAATGCATCAATTAATGATGCTGATGCAAACGCATTGACGTGTCATCATAGCTCAGTGGCTAGAGCGCTGGTCTTGCAAACCAGAGGTCATGAGTTCAATCCTCATTGATGACAAGATGTTAATGATCTTTTACAAGGTTTTATGATGAATGCATCAATTAATGATGCTGATGCAAACGCATTGACGTGTCATCATAGCTCAGTGGCTGGCGCACTGGTCTTGTAAACCAGAGGTCATGAGTTCAATCCTCATTGATGACAAGATGTTAATGATCTTTTACAAGGTTTTATGATGAATGCATCAATTAATGATGCTGATGCAAACGCATTGACGTGTCATCATAGCTCAGTGGCTGGAGCGCTGGTCTTGTAAACCAGAGGTCATGAGTTCAATCCTCATTGATGACAAGATGTTAATGATCTTTTACAAGGTTTTATGATGAATGCATCAATTAATGATGCTGATGCAAACGCATTGACGTGTCATCATAGCTCAGTGGCTAGAGCGCTGGTCTTGTAAACCAGAGGTCATGAGTTCAATCCTCATTGATGACAAGATGTTAATGATCTTTTACAAGGTTTTATGATGAATGCATCAATTAATGATGCTGATGCAAACGCATTGACGTGTCATCATAGCTCAGTGGCTGGCGCACTGGTCTTGTAAACCAGAGGTCATGAGTTCAATCCTCATTGATGACAAGATGTTAATGATCTTTTACAAGGTTTTATGATGAATGCATCAATTAATGATGCTGATGCAAACGCATTGACGTGTCATCATAGCTCAGTGGCTGGAGCGCTGGTCTTGTAAACCAGAGGTCATGAGTTCAATCCTCATTGATGACAAGATGTTAATGATCTTTTACAAGGTTTTATGATGAATGCATCAATTAATGATGCTGATGCAAACGCATTGACGTGTCATCATAGCTCAGTGGCTAGAGCGCTGGTCTTGTAAACCAGAGGTCATGAGTTCAATACTCATTGATGACAAGATGTTAATGATCTTTTACAAGGTTTTATGATGAATGCATCAATTAATGATGCTGATGCAAATGCATTGACGTGTCATCATAGCTCAGTGGCTAGAGCGCTGGTCTTGTAAACCAGAGGTCATGAGTTCAATCCTCATTGATGACAAGATGTTAATGATCTTTTACAAGGTTTTATGATGAATGCATCAATTAATGATGCTGATGCAAACGCATTGACGTGTCATCATAGCTCAGTGGCTAGAGCGCTGGTCTTGTAAACCAGAGGTCATGAGTTCAATCCTCATTGATGACAAGATGTTAATGATCTTTTACAAGGTTTTATGATGAATGCATCAATTAATGATGCTGATGCAAACGCATTGACGTGTCATCATAGCCCAGTGGCTAGAGAGCTGGTCATGTAAACCAGAGGTCATGAGTTCAATACTCATTGATGACAAGATGTTAATGATCTTTTACAAGGTTTAATGGTGAATGCATCAATTAATGATGCTGATGCAAACGCATTGACGTGTCATCATAGCTCAGTGGCTGGAGCGCTGGTCTTGTAAACCAGAGGTCATGAGTTCAATCCTCATTGATGACAAGATGTTAATGATCTTATACAAGGTTTTATGATGAATGCATCAATTAATGATGCTGATGCAAACGCATTGACGTGTCATCATAGCTCAGTGGCTAGAGCGCTGGTCTTGTAAACCAGAGGTCATGAGTTCAATCCTCATTGATGACAAGATGTTAATGATCTTTTACAAGGTTTTATGATGAATGCATCAATTAATGATGCTGATGCAAACGCATTGACGTGTCATCATAGCTCAGTGGCTGGAGCGCTGGTCTTGTAAACCAGAGGTCATGATTTCAATCCTCATTGATGACAAGATGTTAATGATCTTTTACAAGGTTTTATGATGAATGCATCAATTAATGATGCTGATGCAAACGCATTGACGTGTCATCATAGCTCAGTGGCTAGAGCGCTGGTCTTTTAAACCAGAGCTCATGAGTTCAATCCTCATTGATGACAAGATGTTAATGATCTTTTACAAGGTTTAATGGTGAATGCATCAATTAATGATGCTGATGCAAACGCATTGACGTGTCATCATAGCTCAGTGGCTGGAGCGCTGGTCTTGTAAACCAGAGGTCATGAGTTCAATCCTCATTGATGACAAGATGTTAATGATCTTTTACAAGGTTTTATGGTGAATGCATCAATTAATGATGCTGATGCAAATGCATTGACGTGTCATCATAGCTCAGTGGCTAGAGCGCTGGTCTTGTAAACCAGAGGTCATGAGTTCAATCCTCATTGATGACAAGATGTTAATGATCTTTTACAAGGTTTTATGATGAATGCATCAATTAATGATGCTGATGCAAACGCATTGACGTGTCATCAAAGCTCAGTGGCTGGAGCGCTGGTCTTGTAAACCAGAGGTCATGAGTTCAATCCTCATTGATGACAAGATGTTAATGATCTTTTACAAGGTTTTATGATGAATGCATCAATTAATGATGCTGATGCAAACGCATTGACGTGTCATCAAAGCTAAGTGGCTGGAGCGCTGGTCTTGTAAACCAGAGGTCATGAGTTCAATCCTCATTGATGACAAGATGTTAATGATCTTTTACAAGGTTTTATGGTGAATGCATCAATTAATGATGCTGATGCAAATGCATTGACGTGTCATCATAGCTCAGTGGCTAGAGCACTGGTCTTGTAAACCAGAGGTCATGAGTTCAATCCTCATTGATGACAAGATGTTAATGATCTTTTACAAGGTTTTATGATGAATGCATCAATTAATGATGCTGATGCAAACGCATTGACGTGTCATCAAAGCTCAGTGGCTGGAGCGCTGGTCTTGTAAACCAGAGGTCATGAGTTCAATCCTCATTGATGACAAGATGTTAATGATCTTTTACAAGGTTTTATGATGAATGCATCAATTAATGATGCTGATGCAAACGCATTGACGTGTCATCAAAGCTCAGTGGCTGGAGCGCTGGTCTTGTAAACCAGAGGTCATGAGTTCAATCCTCATTGATGACAAGATGTTAATGATCTTTTACAAGGTTTTATGGTGAATGCATCAATTAATGATGCTGATGCAAACGCATTGACGTGTCATCATAGCTCAGTGACTAGAGCGCTGGTCTTGTAAACCAGAGGTCATGAGTTCAATCCTCATTGATGACAAGATGTTAATGATCTTTTACAAGGTTTTATGGTGAATGCATCAATTAATGATGCTGATGCAAATGCATTGACGTGTCATCATAGCTCAGTGGAGAGAGCGCTGGTCTTGTAAACCAGAGGTCATGAGTTCAATCCTCATTGATGACAAGATGTTAATGATCTTTTACAAGGTTTTATGATGAATGCATCAATTAATGATGCTGATGCAAACGCATTGACGTGTCATCATAGCTCAGTGGCTAGAGCGCTGGTCTTGCAAACCAGAGGTCATGAGTTCAATCCTCATTGATGACAAGATGTTAATGATCTTTTACAAGGTTTTATGATGAATGCATCAATTAATGATGCTGATGCAAACGCATTGACGTGTCATCATAGCTCAGTGGCTGGCGCACTGGTCTTGTAAACCAGAGGTCATGAGTTCAATCCTCATTGATGACAAGATGTTAATGATCTTTTACAAGGTTTTATGATGAATGCATCAATTAATGATGCTGATGCAAACGCATTGACGTGTCATCATAGCTCAGTGGCTGGAGCGCTGGTCTTGTAAACCAGAGGTCATGAGTTCAATCCTCATTGATGACAAGATGTTAATGATCTTTTACAAGGTTTTATGATGAATGCATCAATTAATGATGCTGATGCAAACGCATTGACGTGTCATCATAGCTCAGTGGCTAGAGCGCTGGTCTTGTAAACCAGAGGTCATGAGTTCAATCCTCATTGATGACAAGATGTTAATGATCTTTTACAAGGTTTTATGATGAATGCATCAATTAATGATGCTGATGCAAATGCATTGACGTGTCATCATAGCTCAGTGGCTAGAGCGCTGGTCTTGTAAACCAGAGGTCATGAGTTCAATCCTCATTAATGACAAGATGTTAATGATCTTTTACAAGGTTTTATGATGAATGCATCAATTAATGATGCTGATGCAAACGCATTGACGTGTCATCATAGCTCAGTGGCTAGAGCGCTGGTCTTGTAAACCAGAGGTCATGAGTTCAATCCTCATTGATGACAAGATGTTAATGATCTTTTACAAGGTTTTATGATGAATGCATCAATTAATGATGCTGATGCAAACGCATTGACGTGTCATCATAGCTCAGTGGCTAGAGAGCTGGTCATGTAAACCAGAGGTCATCAGTTCAATACTCATTGATGACAAGATGTTAATGATCTTTTACAAGGTTTAATGGTGAATGCATCAATTAATGATGCTGATGCAAACGCATTGACGTGTCATCATAGCTCAGTGGCTGGAGCGCTGGTCTTGTAAACCAGAGGTCATGAGTTCAATCCTCATTGATGACAAGATGTTAATGATCTTTTACAAGGTTTTATGATGAATGCATCAATTAATGATGCTGATGCAAACGCATTGACGTGTCATCGTAGCTCAGTGGCTGGCGCACTGGTCTTGTAAACCAGAGGTCATGAGTTCAATCCTCATTGATGACAAGATGTTAATGATCTTTTACAAGGTTTTATGATGAATGCATCAATTAATGATGCTGATGCAAACGCATTGACGTGTCATCATAGCTCAGTGGCTAGAGCGCTGGTCTTGTAAACCAGAGGTCATGAATTCAATCCTCATTGATGACAAGATGTTAATGATCTTTTACAAGGTTTTATGATGAATGCATCAATTAATGATGCTGATGCAAAAGCATTGACGTGTCATCATAGCTCAGTGGCTAGAGCGCTGGTCTTGTAAACCAGAGGTCATGAGTTCAATCCTCATTGATGACAAGATGTTAATGATCTTTTACAAGGTTTTATGATGAATGCATCAATTAATGATGCTGATGCAAATGCATTGACGTGTCATCATAGCTCAGTGGCTAGAGCGCTGGTCTTGTAAACCAGAGGTCATGAGTTCAATCCTCATTGATGACAAGATGTTAATGATCTTTTACAAGGTTTTATGATGAATGCATCAATTAATGATGCTGATGCAAACGCATTGACGTGTCATCATAGCTCAGTGGCTAGAGCGCTGGTCTTGCAAACCAGAGGTCATGAGTTCAATCCTCATTGATGACAAGATGTTAATGATCTTTTACAAGGTTTTATGATGAATGCACCAATTAATGATGCTGATGCAAACGCATTGACGTGTCATCATAGCTCAGTGGCTGGCGCACTGGTCTTGTAAACCAGAGGTCATGAGTTCAATCCTCATTGATGACAAGATGTTAATGATCTTTTACAAGGTTTTATGATGAATGCATCAATTAATGATGCTGATGCAAACGCATTGACGTGTCATCATAGCTCAGTGGCTGGAGCGCTGGTCTTGTAAACCAGAGGTCATGAGTTCAATCCTCATTGATGACAAGATGTTAATGATCTTTTACAAGGTTTTATGATGAATGCATCAATTAATGATGCTGATGCAAACGCATTGACGTGTCATCATAGCTCAGTGGCTAGAGCGCTGGTCTTGTAAACCAGAGGTCATGAGTTCAATCCTCATTGATGACAAGATGTTAATGATCTTTTACAAGGTTTTATGATGAATGCATCAATTAATGATGCTGATGCAAATTCATTGACGTGTCATCATAGCTCAGTGGCTAGAGCGCTGGTCTTGTAAACCAGAGGTCATGAGTTCAATCCTCATTGATGACAAGATGTTAATGATCTTTTACAAGGTTTTATGATGAATGCATCAATTAATGATGCTGATGCAAACGCATTGACGTGTCATCATAGCTCAGTGGCTAGAGCGCTGGTCTTGTAAACCAGAGGTCATGAGTTCAATCCTCATTGATGACAAGATGTTAATGATCTTTTACAAGGTTTTATGATGAATGCATCAATTAATGATGCTGATGCAAACGCATGGACGTGTCATCATAGCTCAGTGGCTAGAGAGCTGGTCATGTAAACCAGAGGTCATGAGTTCAATACTCATTGATGACAAGATGTTAATGATCTTTTACAAGGTTTAATGGTGAATGCATCAATTAATGATGCTGATGCAAACGCATTGACGTGTCATCATAGCTCAGTGGCTGGAGCGCTGGTCTTGTAAACCAGAGGTCATGAGTTCAATCCTCATTGATGACAAGATGTTAATGATCTTATACAAGGTTTTATGATGAATGCATCAATTAATGATGCTGATGCAAACGCATTGACGTGTCATCATAGCTCAGTGGCTAGAGCGCTGGTCTTGTAAACCAGAGGTCATGAGTTCAATCCTCATTGATGACAAGATGTTAATGATCTTTTACAAGGTTTTATGATGAATGCATCAATTAATGATGCTGATGCAAACGCATTGACGTGTCATCATAGCTCAGTGGCTGGAGCGCTGGTCTTGTAAACCAGAGGTCATGATTTCAATCCTCATTGATGACAAGATGTTAATGATCTTTTACAAGGTTTTATGATGAATGCATCAATTAATGATGCTGATGCAAACGCATTGACGTGTCATCATAGCTCAGTGGCTAGAGCGCTGGTCTTTTAAACCAGAGGTCATGAGTTCAATCCTCATTGATGACAAGATGTTAATGATCTTTTACAAGGTTTAATGGTGAATGCATCAATTAATGATGCTGATGCAAACGCATTGACGTGTCATCATAGCTCAGTGGCTGGAGCGCTGGTCTTGTAAACCAGAGGTCATGAGTTCAATCCTCATTGATGACAAGATGTTAATGATCTTTTACAAGGTTTTATGGTGAATGCATCAATTAATGATGCTGATGCAAATGCATTGACGTGTCATCATAGCTCAGTGGCTAGAGCGCTGGTCTTGTAAACCAGAGGTCATGAGTTCAATCCTCATTGATGACAAGATGTTAATGATCTTTTACAAGGTTTTATGATGAATGCATCAATTAATGATGCTGATGCAAACGCATTGACGTGTCATCAAAGCTCAGTGGCTGGAGCGCTGGTCTTGTAAACCAGAGGTCATGAGTTCAATCCTCATTGATGACAAGATGTTAATGATCTTTTACAAGGTTTTATGATGAATGCATCAATTAATGATGCTGATGCAAACGCATTGACGTGTCATCAAAGCTAAGTGGCTGGAGCGCTGGTCTTGTAAACCAGAGGTCATGAGTTCAATCCTCATTGATGACAAGATGTTAATGATCTTTTACAAGGTTTTATGGTGAATGCATCAATTAATGATGCTGATGCAAATGCATTGACGTGTCATCATAGCTCAGTGGCTAGAGCGCTGGTCTTGTAAACCAGAGGTCATGAGTTCAATCCTCATTGATGACAAGATGTTAATGATCTTTTACAAGGTTTTATGATGAATGCATCAATTAATGATGCTGATGCAAACGCATTGACGTGTCATCAAAGCTCAGTGGCTGGAGCGCTGGTCTTGTAAACCAGAGGTCATGAGTTCAATCCTCATTGATGACAAGATGTTAATGATCTTTTACAAGGTTTTATGATGAATGCATCAATTAATGATGCTGATGCAAACGCATTGACGCGTCATCATAGCTCAGTGGAGGGAACGCTGGTCTTGTAAACCAGAGGTCATGAGTTCAATCCTCATTGATGACAAGATGTTAATGATCTTTTACAAGGTTTTATGATGAATGCATCAATTAATGATGCTGATGCAAACGCATTGACGTGTCATCATAGCTCAGTGGCTAGAACGCTGGTCTTGTAAACCAGAGGTCATGAGTTCAATCCTCATTGATGACAAGATGATAATGATCTTTTACAAGGTTTTATGATGAATGCATCAATTAATGATGCTGATGCAAACGCATTGACGTGTCATCATAGCTCAGTGGCTAGAGCGCTGGTCTTGTAAACCAGAGGTCATGAGTTCAATCCTCATTGATGACAAGATGTTAATGATCTTTTACAAGGTTTTATGATGAATGCATCAATTAATGATGCTGATGCAAACGCATTGACGTGTCATCAAAGCTCAGTGGCTGGAGCGCTGGTCTTGTAAACCAGAGGTCATGAGTTCAATCCTCATTGATGACAAGATGTTAATGATCTTTTACAAGGTTTTATGATGAATGCATCAATTAATGATGCTGATGCAAACGCATTGACGTGTCATCAAAGCTAAGTGGCTGGAGCGCTGGTCTTGTAAACCAGAGGTCATGAGTTCAATCCTCATTGATGACAAGATGTTAATGATCTTTTACAAGGTTTTATGGTGAATGCATCAATTAATGATGCTGATGCAAATGCATTGACGTGTCATCATAGCTCAGTGGCTAGAGCGCTGGTCTTGTAAACCAGAGGTCATGAGTTCAATCCTCATTGATGACAAGATGTTAATGATCTTTTACAAGGTTTTATGATGAATGCATCAATTAATGATGCTGATGCAAACGCATTGACGTGTCATCAAAGCTCAGTGGCTGGAGCGCTGGTCTTGTAAACCAGAGGTCATGAGTTCAATCCTCATTGATGACAAGATGTTAATGATCTTTTACAAGGTTTTATGATGAATGCATCAATTAATGATGCTGATGCAAACGCATTGACGCGTCATCATAGCTCAGTGGAGGGAACGCTGGTCTTGTAAACCAGAGGTCATGAGTTCAATCCTCATTGATGACAAGATGTTAATGATCTTTTACAAGGTTTTATGATGAATGCATCAATTAATGATGCTGATGCAAACGCATTGACGTGTCATCATAGCTCAGTGGCTAGAACGCTGGTCTTGTAAACCAGAGGTCATGAGTTCAATCCTCATTGATGACAAGATGATAATGATCTTTTACAAGGTTTTATGATGAATGCATCAATTAATGATGCTGATGCAAACGCATTGACGTGTCATCATAGCTCAGTGGCTAGAGCGCTGGTCTTGTAAACCAGAGGTCATGAGTTCAATCCTCATTGATGACAAGATGTTAATGATCTTTTACAAGGTTTTATGATGAATGCATCAATTAATGATGCTGATGCAAACGCATTGACGTGTCATCAAAGCTCAGTGGCTGGAGCGCTGGTCTTGTAAACTTGAGGTCATGAGTTCAATCCTCATTGATGACAAGATGTTAATGATCTTTTACAAGGTTTTATGGTGAATGCATCAATTAATGATGCTGATGCAAATGCATTGACGTGTCATCATAGCTCAGTGACTAGAGCGCTGGTCTTGTAAACCAGAGGTCATGAGTTCAATCCTCATTGATGACAAGATGTTAATGATCTTTTACAAGGTTTTATGGTGAATGCATCAATTAATGATGCTGATGCAAATGCATTGACGTGTCATCATAGCTCAGTGGAGAGAGCGCTGGTCTTGTAAACCAGAGGTCATGAGTTCAATCCTCATTGATGACAAGATGTTAATGATCTTTTACAAGGTTTTATGATGAATGCATCAATTAATGATGCTGATGCAAACGCATTGACGCGTCATCATAGCTCAGTGGAGGGAACGCTGGTCTTGTAAACCAGAGGTCATGAGTTCAATCCTCATTGATGACAAGATGTTAATGATCTTTTACAAGGTTTTATGATGAATGCATCAATTAATGATGCTGATGCAAACGCATTGACGTGTCATCATAGCTCAGTGGCTAGAACGCTGGTCTTGTAAACCAGAGGTCATGAGTTCAATCCTCATTGATGACAAGATGATAATGATCTTTTACAAGGTTTTATGATGAATGCATCAATTAATGATGCTGATGCAAACGCATTGACGTGTCATCATAGCTCAGTGGCTAGAGCGCTGGTCTTGTAAACCAGAGGTCATGAGTTCAATCCTCATTGATGACAAGATGTTAATGATCTTTTACAAGGTTTTATGATGAATGCATCAATTAATGATGCTGATGCAAACGCATGTACGTGTCATCATAGCGCAGTGGCTAGAGTGCTGGTCTTGTAAACCAGAGGTCATGAGTTCAATCCTCATTGATGACAAGATGTTAATGATCTTTTACAAGGTTTTATGATGAATGCATCAATTAATGATGCTGATGCAAACGCATTGACGTGTCATCATAGCTCAGTGGCTGGAGCGCTGGTCTTGTAAACCAGAGGTCATGATTTCAATCCTCATTGATGACAAGATGTTAATGATCTTTTACAAGGTTTTATGATGAATGCATCAATTAATGATGCTGATGCAAACGCATTGACGTGTCATCATAGCTCAGTGGCTAGAGCGCTGGTCTTGTAAACCAGAGGTCCTGAGTTCAATCCTCATTGATGACAAGATGTTAATGATCTTTTACAAGGTTTAATGTTGAATGCATCAATTAATGATGCTGATGCAAACGCATTGACGTGTCATCATAGCTCAGTGGCTGGAGCGCTGGTCTTGTAAACCAGAGGTCATGAGTTCAATCCTCATTGATGACAAGATGATAATGATCTTTTACAAGGTTTTATGATGAATGCATCAATTAATGATGCTGATGCAAACGCATTGACGTGTCATCATAGCTCAGTGGCTAGAGCGCTGGTCTTGTAAACCAGAGGTCATGAGTTCAATCCTCATTGATGACAAGATGTTAATGATCTTTTACAAGGTTTTATGATGAATGCATCAATTAATGATGCTGATGCAAACGCATTGACGTGTCATCATAGCTCAGTGGCTGGAGCGCTGGTCTTGTAAACCAGAGGTCATGTGTTCAATCCTCATTGATGACAAGATGTTAATGATCTTTTACAAGGTTTTATGATGAATGCATCAATTAATGATGCTGATGCAAACGCATTGACGTGTCATCATAGCTCAGTGGCTAGAGCACTGGTCTTGTAAATCAGAGGTCATGAGTTCAATCCTCATTGATGACAAGATGTTAATGATCTTTTACAAGGTTTTATGATGAATGCATCAATTAATGATGCTGATGCAAACGCATGTACGTGTCATCATAGCTCAGTGGCTAGAGCGCTGGTCTTGTAAACCAGAGGTCATGAGTTCAATCCTCATTGATGACAAGATGTTAATGATCTTTTACAAGGTTTTATGGTGAATGCATCAATTAATGATGCTGATGCAAATGCATTGACGTGTCATCATAGCTCAGTGGCTAGAGCGCTGGTCTTGTAAACCAGAGGTCATGAGTTCAATCCTCATTGATGACAAGATGTTAATGATCTTTTACAAGGTTTTATGATGAATGCATCAATTAATGATGCTGATGCAAACGCATTGACGTGTCATCAAAGCTCAGTGGCTGGAGCGCTGGTCTTGTAAACCAGAGGTCATGAGTTCAATCCTCATTGATGACAAGATGTTAATGATCTTTTACAAGGTTTTATGATGAATGCATCAATTAATGATGCTGATGCAAACGCATTGACGTGTCATCAAAGCTCAGTGGCTGGAGCGCTGGTCTTGTAAACCAGAGGTCATGAGTTCAATCCTCATTGATGACAAGATGTTAATGATCTTTTACAAGGTTTTATGGTGAATGCATCAATTAATGATGCTGATGCAAATGCATTGACGTGTCATCATAGCTCAGTGACTAGAGCGCTGGTCTTGTAAACCAGAGGTCATGAGTTCAATCCTCATTGATGACAAGATGTTAATGATCTTTTACAAGGTTTTATGGTGAATGCATCAATTAATGATGCTGATGCAAATGCATTGACGTGTCATCATAGCTCAGTGGAGAGAGCGCTGGTCTTGTAAACCAGAGGTCATGAGTTCAATCCTCATTGATGACAAGATGTTAATGATCTTTTACAAGGTTTTATGATGAATGCATCAATTAATGATGCTGATGCAAACGCATTGACGCGTCATCATAGCTCAGTGGAGGGAACGCTGGTCTTGTAAACCAGAGGTCATGAGTTCAATCCTCATTGATGACAAGATGTTAATGATCTTTTACAAGGTTTTATGATGAATGCATCAATTAATGATGCTGATGCAAACGCATTGACGTGTCATCATAGCTCAGTGGCTAGAACGCTGGTCTTATAAACCAGAGGTCATGAGTTCAATCCTCATTGATGACAAGATGATAATGATCTTTTACAAGGTTTTATGATGAATGCATCAATTAATGATGCTGATGCAAACGCATTGACGTGTCATCATAGCTCAGTGGCTAGAGCGCTGGTCTTGTAAACCAGAGGTCATGAGTTCAATCCTCATTGATGACAAGATGTTAATGATCTTTTACAAGGTTTTATGATGAATGCATCAATTAATGATGCTGATGCAAACGCATTGACGTGTCATCAAAGCTCAGTGGCTGGAGCGCTGGTCTTGTAAACCAGAGGTCATGAGTTCAATCCTCATTGATGACAAGATGTTAATGATCTTTTACAAGGTTTTATGGTGAATGCATCAATTAATGATGCTGATGCAAATGCATTGACGTGTCATCATAGCTCAGTGACTAGAGCGCTGGTCTTGTAAACCAGAGGTCATGAGTTCAATCCTCATTGATGACAAGATGTTAATGATCTTTTACAAGGTTTTATGGTGAATGCATCAATTAATGATGCTGATGCAAATGCATTGACGTGTCATCATAGCTCAGTGGAGAGAGCGCTGGTCTTGTAAACCAGAGGTCATGAGTTCAATCCTCATTGATGACAAGATGTTAATGATCTTTTACAAGGTTTTATGATGAATGCATCAATTAATGATGCTGATGCAAACGCATTGACGCGTCATCATAGCTCAGTGGAGGGAACGCTGGTCTTGTAAACCAGAGGTCATGAGTTCAATCCTCATTGATGACAAGATGTTAATGATCTTTTACAAGGTTTTATGATGAATGCATCAATTAATGATGCTGATGCAAACGCATTGACGTGTCATCATAGCTCAGTGGCTAGAACGCTGGTCTTGTAAACCAGAGGTCATGAGTTCAATCCTCATTGATGACAAGATGATAATGATCTTTTACAAGGTTTTATGATGAATGCATCAATTAATGATGCTGATGCAAACGCATTGACGTGTCATCATAGCTCAGTGGCTAGAGCGCTGGTCTTGTAAACCAGAGGTCATGAGTTCAATCCTCATTGATGACAAGATGTTAATGATCTTTTACAAGGTTTTATGATGAATGCATCAATTAATGATGCTGATGCAAACGCATGTACGTGTCATCATAGCGCAGTGGCTAGAGTGCTGGTCTTGTAAACCAGAGGTCATGAGTTCAATCCTCATTGATGACAAGATGTTAATGATCTTTTACAAGGTTTTATGATGAATGCATCAATTAATGATGCTGATGCAAACGCATTGACGTGTCATCATAGCTCAGTGGCTGGAGCGCTGGTCTTGTAAACCAGAGGTCATGATTTCAATCCTCATTGATGACAAGATGTTTATGATCTTTTACAAGGTTTTATGATGAATGCATCAATTAATGATGCTGATGCAAACGCATTGACGTGTCATCATAGCTCAGTGGCTAGAGCGCTGGTCTTGTAAACCAGAGGTCCTGAGTTCAATCCTCATTGATGACAAGATGTTAATGATCTTTTACAAGGTTTAATGGTGAATGCATCAATTAATGATGCTGATGCAAACGCATTGACGTGTCATCATAGCTCAGTGGCTGGAGCGCTGGTCTTGTAAACCAGAGGTCATGAGTTCAATCCTCATTGATGACAAGATGATAATGATCTTTTACAAGGTTTTATGATGAATGCATCAATTAATGATGCTGATGCAAACGCATTGACGTGTCATCATAGCTCAGTGGCTAGAGCGCTGGTCTTGTAAACCAGAGGTCATGAGTTCAATCCTCATTGATGACAAGATGTTAATGATCTTTTACAAGGTTTTATGATGAATGCATCAATTAATGATGCTGATGCAAACGCATTGACGTGTCATCATAGCTCAGTGGCTGGAGCGCTGGTCTTGTAAACCAGAGGTCATGTGTTCAATCCTCATTGATGACAAGATGTTAATGATCTTTTACAAGGTTTTATGATGAATGCATCAATTAATGATGCTGATGCAAACGCATTGACGTGTCATCATAGCTCAGTGGCTAGAGCACTGGTCTTGTAAATCAGAGGTCATGAGTTCAATCCTCATTGATGACAAGATGTTAATGATCTTTTACAAGGTTTTATGATGAATGCATCAATTAATGATGCTGATGCAAACGCATGTACGTGTCATCATAGCTCAGTGGCTAGAGCGCTGGTCTTGTAAACCAGAGGTCATGAGTTCAATCCTCATTGATGACAAGATGTTAATGATCTTTTACAAGGTTTTATGATGAATGCATCAATTAATGATGCTGATGCAAACGCATTGACGTGTCATCATAGCTCAGTGGCTGGAGCGCTGGTCTTGTAAACCAGAGGTCATGAGTTCAATCCTCATTGATGACAAGATGTTAATGATCTTTTACAAGGTTTTATGATGAATGCATCAATTAATGATGCTGATGCAAACGCATTGACGTGTCATCAAAGCTCAGTGGCTGGAGCGCTGGTCTTGTAAACCAGAGGTCATGAGTTCAATCCTCATTGATGACAAGATGTTAATGATCTTTTACAAGGTTTTATGATGAATGCATCAATTAATGATGCTGATGCAAATGCATTGACGTGTCATCATAGCTCAGTGACTAGAGCGCTGGTCTTGTAAACCAGAGGTCATGAGTTCAATCCTCATTGATGACAAGATGTTAATGATCTTTTACAAGGTTTTATGATGAATGCATCAATTAATGATGCTGATGCAAACGCATTGACGTGTCATCATAGCTCAATGGCTGGAGCGCTGGTCTTGTAAACCAGAGGTCATGTGTTCAATCCTCATTGATGACAAGATGTTAATGATCTTTTACAAGGTTTTATGATGAATGCATCAATTAATGATGCTGATGCAAACGCATTGACGTGTCATCATAGCTCAGTGGCTAGAGCACTGGTCTTGTAAACCAGAGGTCATGAGTTCAATCCTCATTGATGACAAGATGTTAATGATCTTTTACAAGGTTTTATGATGAATGCATCAATTAATGATGCTGATGCAAACGCATGTACGTGTCATCATAGCTCAGTGGCTAGAGCACTGGTCTTGTAAACCAGAGGTCATGAGTTCAATCCTCATTGATGACAAGATGTTAATGATCTTTTACAAGGTTTTATGATGAATGCATCAATTAATGATGCTGATGCAAACGCATGTACGTGTCATCATAGCTCAGTGGCTAGAGCGCTGGTCTTGTAAACCAGAGGTCATGAGTTCAATCCTCATTGATGACAAGATGTTAATGATCTTTTACAAGGTTTTATGATGAATGCATCAATTAATGATGCTGATGCAAACGCATTGACGTGTCATCATAGCTCAGTGGCTAGAGCACTGGTCTTGTAAACCAGAGGTCATGAGTTCAATCCTCATTGATGACAAGATGTTAATGATCTTTTACAAGGTTTTATGATGAATGCATCAATTAATGATGCTGATGCAAACGCATGTACGTGTCATCATAGCTCAGTGGCTAGAGCGCTGGTCTTGTAAACCAGAGGTCATGAGTTCAATCCTCATTGATGACAAGATGTTAATGATCTTTTACAAGGTTTTATGATGAATGCATCAATTAATGATGCTGATGCAAACGCATTGACGTGTCATCATAGCTCAGTGGCTAGAGCACTGGTCTTGTAAACCAGAGGTCATGAGTTCAATCCTCATTGATGACAAGATGTTAATGATCTTTTACAAGGTTTTATGATGAATGCATCAATTAATGATGCTGATGCAAACGCATGTACGTGTCATCATAGCTCAGTGGCTAGAGCGCTGGTCTTGTAAACCAGAGGTCATGAGTTCAATCCTCATTGATGACAAGATGTTAATGATCTTTTACAAGGTTTTATGATGAATGCATCAATTAATGATGCTGATGCAAACGCATTGACGTGTCATCATAGCTCAGTGGAGAGAGCGCTGGTCTTGTAAACCAGAGGTCATGAGTTCAATCCTCATTGATGACAAGATGTTAATGATCTTTTACAAGGTTTTATGATGAATGCATCAATTAATGATGCTGATGCAAACGCATTGACGTGTCATCATAGCTCAGTGGCTGGAGCGCTGGTCTTGTAAACCAGAGGTCATGTGTTCAATCCTCATTGATGACAAGATGTTAATGATCTTTTACAAGGTTTTATGATGAATGCATCAATTAATGATGCTGATGCAAACGCATTGACGTGTCATCATAGCTCAGTGGCTAGAGCACTGGTCTTGTAAACCAGAGGTCATGAGTTCAATCCTCATTGATGACAAGATGTTAATGATCTTTTACAAGGTTTTATGATGAATGCATCAATTAATGATGCTGATGCAAACGCATGTACGTGTCATCATAGCTCAGTGGCTAGAGCGCTGGTCTTGTAAACCAGAGGTCATGTGTTCAATCCTCATTGATGACAAGATGTTAATGATCTTTTACAAGGTTTTATGATGAATGCATCAATTAATGATGCTGATGCAAACGCATTGACGTGTCATCATAGCTCAGTGGCTGGAGCGCTGGTCTTGTAAACCAGAGGTCATGATTTCAATCCTCATTGATGACAAGATGTTAATGATCTTTTACAAGGTTTTATGATGAATGCATCAATTAATGATGCTGATGCAAACGCATTGACGTGTCATCATAGCTCAGTGGCTAGAGCGCTGGTCTTGTAAACCAGAGGTCCTGAGTTCAATCCTCATTGATGACAAGATGTTAATGATCTTTTACAAGGTTTAATGGTGAATGCATCAATTAATGATGCTGATGCAAACGCATTGACGTGTCATCATAGCTCAGTGGCTGGAACGCTGGTCTTGTAAACCAGAGGTCATGAGTTCAATCCTCATTGATGACAAGATGATAATGATCTTTTACAAGGTTTTATGATGAATGCATCAATTAATGATGCTGATGCAAACGCATTGACGTGTCATCATAGCTCAGTGGCTAGAGCGCTGGTCTTGTAAACCAGAGGTCATGAGTTCAATCCTCATTGATGACAAGATGTTAATGATCTTTTACAAGGTTTTATGATGAATGCATCAATTAATGATGCTGATGCAAACGCATTGACGTGTCATCATAGCTCAGTGGCTGGAGCGCTGGTCTTGTAAACCAGAGGTCATGTGTTCAATCCTCATTGATGACAAGATGTTAATGATCTTTTACAAGGTTTTATGATGAATGCATCAATTAATGATGCTGATGCAAACGCATTGACGTGTCATCATAGCTCAGTGGCTAGAGCACTGGTCTTGTAAATCAGAGGTCATGAGTTCAATCCTCATTGATGACAAGATGTTAATGATCTTTTACAAGGTTTTATGATGAATGCATCAATTAATGATGCTGATGCAAACGCATGTACGTGTCATCATAGCTCAGTGGCTAGAGCGCTGGTCTTGTAAACCAGAGGTCATGAGTTCAATCCTCATTGATGACAAGATGTTAATGATCTTTTACAAGGTTTTATGATGAATGCATCAATTAATGATGCTGATGCAAACGCATTGACGTGTCATCATAGCTCAGTGGCTGGAGCGCTGGTCTTGTAAACCAGAGGTCATGAGTTCAATCCTCATTGATGACAAGATGTTAATGATCTTTTACAAGGTTTTATGATGAATGCATCAATTAATGATGCTGATGCAAACGCATTGACGTGTCATCAAAGCTCAGTGGCTGGAGCGCTGGTCTTGTAAACCAGAGGTCATGAGTTCAATCCTCATTGATGACAAGATGTTAATGATCTTTTACAAGGTTTTATGATGAATGCATCAATTAATGATGCTGATGCAAATGCATTGACGTGTCATCATAGCTCAGTGACTAGAGCGCTGGTCTTGTAAACCAGAGGTCATGAGTTCAATCCTCATTGATGACAAGATGTTAATGATCTTTTACAAGGTTTTATGATGAATGCATCAATTAATGATGCTGATGCAAACGCATTGACGTGTCATCATAGCTCAATGGCTGGAGCGCTGGTCTTGTAAACCAGAGGTCATGTGTTCAATCCTCATTGATGACAAGATGTTAATGATCTTTTACAAGGTTTTATGATGAATGCATCAATTAATGATGCTGATGCAAACGCATTGACGTGTCATCATAGCTCAGTGGCTAGAGCACTGGTCTTGTAAACCAGAGGTCATGAGTTCAATCCTCATTGATGACAAGATGTTAATGATCTTTTACAAGGTTTTATGATGAATGCATCAATTAATGATGCTGATGCAAACATATGTACGTGTCATCATAGCTCAGTGGCTAGAGCGCTGGTCTTGTAAACCAGAGGTCATGAGTTCAATCCTCATTGATGACAAGATGTTAATGATCTTTTACAAGGTTTTATGATGAATGCATCAATTAATGATGCTGATGCAAACGCATTGACGTGTCATCATAGCTCAGTGGAGAGAGCGCTGGTCTTGTAAACCAGAGGTCATGAGTTCAATCCTCATTGATGACAAGATGTTAATGATCTTTTACAAGGTTTTATGATGAATGCATCAATTAATGATGCTGATGCAAACGCATTGACGTGTCATCATAGCTCAGTGGCTGGAGCGCTGGTCTTGTAAACCAGAGGTCATGTGTTCAATCCTCATTGATGACAAGATGTTAATGATCTTTTACAAGGTTTTATGATGAATGCATCAATTAATGATGCTGATGCAAACGCATTGACGTGTTATCATAGCTCAGTGGCTGGAGCGCTGGTCTTGTAAACCAGAGGTCATGAGGTCAATCCTCATTGATGACAAGATGTTAATGATCTTTTACAAGGTTTTATGATGAATGCATCAATTAATGATGCTGATGCAAACGCATTGACGTGTCATCATAGCTCAGTGGCTAGAGCACTGGTCTTGTAAACCAGAGGTCATGAGTTCAATCCTCATTGATGACAAGATGTTAATGATCTTTTACAAGGTTTTATGGTGAATGCATCAATTAATGATGCTGATGCAAATGCATTGACGTGTCATCATAGCTCAGTGGAGAGAGCGCTGGTCTTGTAAACCAGAGGTCATGAGTTCAATCCTCATTGATGACAAGATGTTAATGATCTTTTACAAGGTTTTATGATGAATGCATCAATTAATGATGCTGATGCAAACGCATTGACGCGTCATCATAGCTCAGTGGAGGGAACGCTGGTCTTGTAAACCAGAGGTCATGAGTTCAATCCTCATTGATGACAAGATGTTAATGATCTTTTACAAGGTTTTATGATGAATGCATCAATTAATGATGCTGATGCAAACGCATTGACGTGTCATCATAGCTCAGTGGCTAGAACGCTGGTCTTGTAAACCAGAGGTCATGAGTTCAATCCTCATTGATGACAAGATGATAATGATCTTTTACAAGGTTTTATGATGAATGCATCAATTAATGATGCTGATGCAAACGCATTGACGTGTCATCATAGCTCAGTGGCTAGAGCGCTGGTCTTGTAAACCAGAGGTCATGAGTTCAATCCTCATTGATGACAAGATGTTAATGATCTTTTACAAGGTTTTATGATGAATGCATCAATTAATGATGCTGATGCAAACGCATGTACGTGTCATCATAGCGCAGTGGCTAGAGTGCTGGTCTTGTAAACCAGAGGTCATGAGTTCAATCCTCATTGATGACAAGATGTTAATGATCTTTTACAAGGTTTTATGATGAATGCATCAATTAATGATGCTGATGCAAACGCATTGACGTGTCATCATAGCTCAGTGGCTGGAGCGCTGGTCTTGTAAACCAGAGGTCATGATTTCAATCCTCATTGATGACAAGATGTTTATGATCTTTTACAAGGTTTTATGATGAATGCATCAATTAATGATGCTGATGCAAACGCATTGACGTGTCATCATAGCTCAGTGGCTAGAGCGCTGGTCTTGTAAACCAGAGGTCCTGAGTTCAATCCTCATTGATGACAAGATGTTAATGATCTTTTACAAGGTTTAATGGTGAATGCATCAATTAATGATGCTGATGCAAACGCATTGACGTGTCATCATAGCTCAGTGGCTGGAGCGCTGGTCTTGTAAACCAGAGGTCATGAGTTCAATCCTCATTGATGACAAGATGATAATGATCTTTTACAAGGTTTTATGATGAATGCATCAATTAATGATGCTGATGCAAACGCATTGACGTGTCATCATAGCTCAGTGGCTAGAGCGCTGGTCTTGTAAACCAGAGGTCATGAGTTCAATCCTCATTGATGACAAGATGTTAATGATCTTTTACAAGGTTTTATGATGAATGCATCAATTAATGATGCTGATGCAAACGCATTGACGTGTCATCATAGCTCAGTGGCTGGAGCGCTGGTCTTGTAAACCAGAGGTCATGTGTTCAATCCTCATTGATGACAAGATGTTAATGATCTTTTACAAGGTTTTATGATGAATGCATCAATTAATGATGCTGATGCAAACGCATTGACGTGTCATCATAGCTCAGTGGCTAGAGCACTGGTCTTGTAAATCAGAGGTCATGAGTTCAATCCTCATTGATGACAAGATGTTAATGATCTTTTACAAGGTTTTATGATGAATGCATCAATTAATGATGCTGATGCAAACGCATGTACGTGTCATCATAGCTCAGTGGCTAGAGCGCTGGTCTTGTAAACCAGAGGTCATGAGTTCAATCCTCATTGATGACAAGATGTTAATGATCTTTTACAAGGTTTTATGATGAATGCATCAATTAATGATGCTGATGCAAACGCATTGACGTGTCATCATAGCTCAGTGGCTGGAGCGCTGGTCTTGTAAACCAGAGGTCATGAGTTCAATCCTCATTGATGACAAGATGTTAATGATCTTTTACAAGGTTTTATGATGAATGCATCAATTAATGATGCTGATGCAAACGCATTGACGTGTCATCAAAGCTCAGTGGCTGGAGCGCTGGTCTTGTAAACCAGAGGTCATGAGTTCAATCCTCATTGATGACAAGATGTTAATGATCTTTTACAAGGTTTTATGATGAATGCATCAATTAATGATGCTGATGCAAATGCATTGACGTGTCATCATAGCTCAGTGACTAGAGCGCTGGTCTTGTAAACCAGAGGTCATGAGTTCAATCCTCATTGATGACAAGATGTTAATGATCTTTTACAAGGTTTTATGATGAATGCATCAATTAATGATGCTGATGCAAACGCATTGACGTGTCATCATAGCTCAATGGCTGGAGCGCTGGTCTTGTAAACCAGAGGTCATGTGTTCAATCCTCATTGATGACAAGATGTTAATGATCTTTTACAAGGTTTTATGATGAATGCATCAATTAATGATGCTGATGCAAACGCATTGACGTGTCATCATAGCTCAGTGGCTAGAGCACTGGTCTTGTAAACCAGAGGTCATGAGTTCAATCCTCATTGATGACAAGATGTTAATGATCTTTTACAAGGTTTTATGATGAATGCATCAATTAATGATGCTGATGCAAACGCATGTACGTGTCATCATAGCTCAGTGGCTAGAGCACTGGTCTTGTAAACCAGAGGTCATGAGTTCAATCCTCATTGATGACAAGATGTTAATGATCTTTTACAAGGTTTTATGATGAATGCATCAATTAATGATGCTGATGCAAACGCATGTACGTGTCATCATAGCTCAGTGGCTAGAGCGCTGGTCTTGTAAACCAGAGGTCATGAGTTCAATCCTCATTGATGACAAGATGTTAATGATCTTTTACAAGGTTTTATGATGAATGCATCAATTAATGATGCTGATGCAAACGCATTGACGTGTCATCATAGCTCAGTGGCTAGAGCACTGGTCTTGTAAACCAGAGGTCATGAGTTCAATCCTCATTGATGACAAGATGTTAATGATCTTTTACAAGGTTTTATGATGAATGCATCAATTAATGATGCTGATGCAAACGCATGTACGTGTCATCATAGCTCAGTGGCTAGAGCGCTGGTCTTGTAAACCAGAGGTCATGAGTTCAATCCTCATTGATGACAAGATGTTAATGATCTTTTACAAGGTTTTATGATGAATGCATCAATTAATGATGCTGATGCAAACGCATTGACGTGTCATCATAGCTCAGTGGCTAGAGCACTGGTCTTGTAAACCAGAGGTCATGAGTTCAATCCTCATTGATGACAAGATGTTAATGATCTTTTACAAGGTTTTATGATGAATGCATCAATTAATGATGCTGATGCAAACGCATGTACGTGTCATCATAGCTCAGTGGCTAGAGCGCTGGTCTTGTAAACCAGAGGTCATGAGTTCAATCCTCATTGATGACAAGATGTTAATGATCTTTTACAAGGTTTTATGATGAATGCATCAATTAATGATGCTGATGCAAACGCATTGACGTGTCATCATAGCTCAGTGGAGAGAGCGCTGGTCTTGTAAACCAGAGGTCATGAGTTCAATCCTCATTGATGACAAGATGTTAATGATCTTTTACAAGGTTTTATGATGAATGCATCAATTAATGATGCTGATGCAAACGCATTGACGTGTCATCATAGCTCAGTGGCTGGAGCGCTGGTCTTGTAAACCAGAGGTCATGTGTTCAATCCTCATTGATGACAAGATGTTAATGATCTTTTACAAGGTTTTATGATGAATGCATCAATTAATGATGCTGATGCAAACGCATTGACGTGTCATCATAGCTCAGTGGCTAGAGCACTGGTCTTGTAAACCAGAGGTCATGAGTTCAATCCTCATTGATGACAAGATGTTAATGATCTTTTACAAGGTTTTATGATGAATGCATCAATTAATGATGCTGATGCAAACGCATGTACGTGTCATCATAGCTCAGTGGCTAGAGCGCTGGTCTTGTAAACCAGAGGTCATGTGTTCAATCCTCATTGATGACAAGATGTTAATGATCTTTTACAAGGTTTTATGATGAATGCATCAATTAATGATGCTGATGCAAACGCATTGACGTGTCATCATAGCTCAGTGGCTGGAGCGCTGGTCTTGTAAACCAGAGGTCATGATTTCAATCCTCATTGATGACAAGATGTTAATGATCTTTTACAAGGTTTTATGATGAATGCATCAATTAATGATGCTGATGCAAACGCATTGACGTGTCATCATAGCTCAGTGGCTAGAGCGCTGGTCTTGTAAACCAGAGGTCCTGAGTTCAATCCTCATTGATGACAAGATGTTAATGATCTTTTACAAGGTTTAATGGTGAATGCATCAATTAATGATGCTGATGCAAACGCATTGACGTGTCATCATAGCTCAGTGGCTGGAACGCTGGTCTTGTAAACCAGAGGTCATGAGTTCAATCCTCATTGATGACAAGATGATAATGATCTTTTACAAGGTTTTATGATGAATGCATCAATTAATGATGCTGATGCAAACGCATTGACGTGTCATCATAGCTCAGTGGCTAGAGCGCTGGTCTTGTAAACCAGAGGTCATGAGTTCAATCCTCATTGATGACAAGATGTTAATGATCTTTTACAAGGTTTTATGATGAATGCATCAATTAATGATGCTGATGCAAACGCATTGACGTGTCATCATAGCTCAGTGGCTGGAGCGCTGGTCTTGTAAACCAGAGGTCATGTGTTCAATCCTCATTGATGACAAGATGTTAATGATCTTTTACAAGGTTTTATGATGAATGCATCAATTAATGATGCTGATGCAAACGCATTGACGTGTCATCATAGCTCAGTGGCTAGAGCACTGGTCTTGTAAATCAGAGGTCATGAGTTCAATCCTCATTGATGACAAGATGTTAATGATCTTTTACAAGGTTTTATGATGAATGCATCAATTAATGATGCTGATGCAAACGCATGTACGTGTCATCATAGCTCAGTGGCTAGAGCGCTGGTCTTGTAAACCAGAGGTCATGAGTTCAATCCTCATTGATGACAAGATGTTAATGATCTTTTACAAGGTTTTATGATGAATGCATCAATTAATGATGCTGATGCAAACGCATTGACGTGTCATCATAGCTCAGTGGCTGGAGCGCTGGTCTTGTAAACCAGAGGTCATGAGTTCAATCCTCATTGATGACAAGATGTTAATGATCTTTTACAAGGTTTTATGATGAATGCATCAATTAATGATGCTGATGCAAACGCATTGACGTGTCATCAAAGCTCAGTGGCTGGAGCGCTGGTCTTGTAAACCAGAGGTCATGAGTTCAATCCTCATTGATGACAAGATGTTAATGATCTTTTACAAGGTTTTATGATGAATGCATCAATTAATGATGCTGATGCAAATGCATTGACGTGTCATCATAGCTCAGTGACTAGAGCGCTGGTCTTGTAAACCAGAGGTCATGAGTTCAATCCTCATTGATGACAAGATGTTAATGATCTTTTACAAGGTTTTATGATGAATGCATCAATTAATGATGCTGATGCAAACGCATTGACGTGTCATCATAGCTCAATGGCTGGAGCGCTGGTCTTGTAAACCAGAGGTCATGTGTTCAATCCTCATTGATGACAAGATGTTAATGATCTTTTACAAGGTTTTATGATGAATGCATCAATTAATGATGCTGATGCAAACGCATTGACGTGTCATCATAGCTCAGTGGCTAGAGCACTGGTCTTGTAAACCAGAGGTCATGAGTTCAATCCTCATTGATGACAAGATGTTAATGATCTTTTACAAGGTTTTATGATGAATGCATCAATTAATGATGCTGATGCAAACATATGTACGTGTCATCATAGCTCAGTGGCTAGAGCGCTGGTCTTGTAAACCAGAGGTCATGAGTTCAATCCTCATTGATGACAAGATGTTAATGATCTTTTACAAGGTTTTATGATGAATGCATCAATTAATGATGCTGATGCAAACGCATTGACGTGTCATCATAGCTCAGTGGAGAGAGCGCTGGTCTTGTAAACCAGAGGTCATGAGTTCAATCCTCATTGATGACAAGATGTTAATGATCTTTTACAAGGTTTTATGATGAATGCATCAATTAATGATGCTGATGCAAACGCATTGACGTGTCATCATAGCTCAGTGGCTGGAGCGCTGGTCTTGTAAACCAGAGGTCATGTGTTCAATCCTCATTGATGACAAGATGTTAATGATCTTTTACAAGGTTTTATGATGAATGCATCAATTAATGATGCTGATGCAAACGCATTGACGTGTTATCATAGCTCAGTGGCTGGAGCGCTGGTCTTGTAAACCAGAGGTCATGAGGTCAATCCTCATTGATGACAAGATGTTAATGATCTTTTACAAGGTTTTATGATGAATGCATCAATTAATGATGCTGATGCAAACGCATTGACGTGTCATCATAGCTCAGTGGCTAGAGCGCTGGTGTTGTAAACCAGAGGTCATGAGTTCAATCCTCATAGATGACAAGATGTTAATGATCTTTTACAAGGTTTTATGATGAATGCATCAATTAATGATGCTGATGCAAACGCATTGACGTGTCATCATAGCTCAGTGGCTAGAGCACTGGTCTTGTAAACCAGAGGTCATGAGTTCAATCCTCATTGATGACAAGATGTTAATGATCTTTTACAAGGTTTTATGATGAATGCATCAATTAATGATGCTGATGCAAACGCATGTACGTGTCATCATAGCTCAGTGGCTAGAGCGCTGGTCTTGTAAACCAGAGGTCATGAGTTCAATCCTCATTGATGACAAGATGTTAATGATCTTTTACAAGGTTTTATGATGAATGCATCAATTAATGATGCTGATGCAAACGCATTGACGTGTCATCATAGCTCAGTGGCTAGAGCACTGGTCTTGTAAACCAGAGGTCATGAGTTCAATCCTCATTGATGACAAGATGTTAATGATCTTTTACAAGGTTTTATGATGAATGCATCAATTAATGATGCTGATGCAAACGCATGTACGTGTCATCATAGCTCAGTGGCTAGAGCGCTGGTCTTGTAAACCAGAGGTCATGAGTTCAATCCTCATTGATGACAAGATGTTAATGATCTTTTACAAGGTTTTATGATGAATGCATCAATTAATGATGCTGATGCAAACGCATTGACGTGTCATCATAGCTCAGTGGCTAGAGCACTGGTCTTGTAAACCAGAGGTCATGAGTTCAATCCTCATTGATGACAAGATGTTAATGATCTTTTACAAGGTTTTATGATGAATGCATCAATTAATGATGCTGATGCAAAAGCATGTACGTGTCATCATAGCTCAGTGGCTAGAGCGCTGGTCTTGTAAACCAGAGGTCATGAGTTCAATCCTCATTGATGACAAGATGTTAATGATCTTTTACAAGGTTTTATGATGAATGCATCAATTAATGATGCTGATGCAAACGCATTGACGTGTCATCATAGCTCAGTGGAGAGAGCGCTGGTCTTGTAAACCAGAGGTCATGAGTTCAATCCTCATTGATGACAAGATGTTAATGATCTTTTACAAGGTTTTATGATGAATGCATCAATTAATGATGCTGATGCAAACGCATTGACGTGTCATCATAGCTCAGTGGCTGGAGCGCTGGTCTTGTAAACCAGAGGTCATGTGTTCAATCCTCATTGATGACAAGATGTTAATGATCTTTTACAAGGTTTTATGATGAATGCATCAATTAATGATGCTGATGCAAACGCATTGACGTGTCATCATAGCTCAGTGGCTAGAGCACTGGTCTTGTAAACCAGAGGTCATGAGTTCAATCCTCATTGATGACAAGATGTTAATGATCTTTTACAAGGTTTTATGATGAATGCATCAATTAATGATGCTGATGCAAACGCATGTACGTGTCATCATAGCTCAGTGGCTAGAGCGCTGGTCTTGTAAACCAGAGGTCATGAGTTCAATCCTCATTGATGACAAGATGTTAATGATCTTTTACAAGGTTTTATGATGAATGCATCAATTAATGATGCTGATGCAAACGCATTGACGTGTCATCATAGCTCAGTGGCTGGAGCGCTGGTCTTGTAAACCAGAGGTCATGAGTTCAATCCTCATTGATGACAAGATGTTAATGATCTTTTACAAGGTTTTATGATGAATGCATCAATTAATGATGCTGATGCAAACGCATTGACGTGTCATCAAAGCTCAGTGGCTGGAGCGCTGGTCTTGTAAACCAGAGGTCATGAGTTCAATCCTCATTGATGACAAGATGTTAATGATCTTTTACAAGGTTTTATGATGAATGCATCAATTAATGATGCTGATGCAAATGCATTGACGTGTCATCATAGCTCAGTGACTAGAGCGCTGGTCTTGTAAACCAGAGGTCATGAGTTCAATCCTCATTGATGACAAGATGTTAATGATCTTTTACAAGGTTTTATGATGAATGCATCAATTAATGATGCTGATGCAAACGCATTGACGTGTCATCATAGCTCAGTGGCTAGAGCGCTGGTCTTGTAAACCAGAGGTCATGAGTTCAATCCTCATTGATGACAAGATGTTAATGGTCTTTTACAAGGTTTTATAATGAATGCATCAATTAATGATGCTGATGCAAATGCATTGACGTGTCATCATAGCTCAGTGGAGAGAGCGCTGGTCTTGTAAACCAGAGGTCATGAGTTCAATCCTCATTGATGACAAGATGTTAATGATCTTTTACAAGGTTTTATGATGAATGCATCAATTAATGATGCTGATGCAAACGCATTGACGCGTCATCATAGCTCAGTGGAGGGAACGCTGGTCTTGTAAACCAGAGGTCATGAGTTCAATCCTCATTGATGACAAGATGTTAATGATCTTTTACAAGGTTTTATGATGAATGCATCAATTAATGATGCTGATGCAAACGCATTGACGTGTCATCATAGCTCAGTGGCTAGAACGCTGGTCTTGTAAACCAGAGGTCATGTGTTCAATCCTCCTTGATGACAAGATGTTAATGATCTTTTACAAGGTTTTATGGTGAATGCATCAATTAATGATGCTGATGCAAACGCACTGACGTGTCATCATAGCTCAGTGGCTAGAGCGCTGGTCTTGTAAACCAGAGGTCATGAGTTCAATCCTCATTGATGACAAGATGTTAATGATCTTTTACAAGGTTTTATGATGAATGCATCAATTAATGATGCTGATGCAAACGCATTGACATGTCATCATAGCTCAGTGGCTGGAGCGCTGGTCTTGTAAACCAGAGGTCATGTGTTCAATCCTCATTGATGACAAGATGTTAATGATCTTTTACAAGGTTTTATGATGAATGCATCAATTAATGATGCTGATGCAAACGCATTGACGTGTCATCATAGCTCAGTGGCTAGAGCACTGGTCTTGTAAACCAGAGGTCATGAGTTCAATCCTCATTGATGACAAGATGTTAATGATCTTTTACAAGGTTTTATGATGAATGCATCAATTAATGATGCTGATGCATACGCATTTACGTGTCATCATAGCTCAGTGGCTAGAGCGCTGGTCTTGTAAACCAGAGGTCATGAGTTCAATCCTCATTGATGACAAGATGTTAATGATCTTTTACAAGGTTTTATGATGAATGCATCAATTAATGATGCTGATGCAAACGCATTGACGTGTCATCATAGCTCAGTGGCTGGAGCGCTGGTCTTGGAAACCAGAGGTCATGAGTTCAATCCTCATTGATGACAAGATGTTAATGATCTTTTACAAGGTTTTATGATGAATGCATCAATTAATGATGCTGATGCAAACGCATTGACGTGTCATCAAAGCTCAGTGGCTGGAGCGCTGGTCTTGTAAACCAGAGGTCATGAGTTCAATCCTCATTGATGACAAGATGTTAATGATCTTTTACAAGGTTTTATGATGAATGCATCAATTAATGATGCTGATGCAAATGCATTGACGTGTCATCATAGGTCAGTGGCTAGAGCGCTGGTCTTGTAAACCAGAGGTGATGAGTTCAATCCTCATTGATGACAAGATGTTAATGATGTTTTACAAGGTTTTATGGTGAATACATCAATTAATGATGCTGATGCAAACGCATTGACGTGTCATCATAGCTCAGTGGCTAGAGCGCTGGTCTTGTAAACCAGAGGTCATGAGTTCAATCCTCATTGATGACAAGATGTTAATGATCTTTTACAAGGTTTTATGGTGAATGCATCAATTAATGATGCTGATGCAAACGCATTGACGTGTCATCATAGCTCAGTGGCTAGAGCGCTGGTCTTGTAAACCAGAGGTCATGAGTTCAATCCTCATTGATGACAAGATGTTAATGATCTTTTACAAGGTTTTATGGTGAATGCATCAATTAACGATGCTGATGCAAACGCATTGACGTGTCGTCATAGCTCAGTGGCTAGAGCGCTGGTCTTGTAAACCAGAGGTCATGAGTTCAATCCTCATTGATGACAAGATGTTAATGATCTTTTACAAGGTTTTATGGTGAATGCATCAATTAATGATGCTGATGCAAACGCATTGACGTGTCGTCATAGCTCAGTGGCTAGAGCGCTGGTCTTGTAAACCAGAGGTCATGAGTTCAATCCTCATTGATGACAAGATGATAATGATCTTTTACAAGGTTTTATGATGAATGCATCAATTAATGATGCTGATGCAAACACATTGACGTGTCATCATAGCTCAGTGGCTAGAGCGCTGGTCTTGTAAACCAGAGGTCATGAGTTCAATCCTCATTGATGACAAGATGATAATGATCTTTTACAAGGTTTTATGATGAATGCATCAATTAATGATGCTGATGCAAACGCATTGACGTGTCATCATAGCTCAGTGGCTAGAGCGCTGGTCTTGTAAACCAGAGGCCATGAGTTAAATCCTCATTGATGACAAGATGTTAATGATCTTTTACAAGGTTTTATGGTGAATGCATCAATTAATGATGCTGATGCAAACACATTGACGTGTCATCATAGCTCAGTGGCTAGAGCGCTGGTCTTGTAAACCAGAGGTCATGAGTTCAATCCTCATTGATGACAAGATGTTAATGATCTTTTACAAGGTTTTATGGTGAATGCATCAATTAATGATGCTGATGCAAACGCATTGACGTGTCATCATAGCTCAGTGGCTAGAGCGCTGGTCTTGTAAACCAGAGGTCATGAGTTCAATCCTCATTGATGACAAGATGATAATGATCTTTTACAAGGTTTTATGATGAATGCATCAATTAATGATGCTGATGCAAACGCATTGACGTGTCATCATAGCTCAGTGGCTAGAGCGCTGGTCTTGTAAACCAGAGGCCATGAGTTAAATCCTCATTGGTGACAAGATGTTAATGATCTTTTACAAGGTTTTATGGTGAATGCATCAATTAATGATGCTGATGCAAACGCATTGACGTGTCATCATAGCTCAGTGACTAGAGCGCTGGTCTTGTAAACCAGAGGTCATGAGTTCAATCCTCATTGATGACAAGATGTTAATGATCTTTTACAAGGTTTTATGATGAATGCATCAATTAATGATGCTGATGCAAATGCATTGACGTGTCATCATAGCTCAGTGGCTAGAGCGCTGGTCTTGTAAACCAGAGGTCATGAGTTCAATCCTCATTGATGACAAGATGTTAATGATCTTTTACAAGGTTTTATAATGAATGCATCAATTAATGATGCTGATGCAAATGCATTGACGTGTCATCATAGCTCAGTGGAGAGAGCGCTGGTCTTGTAAACCAGAGGTCATGAGTTCAATCCTCATTGATGACAAGATGTTAATGATCTTTTACAAGGTTTTATGGTGAATGCATCAATTAATGATGCTGATGCAAACGCATTGACGTGTCATCATAGCTCAGTGGCTAGAGCGCTGGTCTTGCAAACCAGAGGTCATGAGTTCAATCCTCATTGATGACAAGATGATAATGATCTTTTACAAGGTTTTATGATGAATGCATCAATTAATGATGCTGATGCAAACGCATTGACGTGTCATCATAGCTCAGTGGCTAGAGCGCTGGTCTTGTAAACCAGAGGCCATGAGTTAAATCCTTATTGATGACAAGATGTCAATGATCTTTTACAAGGTTTTATGGCGAATGCATCAATTAATGATGCTGATGCAAACGCATTGACGTGTCATCATAGCTCAGTGGCTAGAGCGCTGGTCTTGTAAACCAGAGGTCATGAGTTCAATCCTTATTGATGACAAGATGTTAATGATCTTTTACAAGGTTTTATGATGAATGCATCAATTAATGATGCTGATGCCAACGCATTGACGTGTCATCATAGCTCAGTGGCTAGAGCGCTGGTCTTGTAAACCAGAGGTCATGAGTTCAATCCTCATTGATGACAAGATGTTAATGATCCTTTACAAGGTTTTATGATGAATACATCAATTAATGATGCTGATGCAAACGCATTGACGTGTCATCATAGCTCAGTGGCTAGAGCGCTGGTCTTGTAAACCAGAGGTCATGAGTTCAATCCTCATTGATGACAAGATGTTAATGATCTTTTACAAGGTTTTATGGTGAATGCATCAATTAATGATGCTGATGCAAACGCATTGACGTGTCATCATAGCTCAGTGGCTAGAGCGCTGGTCTTGTAAACCAGAGGTCACGAGTTCAATCCTCATTGATGACAAGATATTAATGATCTTTTACAAGGTTTTATGGTGAATGCATCAATTAATGATGCTGATGCAAACGCATTGACGTGTCATCATAGCTCAGTGGCTAGAGCGCTGGTCTTGTAAACCAGAGGTCATGAGTTCAATCCTCATTGATGACAAGATGTTAATGATCTTTTACAAGGTTTTATGATGAATGCATCAATTAATGATGCTGATGCCAACGCATTGACGTGTCATCATAGCTCAGTGGCTAGAGCGCTGGTCTTGTAAACCAGAGGTCATGACTTCAATCCTCATTGATGACAAGATGTTAATGATCTTTTACAAGGTTTTATGATGAATGCATCAATTAATGATGCTGATGCAAACGCATTGACGTGTCATCATAGCTCAGTGGCTAGAGCGCTGGTCTTGTAAACCAGAGCTTATGAGTTCAATCCTCATTGATGTCAGTGATCTTTTACAAGGTTTTATGATGAATGCATCAATTAATGATGCTGATGCAAATTCATTGACGTGTCATCATAGCTCAGTGGCTAGAGCGCTGGTCTTGTAAACCAGAGGTCATGAGTTCAATCCTCATTGATGACAAGATGTTAATGATCTTTTACAAGGTTTTATGATGAATGCATCAATTAATGATGCTGATGCAAACGCATTGACGTGTCATCATAGCTCAGTGGCTAGAGCGCTGGTCTTGTAAACCAGAGCTTATGAGTTCAATCCTCATTGATGTCAGTGATCTTTTACAAGGTTTTATGATGAATGCATCAATTAATGATGCTGATGCAAACGCATTGACGTGTCATCATAGCTCAGTGGCTAGAGCGCTGGTCTTGTAAACCAGAGGTCATGAGTTCAATCCTTATTGATGACAAGATGTCAATGATCTTTTACAAGGTTTTATGATGAATGCATCAATTAATGATGCTGATGCAAACGCATTGAGGTGTCATAATAGCTCAGTGGCTAGAGCGCTGGTCTTGTAAACCAGAGGTCATGAGTTCAATCCTCATTGATGACAAGATGTTAATGATCTTTTACAAGGTTTTATGATGAATGCATCAATTAATGATGCTGATGCCAACGCATTGACGTGTCATCATAGCTCAGTGGCTAGAGCGCTGGTCTTGTAAACCAGAGGTCATGAGTTCAATCCTCATTGATGACAAGATGTTAATGATCCTTTACAAGGTTTTATGATGAATACATCAATTAATGATGCTGATGCAAACGCATTGACGTGTCATCATAGCTCAGTGGCTAGAGCGCTGGTCTTGTAAACCAGAGGTCATGAGTTCAATCCTCATTGATGACAAGATGTTAATGATCTTTTACAAGGTTTTATGATGAATGCATCAATTAATGATGCTGATGCAAACGCATTGACGTGTCATCATAGCTCAATGGCTAGAGCGCTGGTCTTGTAAACCAGAGCTTATGAGTTCAATACTCATTGATGTCAGTGATCTTTTACAAGGTTTTATGATGAATGCATCAATTAATGATGCTGATGCAAACGCATTGACGTGTCATCATAGCTCAGTGGCTAGAGCGCTGGTCTTGTAAACCAGAGGTCATGAGTTCAATCCTTATTGATGACAAGATGTCAATGATCTTTTACAAGGTTTTATGATGAATGCATCAATTAATGATGCTGATGCAAACGCATTGAGGTGTCATAATAGCTCAGTGGCTAGAGCGCTGGTCTTGTAAACCAGAGGTCATGAGTTCAATCCTCATTGATGACAAGATGTTAATGATCCTTTACAAGGTTTTATGATGAATACATCAATTAATGATGCTGATGCAAACGCATTGACGTGTCATCATAGCTCAGTGGATAGAGCGCTGGTCTTGTAAACCAGATGTCAGGAGTTCAATCCTCATTGATGACAAGATGTTAATGATCTTTTACAAGGTTTTATGATGAATACATCAATTAATGATGCTGATGCAAACGCATTGACGTGTCATCATAGCTCAGTGGCTAGAGCGCTGGTCTTGTAAACCAGAGGTCATGAGTTCAATCCTCATTGATGACAAGATGTTAATGATCTTTTACAAGGTTTTATGATAAATGCATCAATTAATGATGCTGATGCCAACGCATTGACGTGTCATCATAGTTCAGTGGCTAGAGCGCTGGTCTTGTAAACCAGAGGTCATGAGTTCAATCCTCATTGATGACAAGATGTTAATGATCTTTTACAAGGTTTTATGATGAATGCATCAATGAATGATGCTGATGCAAACGCATTGACGTGTCAAAATAGCTCAGTGGCTAGAGCGCTGGTCTTGTAAACCAGAGGTCATGAGTTCAATCCTCATTGATGACAAGATGTTAATGATCTTTTACAAGGTTTTATGATGAATGCATCAATTAATGATGCTGATGCAAACGCATTGACGTGTCATCATAGCTCAGTGGCTAGAGCGCTGGTCTTGTAAACCAGAGGTCATGAGTTCAATCCTCATTGATGACAAGATGTTAATGATCTTTTACAAGGTTTTATGATGAATGCATCAATTAATGATGCTGATGCCAACGCATTGACGTGTCATCATAGCTCAGTGGCTAGAGCGCTGGTCTTGTAAACCAGAGGTCATGAGTTCAATCCTCATTGATGACAAGATGTTAATGATCCTTTACAAGGTTTTATGATGAATACATCAATTAATGATGCTGATGCAAACGCATTGACGTGTCATCATAGCTCAGTGGCTAGAGCGCTGGTCTTGTAAACCAGAGGTCATGAGTTCAATCCTCATTGATGACAAGATGTTAATGATCTTTTACAAGGTTTTATGATGAATGCATCAATTAATGATGCTGATGCAAACGCATTGACGTGTCATCATAGCTCAATGGCTAGAGCGCTGGTCTTGTAAACCAGAGCTCATGAGTTCAATCCTCATTGATGTCAGTGATCTTTTACAAGGTTTTATGATGAATGCATCAATTAATGATGCTGCTGCAAACGCATTGACGTGTCATCATAGCTCAGTGGCTAGAGTGGTGGTCTTGTAAACCAGAGGTCATGAGTTCAATCCTCATTGATGACAATATGTTAATGATCTTTTACAAGGTTTTATGGTGAATGCATCAATTAATGATGCTGATGCAAACGCATTGACGTGTCATCATAGCTCAGTGGCTAGAGTGCTGGTCTTGTAAACCAGAGGTCATGAGTTCAATCCTCATTGATGACAAGATGTTAATGATCTTTTACAAGGTTTTATGGTGAATGCATCAATTAATGATGCTGATGCAAACGCATTGACGTGTCATCATAGCACAGTGGCTAGAGCGCTGGTCTTGTAAACCAGAGGTCATGAGTTCAATCCTCATTGATGACAAGATGTTAATGATCCTTTACAAGGTTTTATGATGAATACATCAATTAATGATGCTGATGCAAACGCATTGACGTGTCATCATAGCTCAGTGGCTAGAGCGCTGGTCTTATAAACCAGAGGTCATGAGTTCAATCCTCCTTGATGACAAGATGTTAATGATGTTTTACAAGGTTTTATGATGAATGCATCAATTAATGATGCTGATGCAAACGCATTGACGTGTCATCATAGCTCAGTGGCTAGAGCGCTGGTCTTGTAAACCAGAGGTCATGATTTCAATCCTCATTGATGACAAGATGTTAATGATCTTTTACAAGGTTTTATGATGATTGCATCAATTAATGATGCTGATGCAAACGCATTGACGTGTCATCATAGCTCAGTGGCTAGAGCGCTGGTCTTGTAAACCAGAGGTCATGAGTTCAATCCTCATTGATGACAAGATGTTAATGCTCTTTTACAAGGTTTTATGATGAATGCATCAATTAATGATGCTGATGCAAACGCTTTGACGTGTCATCATAGCTCAATGGCTAGAGCGCTGGTCTTGTAAACCAGAGCTCATGAGTTCAATCCTCATTGATGTCAGTGATCTTTTACAAGGTTTTATGATGAATGCATCAATTAATGATGCTGCTGCAAACGCATTGACGTGTCATCATAGCTCAGTGGCTAGAGTGCTGGTCTTGTAAACCAGAGGTCATGAGTTCAATCCTCATTGATGACAAGATGTTAATGATCTTTTACAAGGTTTTATGGTGAATGCATCAATTAATGATGCTGATGCAAACGCACTGACGTGTCACCATAGCTCAGTGGCTAGAGTGCTGGTCTTGTAAACCAGAGGTCATGATTTCAATCCTCATTGATGACAAGATGTTAATGATCTTTTACAAGGTTTTATGGTGAATGCATCAATTAATGATGCTGATGCAAACGCATTGACGTGTCATCATAGCTCAGTGGCTAGAGCGCTGGTCTTGTAAACCATAGGTCATGATTTCAATCCTCATTGATGACAAGATGTTAATGATCTTTTACAAGGTTTTATGATGAATGCATCAATTAATGATGCTGATGCCAACGCATTGACGTGTCATCATAGCTCAGTGGCTAGAGCGCTGGTCTTGTAAACCAGAGGTCATGAGTTCAATCCTCATTGATGACAAGATGTTAATGATCTTTTACAAGGTTTTATGATGAATGCATCAATTAATGATGCTGATGCCAACGCATTGACGTGTCATCATAGCTCAATGGCTAGAGCGCTGGTCTTGTAAAACAGAGCTCATGAGTTCAATCCTCATTGATGTCAGTGATCTTTTACAAGGTTTTATGATGAATGCATCAATTAATGATGCTGATGCAAACGCATTGACGTGTCATCATAGCTCAGTGGCTAGAGTGCTGGTCTTGTAAACCAGAGGTCATGAGTTCAATCCTCATTGATGACAAGATGTTAATGATCTTTTACAAGGTTTTATGGTGAATGCATCAATTAATGATGCTGATGCAAACGCACTGACGTGTCACCATAGCTCAGTGGCTAGAGTGCTGGTCTTGTAAACCAGAGGTCATGATTTCAATCCTCATTGATGACAAGATGTTAATGATCTTTTACAAGGTTTTATGGTGAATGCATCAATTAATGATGCTGATGCAAACGCATTGACGTGTCATCATAGCTCAGTGGCTAGAGCGCTGGTCTTGTAAACCAGAGGTCATGATTTCAATCCTCATTGATGACAAGATGTTAATGATCTTTTACAAGGTTTTATGATGAATGCATCAATTAATGATGCTGATGCCAACGCATTGACGTGTCATCATAGCTCAGTGGCTAGAGCGCTGGTCTTGTAAACCAGAGGTCGTGAGTTCAATCCTCATTGATGACAAGATGTTAATGATCTTTTACAAGGTTTTATGATGAATGCATCAATTAATGATGCTGATGCCAACGCATTGACGTGTCATCATAGCTCAATGGCTAGAGCGCTGGTCTTGTAAAACAGAGCTCATGAGTTCAATCCTCATTGATGTCAGTGATCTTTTACAAGGTTTTATGATGAATGCATCAATTAATGATGCTGATGCAAACGCATTGACGTGTCATCATAGCTCAGTGGCTAGAGTGCTGGTCTTGTAAACCAGAGGTCATGAGTTCAATCCTCATTGATGACAAGATGTTAATGATCTTTTACAAGGTTTTATGGTGAATGCATCAATTAATGATGCTGATGCAAACGCATTGACGTGTCATCATAGCTCAGTGGCTAGAGTGCTGGTCTTGTAAACCAGAGGTCATGAGTTCAATCCTCATTGATGACAAGATGTTAATGATCTTTTACAAGGTTTTATGATGAATGCATCAATTAATGATACTGATGCCAACGCATTGACGTGTCATCATAGCTCAGTGGCTAGAGTGCTGGTCTTGTAAACCAGAGGTCATGAGTTCAATCCTCATTGATGACAAGATGTTAATGATCTTTTACAAGGTTTTATGGTGAATGCATCAATTAATGATGCTGATGCAAACGCATTGACGTGTCATCATAGCTCAGTGGCTAGAGTGCTGGTCTTGTAAACCAGAGGTCATGAGTTCAATCCTCATTGATGACAAGATGTTAATGATCTTTTACAAGGTTTTATGGTGAATGCATCAATTAATGATGCTGATGCAAACGCATTGACGTGTCATCATAGCTCAGTGGCTAGAGCGCTGGTCTTGTAAACCAGAGGTCATGATTTCAATCCTCATTGATGACAAGATGTTAATGATCTTTTACAAGGTTTTATGATGAATGCATCAATTAATGATGCTGATGCCAACGCATTGACGTGTCATCATAGCTCAGTGGCTAGAGCGCTGGTCTTGTAAACCAGAGGTCATGAGTTCAATCCTCATTGATGACAAGATGTTAATGATCTTTTACAAGGTTTTATGATGAATGCATCAATTAATGATGCTGATGCCAACGCATTGACGTGTCATCATAGCTCAATGGCTAGAGCGCTGGTCTTGTAAAACAGAGCTCATGAGTTCAATCCTCATTGATGCAGTGATCTTTTACAAGGTTTTATGATGAATGCATCAATTAATGATGCTGATGCAAACGCATTGACGTGTCATCATAGCTCAGTGGCTAGAGTGCTGGTCTTGTAAACCAGAGGTCATGAGTTCAATCCTCATTGATGACAAGATGTTAATGATCTTTTACAAGGTTTTATGGTGAATGCATCAATTAATGATGCTGATGCAAACGCATTGACGTGTCATCATAGCTCAGTGGCTAGAGTGCTGGTCTTGTAAACCAGAGGTCATGAGTTCAATCCTCATTGATGACAAGATGTTAATGATCTTTTACAAGGTTTTATGATGAATGCATCAATTAATGATGCTGATGCCAACGCATTGACGTGTCATCATAGCTCAGTGGCTAGAGTGCTGGTCTTGTAAACCAGAGGTCATGAGTTCAATCCTCATTGATGACAAGATGTTAATGATCTTTTACAAGGTTTTATGGTGAATGCATCAATTAATGATGCTGATGCAAACGCATTGACGTGTCATCATAGCTCAGTGGCTAGAGTGCTGGTCTTGTAAACCAGAGGTCATGAGTTCAATCCTCATTGATGACAAGATGTTAATGATCTTTTACAAGGTTTTATGGTGAATGCATCAATTAATGATGCTGATGCAAACGCATTGACGTGTCATCATAGCTCAGTGGCTAGTGCGCTGGTCTTGTAAACCAGAGGTCATGATTTCAATCCTCATTGATGACAAGATGTTAATGATCTTTTACAAGGTTTTATGATGAATGCATCAATTAATGATGCTGATGCCAACACATTGACGTGTCATCATAGCTCAGTGGCTAGAGCGCTGGTCTTGTAAACCAGAGGTCATGAGTTCAATCCTCATTGATGACAAGATGTTAATGATCTTTTACAAGGTTTTATGATGAATGCATCAATTAATGATGCTGATGCAAACGCATTGACGTGTCATCATAGCTCAATGGCTAGAGCGCTGGTCTTGTAAAACAGAGCTCATGAGTTCAATCCTCATTGATGTCAGTGATCTTTTACAAGGTTTTATGATGAATGCATCAATTAATGATGCTGATGCAAACGCATTGACGTGTCATCATAGCTCAGTGGCTAGAGTGCTGGTCTTGTAAACCAGAGGTCATGAGTTCAATCCTCATTGATGACAAGATGTTAATGATCTTTTACAAGGTTTTATGATGAATGCATCAATTAATGATGCTGATGCAAACGCATTGACGTGTCATCATAGCTCAATGGCTAGAGCGCTGGTCTTGTAAAACAGAGCTCATGAGTTCAATCCTCATTGATGTCAGTGATCTTTTACAAGGTTTTATGATGAATGCATCAATTAATGATGCTGATGCAAACGCATTGACGTGTCATCATAGCTCAGTGGCTAGAGTGCTGGTCTTGTAAACCAGAGGTCATGAGTTCAATCCTCATTGATGACAAGATGTTAATGATCTTTTACAAGGTTTTATGGTGAATGCATCAATTAATGATGCTGATGCAAACGCACTGACGTGTCACCATAGCTCAGTGGCTAGAGTGCTGGTCTTGTAAACCAGAGGTCATGATTTCAATCCTCATTGATGACAAGATGTTAATGATCTTTTACAAGGTTTTATGGTGAATGCATCAATTAATGATGCTGATGCAAACGCATTGACGTGTCATCATAGCTCAGTGGCTAGAGCGCTGGTCTTGTAAACCAGAGGTCATGATTTCAATCCTCATTGATGACAAGATGTTAATGATCTTTTACAAGGTTTTATGATGAATGCATCAATTAATGATGCTGATGCCAACGCATTGACGTGTCATCATAGCTCAGTGGCTAGAGCGCTGGTCTTGTAAACCAGAGGTCATGAGTTCAATCCTCATTGATGACAAGATGTTAATGATCTTTTACAAGGTTTTATGATGAATGCATCAATTAATGATGCTGATGCCAACGCATTGACGTGTCATCATAGCTCAATGGCTAGAGCGCTGGTCTTGTAAAACAGAGCTCATGAGTTCAATCCTCATTGATGTCAGTGATCTTTTACAAGGTTTTATGATGAATGCATCAATTAATGATGCTGATGCAAACGCATTGACGTGTCATCATATCTCAGTGGCTAGAGTGCTGGTCTTGTAAACCAGAGGTCATGAGTTCAATCCTCATTGATGACAAGATGTTAATGATCTTTTACAAGGTTTTATGGTGAATGCATCAATTAATGATGCTGATGCAAACGCATTGACGTGTCATCATAGCTCAGTGGCTAGAGTGCTGGTCTTGTAAACCAGAGGTCATGAGTTCAATCCTCATTGATGACAAGATGTTAATGATCTTTTACAAGGTTTTATGATGAATGCATCAATTAATGATGCTGATGCCAACGCATTGACGTGTCATCATAGCTCAGTGGCTAGAGTGCTGGTCTTGTAAACCAGAGGTCATGAGTTCAATCCTCATTGATGACAAGATGTTAATGATCTTTTACAAGGTTTTATGGTGAATGCATCAATTAATGATGCTGATGCAAACGCATTGACGTGTCATCATAGCTCAGTGGCTAGAGTGCTGGTCTTGTAAACCAGAGGTCATGAGTTCAATCCTCATTGATGACAAGATGTTAATGATCTTTTACAAGGTTTTATGGTGAATGCATCAATTAATGATGCTGATGCAAACGCATTGACGTGTCATCATAGCTCAGTGGCTAGAGCGCTGGTCTTGTAAACCAGAGGTCATGATTTCAATCCTCATTGATGACAAGATGTTAATGATCTTTTACAAGGTTTTATGATGAATGCATCAATTAATGATGCTGATGCCAACGCATTGACGTGTCATCATAGCTCAGTGGCTAGAGCGCTGGTCTTGTAAACCAGAGGTCATGAGTTCAATCCTCATTGATGACAAGATGTTAATGATCTTTTACAAGGTTTTATGATGAATGCATCAATTAATGATGCTGATGCAAACGCATTGACGTGTCATCATAGCTCAATGGCTAGAGCGCTGGTCTTGTAAAACAGAGCTCATGAGTTCAATCCTCATTGATGTCAGTGATCTTTTACAAGGTTTTATGATGAATGCATCAATTAATGATGCTGATGCAAACGCATTGACGTGTCATCATAGCTCAGTGGCTAGAGTGCTGGTCTTGTAAACCAGAGGTCATGAGTTCAATCCTCATTGATGACAAGATGTTAATGATCTTTTACAAGGTTTTATGATGAATGCATCAATTAATGATGCTGATGCAAACGCATTGACGTGTCATCATAGCTCAGTGGCTAGAGCGCTGGTCTTGTAAACCAGAGGTCATGAGTTCAATCCTCATTGATGACAAGATGTTAATGATCTTTTACAAGGTTTTATGATGAATGCATCAATTAATGATGCTGATGCAAACGCATTGACGTGTCATCATAGCTCAGTGGCTAGAGCGCTGGTCTTGTAAACCAGAGGTCATGAGTTCAATCCTCATTGATGACAAGATGTCAGTGATCTTTTACAAGGTTTTATGATGAATGCATCAATTAATGATGCTGATGCAAACGCATTGACGTGTCATCATAGCTCAGTGGCTAGAGCGCTGGTCTTGTAAACCAGAGGTCATGAGTTCAATCCTCATTGATGACAAGATGTTAATGATCTTTTACGAGGTTTTATGATGAATGCATCAATTAATGATGCTGATGCAAACGCATTGACGTGTCATCATAGCTCAGTGGCTAGAGTGCTGGTCTTGTAAACCAGAGGTCATGATTTCAATCCTCATTGATGACAAGATGTTAATGATCTTTTACAAGGTTTTATGATGAATGCATCAATTAATGATGCTGATGCAAACGCATTGACGTGTCATCATAGCTCAGTGGCTAGAGCGCTGGTCTTGTAAACCAGAGGTCATGAGTTCAATCCTTATTGATGACAAGATGTTAATGATCTTTTACAAGGTTTTATGATGAATGCATCAATTAATGATGCTGATGCAAACGCATTGACGTGACACCATAGCTCAGTGGCTAGAGCGCTGGTCTTGTAAACCAGAGGTCATGAGTTCAATCCTCATTGATGACAAGATGTTAATGATCTTTTACGAGGTTTTATGATGAATGCATCAATTAATGATGCTGATGCAAACGCATTGACGTGACACCATAGCTCAGTGGCTAGAGCGCTGTTCTTGTAAACCAGAGGTCATGAGTTCAATCCTCATTGATGACAAGATGTTAATGATCTTTTACAAGGTTTTATGATGAATGCATCAATTAATGATGCTGATGCAAACGCATTGACGTGTCATCATATCTCAGTGGCTAGAGCGATGGTCTTGTAAACCAGAGGTCATGAGTTCAATCCTCATTGATGACAAGATGTTAATGATCCTTTACAAGGTTTTATGAAGAATACATCAATTAATGATGCTGATGCAAACGCATAGACGTGTCATCATAGCTCAGTGGCTAGAGCGCTGGTCTTGTAAACCAGAGGTCATGAGTTCAATCCTCATTGATGACAAGATGTTAATGATCTTTTACAAGGTTTTATGATGAATGCATCAATTAATGATGCTGATGCAAACGCATTGACGTGTCATCATAGCTCAGTGGCTAGAGCGCTGTTCTTGTAAACCAGAGCTCATTAGTTCAATCCTCATTGATGTCAGTGATCTTTTACAAGGTTTTATGATGAATGCATCAATTAATGATGCTGATGCAAACGCATTGACGTGTCATCATAGCTCAGTGGCTAGAGCGCTGGTCTTGTAAACCAGAGGTCATGAGTTCAATCCTTATTGATGACAAGATGTTAATGATCTTTTACAAGGTTTTATGATGAATGCATCAATTAATGATGCTGATGCAAACGCATTGACGTGTCATCATAGCTCAGTGGCTAGAGCGCTGGTCTTGTAAACCAGAGGTCATGAGTTCAATCCTCATTGATGACAAGATGTTAATGATCTTTTACAAGGTTTTATGATGAATGCATCAATTAATGATGCTGATGCAAACGCATTGACGTGTCATCATAGCTCAGTGGCTAGAGCGCTGGTCTTGTAAACCAGAGCTCATTAGTTCAATCCTCATTGATGTCAGTGATCTTTTACAAGGTTTTATGATGAATGCCTCAATTAATGATGCTGATGCAAACGCATTGACGTGTCATCATAGCTCAATGGCTAGAGCGCTGGTCTTGTAAACCAGAGCTCATGAGTTCAATCCTCATTGATGTCAGTGATCTTTTACAAGGTTTTATGATGAATGCATCAATTAATGATGCTGATGCAAACGCATTGACGTGTCATCATAGCTCAGTGGCTAGAGCGCTGGTCTTGTAAACCAGAGGTCATGAGTTCAATCCTTATTGATGACAAGATGTTAATGATCTTTTACAAGGTTTTATGATAAATGCATCAATTAATGATGCTGATGCAAACGCATTGACGTGTCATCATAGCTCAGTGGCTAGAGCGCTGGTCTTGTAAACCAGAGGTCATGAGTTCAATCCTCATTGATGACAAGATGTTAATGATCTTTTACAAGGTTTTATGATGAATGCATCAATTAATGATGCTGATGCAAACGCATTGACGCGACACCATAGCTCAGTGGCTAGAGCGCTGGTCTTGTAAACCAGAGGTCATGAGTTCAATCCTCATTGATGACAAGATGTTAATGATCTTTTACGAGGTTTTATGATGAATGCATCAATTAATGATGCTGATGCAAACGCATTGACGTGACACCATAGCTCAGTGGCTAGAGCGCTGGTCTTGTAAACCAGAGGTCATGAGTTCAATCCTCATTGATGACAAGATGTTAATGATCTTTTACAAGGTTTTATGATGAATGCATCAATTAATGATGCTGATGCCAACGCATTGACGTGTCATCATAGCTCAGTGGCTAGAGCGATGGTCTTGTCAACCAGAGGTCATGAGTTCAATCCTCATTGATGACAAGATGTTAATGATCCTTTACAAGGTTTTATGATGAATACATCAATTAATGATGCTGATGCAAACGCATTGACGTGTCATCATAGCTCAGTGGCTAGAGCGCTGGTCTTGTAAACCAGAGGTCATGAGTTCAATCCTCATTGATGACAAGATGTTAATGATCTTTTACAAGGTTTTATGATGAATGCATCAATTAATGATGCTGATGCAAACGCATTGACGTGTCATCATAGCTCAATGGCTAGAGCGCTGGTCTTGTAAACCAGAGCTCATGAGTTCAATCCTCATTGATATCAGTGATCTTTTACAAGGTTTTATGATGAATGCATCAATTAATGATGCTGATGCAAACGCATTGACGTGTCATCATAGCTCAGTGGCTAGAGTGCTGGTCTTGTAAACCAGAGGTCATGAGTTCAATCCTCATTGATGACAAGATGTTAATGATCTTTTACAAGGTTTTATAGTGAATGCATCAATTAATGATGCTGATGCAAACGCATTGACGTGTCATCATAGCTCAGTGGCTAGAGCGCTGGTCTTGTAAACCAGAGGTCATGAGTTCAATCCTCATTGATGACAAGATGTTAATGATGTTTTACAAGGTTTTATGATGAATGCATCAATTAATGATGCTGATGCAAACGCATTGACGTGTCATCATAGCTCAGTGCCTAGAGCGCTGGTCTTGTAAACCAGAGGTCATGAGTTCAATCCTCATTGATGACAAGATGTTAATGATCTTTTACAAGGTTTTATGATAAATTCATCAATTAATGATGCTGATGCAAACGTATTGACGTGTCATCATAGCTCAGTGGCTAGAGCGCTGGTCTTGTAAACCAGAGGTCATGAGTTCAATCCTCATTGATGACAAGATGTTAATGATCTTTTACAAGGTTTTATGGTGAATGCATCAATTAATGATGCTGATGCAAACGCATTGACGTGTCATCATAGCTCAATGGCTAGAGCGCTGGTGTTGTAAACCAGAGCTCATGAGTTCAATCCTCATTGATGTCAGTGATCTTTTACAAGGTTTTATGATGAATGCATCAATTAATGATGCTGATGCAAACGCATTGACGTGTCATCATAGCTCAGTGGCTAGAGTGCTGGTCTTGTAAACCAGAGGTCATGAGTTCAATCCTCATTGATGACAAGATGTTAATGATCTTTTACGAGGTTTTATGATGAATGCATCAATTAATGATGCTGATGCAAACGCATTGACGTGTCATCATAGCTCAGTGGCTAGAGTGCTGGTCTTGTAAACCAGAGGTCATGAGTTCAATCCTCATTGATGACAAGATGTTAATGATCTTTTACAAGGTTTTATGGTGAATGCATCAATTAATGATGCTGATGCAAACGCATTGACGTGTCATCATAGCTCAGTGGCTAGAGCGCTGGTCTTGTAAACCAGAGGTCATGAGTTCAATCCTAATTGATGACAATATGTTAATGATCTTTTACAAGGTTTTATGGTGAATGCATCAATTAATGATGCTGATGCAAACGCATTGACGTGTCATCATAGCTCAGTGGCTAGAGCGCTGGTCTTGTAAACCAGATGTCATGAGTTCAATCCTCATTGATGACAAGATGTTAATGATCTTTTACAAGGTTTTATGATGAATGCATCAATTAATGATGCTGATGCCAACGCATTGACGTGTCATCATAGCTCAGTGGCTAGAGCGCTGGTCTTGTAAACCAGAGGTCATGAGTTCAATCCTCATTGATGACAAGATGTTAATGATCTTTTACAAGGTTTTATGATGAATGCATCAATTAATGATGCTGATGCAAACGCATTGACGTGTCATCATAGCTCAATGGCTAGAGCGCTGGTCTTGTAAACCAGAGCTCATGAGTTCAATCCTCATTGATGTCAGTGATCTTTTACAAGGTTTTATGATGAATGCATCAATTAATGATGCTGATGCAAACGCATTGACCTGTCATCATAGCTCAGTGGCTAGAGAACTGGTCTTGTAAACCAGAGGTCATGAGTTCAATCCTCATTGATGACAAGATGTTAATGATCTTTTAAAAGATTTTATGATGAATGCATCAATTAATGATGCTGATGCAAACGCATTGACGTGTCATCATAGCTCAGTGGCTAGAGCGCTGGTCTTGTAAACCAGAGGTCATGAGTTCAATCCTCATTGATGACAAGATGTTAATGATCTTTTACAAGGTTTTATGGTGAATGCATCAATTAATGATGCTGATGCAAACGCATTGACGTGTCATCATAGCTCAGTGGCTAGAGCGCTGGTCTTGTAAACCAGAAGTCATGAGTTCAATCCTCATTGATGACAACATGTTAATGATCTTTTACAAGGTTTTATGGTGAATGCATCAATTAATGATGCTGATGCAAACGCATTGACGTGTCATCATAGCTCAGTGGCTAGAGCGCTGGTCTTGTAAACCAGAGGTCATGAGTTCAATCCTCATTGATGACAAGATGTTAATGATCTTTTACAAGGTTTTATGATGAATGCATCAATTAATGATGCTGATGCAAACGCATGGACGTGTCATCATAGCTCAGTGGCTAGAGCGCTGGTCTTGTAAACCAGAGGTCATGAGTTCAATCCTCATTGACGACAAGATGTTAATGATCTTTTACAAGGTTTTATGGTGAATGCATCAATTAATGATGCTGATGCAAACGCATTGACGTGTCATCATAGCTCAGTGGCTAGAGCGCTGGTCTTGTAAACCAGAGGTCATGAGTTCAATCCTCATTGATGACAAGATGTTAATGATCTTTTACAAGGTTTTATGGTGAATGCATCAATTAATGATGCTGATGCAAACGCATTGACGTGTCATCATAGCTCAGTGGCTAGAGCGCTGGTCTTGTAAACCAGAGGTCATGAGTTCAATCCTCATTGATGACAAGATGTTAATGATCTTTTACAAGGTTTTATGGTGAATGCATCAATTAATGATTCTGATGCAAACGCATTGACGTGTCATCATAGCTCAGTGGCTAGAGCGCTGGTCTTGTAAACCAGAGGTCATGAGTTCAATCCTCATTGATGACAAGATGTTAATGATCTTTTACAAGGTTTTATGGTGAATGCATCAATTAATGATTCTGATGCAAATGTATGGACGTGTCGTCATAGCTCAGTGGCTAGAGCGCTGGTCTTGTAAACCAGAGGTCATGAGTTCAATCCTCATTGATGACAAGATGTTAATGATCTTTTACAAGGTTTTATGGTGAATGCATCAATTAAAGATGCTGATGCAAACGCATTGACGTGTCATCATAGCTTAGTGGCTAGAGCGCTGGTCTTGTAAACCAGAGGTCATGAGTTCAATCCTCATTGATGACAAGATGTTAATGATCTTTTACAAGGTTTTATGGTGAATGCATCAATTAATGATGCTGATGCAAACGCTTTGACGTGTCACCATAGCTCAGTGGCTAGAGCGCTGGTCTTGTAAACCAGAGGTCATGGGTTCAATCCTCATTGATGACAAGATATTAATGATCTTTTACAAGGTTTTATGATGAATGCATCAATTAATGATGCTGATGCAAACGCATTGACGTGTCATCATAGCTCAGTGGCTAGAGCGCTGGCCTTGTAAACCTGAGGTCATGAGTTCAATCCTCATTGATGACAAGATGTTAATGATAGTTTACAAGGTTTTATGGTGAATGCATCAATTAATGATGCTGATGCAAACGCATTGACGTGTCATCATAGCTCAGTGGCTAGAGCGCTGGTCTTGTAAACCAGAGGTCATGAGTTCAATCCTCATTGATGACAAGATGTCAGTGATCTTTTACAAGGTTTTATGAAGAATGCATCAATTAATGATGCTGATGCAAAAGAATTGACATGTCACCATAGCTCAGTGGCTAGAGCGCTGGTCTTGTAAACCAGAGGTCATGAGTTCAATCCTCATTGATGACAAGATGTTAATGATCTTTTACAAGGTTTTATGATGAATGCATCAATTAATGATGCTGATGCAAAAGCTTTGACGTGTCATCATAGCTCAGTGGCTAGAGCGCTGGTCTTGTAAACCAGAGGTCATGAGTTCAATCCTCATTGATGACAAGATGTTAATGATCTTTTACAAGGTTTTATGGTGAATGCATCAATTAATGATGCTGATGCAAACGCATTGACGTGTCATCATAGCTCATTGGCTAGAGCACTGGTCTTGTAAACCTGAGGTCATCAGTTCAATCCTCATTGATGACAAGATGTTAATGATCTTTTACAAGGTCTTATGATGAATGCATCAATTAATGATGCTGATGCAAACGCATTGACGTGTCACCATAGCTCAGTGGCTAGAGCGCTGGTCTTGTAAACCTGAGGTCATGAGTTCAATCCTCATTGATGCCAAGATGTTAATGATCTTTTATGAGGTTTTACGATGAATGCATCAATTAATGATGCTGATGCAAACGCATTGACGTGTCACCATAGCTCAGTGGCTAGAGCGCTGGCCTTGTAAACCTGAGGTCATGAGTTCAATCCTCATTGATGGCAAGATGTTAATGATCTTTTACAAGGTTTTATGGTGAATGCATCAATTAATGATGCTGATGCAAACGCATTGACGTGTCATCATAGCTCAGTGGCTAGAGCGCTGGTCTTGTAAACCAGAGGTCATGAGTTCAATCCTCATTGATGACAAGATGTTAATGATCTTTTACAAGGTTTTATGATGAATGCATCAATTAATGATGCTGATGCAAACGCATTGACGTGTCATCATAGCTCAGTGGCTAGAGCGCTGGTCTTGTAAACCTGAGGTCATGAGTTCAATCCTCATTGATGACAAGATGTTAATGATCTTTTACGAGGTTTTATGATGAATGCATCAATTAATGATGCTGATGCAAACGCATGGACGTGTCATCATAGCTCAGTGGCTAGAGCGCTGGTCTCGTAAACCAGAGGTCATAAGTTCAATCCTCAATGATGACAAGATGTTAATGATCTTTTACAAGGTTTTATGATGAATGCATCAATTAATGATGCTGATGCAAACGCATTGACGTGTCATCATAGCTCAGTGGCTAGAGCGCTGGCCTTGTAAACCTGAGGTCATGAGTTCAATCCTCATTGATGACAAGATGTTAATGATCTTTTACAAGGTTTTATGGTGAATGCATCAATTAATGATGCTGATGCAAACGCATTGACGTGTCATCATAGCTCCGTGGCTAGAGCGCTGGTCTTGTAAACCAGAGGTCATCAGTTCAATCCTCATTGATGACAAGATGTCAGTGATCTTTTACAAGGTTTTATGATGAATGCATCAATTAATGATGCTGATGCAAATGTATTGACGTGTCATCATAGCTCAGTGGCTAGAGCGCTGGTCTTGTAAACCAGAGGTCATGAGTTCAATCCTTATTGATGACAAGATGTCAATGATCTTTTACAAGGTTTTATGATGAATGCATCAATTAATGATGCTGATGCAAACGCATTTACGTGTCATCATAGCTCAGTGGATAGAGTGCTCGTCTTGTAAATCAGAGGTCATGAGTTCAATCCTTATTGATGACAAGATGTTAATGATCTTTTACAAGGTTTTATGGTGAATGCATCAATTAATGATGCTGATGCAAACGCATTGACGTGTCATCATAGCTCAGTGGCTAGAGCGCTGGTCTTGTAAACCAGAGGTCATGAGTTCAATCCTCATTGATGACAAGATGTCAGTGATCTTTTACAAGGTTTTATGATGAATGCATCAATTAATGATGCTGATGCAAAAGAATTGACGTGTCATCATAGCTCAGTGGCTAGAGCGCTGGTCTTGTAAACCAGAGGTCATGAGTTCAATCCTCATTGATGACAAGATGTTAATGATCTTTTACAAGGTTTTATGATGAATGCATCAATTAATGATGCTGATGCAAACGCATTGACGTGTCATCATAGCTCAGTGGCTAGAGCGCTGGTCTTGTAAACCAGAGGTCATGAGTTCAATCCTCATTGATGACAAGATGTTAATGATCTTTTATGAGGTTTTATGATGAATGCATCAATTAATGATGCTGATGCAAACGCATTGACGTGTCATCATAGCTCAGTGGCTAGAGCGCTGGTCTTGTAAACCTGAGGTCATGAGTTCAATCCTCATTGATGCCAAGATGTTAATGATCTTTTATGAGGTTTTATGGTGAATGCATCAATTAATGATGCTGATGCAAACGCATTGACGTGTCACCATAGCTCAGTGGCTAGAGCGCTGGCCTTGTAAACCTGAGGTCATGAGTTCAATCCTCATTGATGACAAGATGTTAATGATCTTTTATGAGGTTTTATGATGAATGCATCAATTAATGATGCTGATGCAAACGCATTGACGTGTCATCATAGTTCAGTGGTTAAAGCGCTGGTCTTGTAAACCTGAGGTCATGAGTTCAATCCTCATCGATGCCAAGATGTTAATGATCTTTTATGAGGTTTTATGATGAATGCATCAATTAATGATGCTGATGCAAACGCATTGACGTGTCACCATAGCTCAGTGGCTAGAGCGCTGGCCTTGTAAACCTGAGGTCATGAGTTCAATCCTCATTGATGACAAGATGTTAATGATCTTTTACAAGGTTTTATGGTGAATGCATCAATTAATGATGCTGATGCAAACGCGTTGACGTGTCATCATAGCTCAGTGGCTAGAGCGCTGGTCTTGTAAACCAGAGGTCATGAGTTCAATCCTCATTGATGACAAGATGTTAATGATCTTTTACAAGGTTTTATGATGAATGCATCAATTAATGATGCTGATGCAAACGCATTGACGTGTCATCATAGCTCAGTGGCTAGAGCGCTGGTCTTGTAAACCAGAGGTCATGAGTTCAATCCTCATTGATGACAAGATGTTAATGATCTTTTACAAGGTTTTATGATGAATGCATCAATTAATGATGCTGATGCAAACGCATTGACGTGTCATCATAGCTCAGTGGCTAGAGCGCTGGTCTTGTAAACCTGAGGTCATGAGTTCAATCCTCATTGATGACAAGATGTTAATGATCTTTTACGAGGTTTTATGATGAATGCATCAATTAATGATGCTGATGCAAACGCATTGACGTGTCATCATAGCTCAGTGGCTAGAGCGCTGGTCTTGTAAACCTGAGGTCATGAGTTCAATCCTCATTGATGACAAGATGTTAATGATCTTTTACGAGGTTTTATGATGAATGCATCAATTAATGATGCTGATGCCAACGCATTGACGTGTCATCATAGCTCAGTGGCTAGAGCGCTGGCCTTGTAAACCTGAGGTCATGAGTTCAATCCTCATAGACGACAAGATGTTAATGATCTTTTACAAGGTTTTATGGTGAATGCATCAATTAATGATGCTGATGCAAACGCATTGAGGTGTCATCATAGCTCCGTGGCTAGAGCGATGGTCTTGTAAACCAGAGGTCATGAGTTCAATCCTCATTGATGACAAGATGTCAGTGATCTTTTACAAGGTTTTATGATGAATGCATCAATTAATGATGCTGATGCGAATGAATTGACGTGTCATCATAGCTCAGTGGCTAGAGCGTTGGTCTTGTAAACCAGAGGTCATGAGTTCAATCCTTATTGATGACAAGATGTCAATGATCTTTTACAAGGTTTTATGATGAATGCATTAATTAATGATGCTGATGCAAACGCATTGACGTGTCATCATAGCTCAGTGGCTAGACCGCTGGTCTTGTAAACCAGAGGTCATGAGTTCAATCCTCATTGATGACGAGATGTTAATGATCTTTTACAAGGTTTTATGATGAATGCATCAATTAATGATGCTGATGCAAAAGCTTTGACGTGTCATCATAGCTCAGTGGCTAGAGTGCTGGTCTTGTAAATCAGAGGTCATGAGTTCAATCCTCATTGATGACAAGATGTTAATGATCTTTTACAAGGTTTTATGATGAATGCATCAATTAATGATGCTGATGCAAAAGAATTGACGTGTCATCATAGCTCAGTGGCTAGAGCGCTGGTCTTGTAAACCAGATGTCATGAGTTCAATCCTCATTGATGACAAGATGTTAATGATCTTTTACAAGGTTTTATGATGAATGCATCAATTAATGATGCTGATGCAAAAGAATTGACGTGTCATCATAGCTCAGTGGCTAGAGCGCTGGTCTTGTAAACCAGAGGTCATGAGTTCAATCCTCATTGATGACAAGATGTTAATGATCTTTTACAAGGTTTTATGATGAATGCATCAATTAATGATGCTGATGCAAACGCATTGACGTGTCCTCATAGCTCAGTGGCTAGAGCGCTGTTCTTGTAAACCAGAGGTCATGAGTTCAATCCTTATTGATGACAAGATGTCAATGATCTTTTACAAGGTTTTATGATGAATGCATCAATTAATGATGCTGATGCAAACGCATTGACGTGTCATCATAGCTCAGTGGCTAGAGCGCTGGTCTTGTAAACCAGAGGTCATGAGTTCAATCCTTATTGATGACAAGATGTTAATGATCTTTTACAAGGTTTTATGATGAATGGATCAATTAATAATGCTGATGCAAACGCATTGACGTGTCATCATAGCTCAGTGGCTAGAGTGCTCGTCTTGTAAATCAGAGGTCATGAGTTCAATCCTCATTGATGACAAGATGTTAATGATCTTTTACAAGGTTTTATGGTGAATGCATCAATTAATGATGCTGATGCAAACGCATTGACGTGTCATCATAGCTCCGTGGCTAGAGCGCTGGTCTTGTAAACCTGAGGTCATGAGTTCAATCCTCATTGATGACAAGATGTCAATGATCTTTTACAAGGTTTTATGATGAATGCATCAATTAATGATGCTGATGCAAACGCATTGACGTGTCATCATAGCTCAGTGGCTAGACCGCTGGTCTTGTAAACCAGAGGTCATGAGTTCAATCCTTATTGATTACAAGATGTTAATGATCATTTACGAGGTTTTATGATGAATGCATCAATTAATGATGCTGATGCAAACGCATTGACGTGTCATCATAGCTCAGTGGCTAGAGTGCTCGTCTTGTAAATCAGAGGTCATGAGTTCAATCCTTATTGATGACAAGATGTTAATGATCTTTTACAAGGTTTTATGGTGAATGCATCAATTAATGATGCTGATGCAAACACATTGACGTGTCATCATAGCTCAGTGGCTAGAGCGCTGGTCTTGTAAACCAGAGGTCATCAGTTCAATCCTCATTGATGACAAGATGTCAGTGATCTTTTACAAGGTTTTATGATGAATGCATCAATTAATGATGCTGATGCAAACGCATTGACGTGTCATCATGGCTCAGTGGCTAGAGCGCTGGTCTTGTAAACCAGAGGTCATGAGTTCAATCCTCATTGATGACGAGATGTTAATGATCTTTTACAAGGTTTTATGATGAATGCATCAATTAATGATGCTGATGCAAAAGCTTTGACGTGTCATCATAGCTCAGTGGCTAGAGTGCTGGTCTTGTAAACCAGAGGTCATGAGTTCAATCCTCATTGATGACGAGATGTTAATGATCTTTTACAAGGTTTTATGATGAATGCATCAATTAATGATGCTGATGCAAAAGCTTTGACGTGTCATCATAGCTCAGTGGCTAGAGTGCTGGTCTTGTAAATCAGAGGTCATGAGTTCAATCCTCATTGATGACAAGATGTTAATGATCTTTTACAAGGTTTTATGATGAATGCATCAATTAATGATGCTGATGCAAAAGAATTGACGTGTCATCATAGCTCAGTGGCTAGAGCGCTGGTCTTGTAAACCAGATGTCATGAGTTCAATCCTCATTGATGACAAGATGTTAATGATCTTTTACAAGGTTTTATGATGAATGCATCAATTAATGATGCTGATGCAAAAGAATTGACGTGTCATCATAGCTCAGTGGCTAGAGCGCTGGTCTTGTAAACCAGAGGTCATGAGTTCAATCCTCATTGATGACAAGATGTTAATGATCTTTTACAAGGTTTTATGATGAATGCATCAATTAATGATGCTGATGCAAACGCATTGACGTGTCCTCATAGCTCAGTGGCTAGAGCGCTGTTCTTGTAAACCAGAGGTCATGAGTTCAATCCTTATTGATGACAAGATGTCAATGATCTTTTACAAGGTTTTATGATGAATGCATCAATTAATGATGCTGATGCAAACGCATTGACGTGTCATCATAGCTCAGTGGCTAGAGCGCTGGTCTTGTAAACCAGAGGTCATGAGTTCAATCCTTATTGATGACAAGATGTTAATGATCTTTTACAAGGTTTTATGATGAATGGATCAATTAATAATGCTGATGCAAACGCATTGACGTGTCATCATAGCTCAGTGGCTAGAGTGCTCGTCTTGTAAATCAGAGGTCATGAGTTCAATCCTCATTGATGACAAGATGTTAATGATCTTTTACAAGGTTTTATGGTGAATGCATCAATTAATGATGCTGATGCAAACGCATTGACGTGTCATCATAGCTCCGTGGCTAGAGCGCTGGTCTTGTAAACCTGAGGTCATGAGTTCAATCCTCATTGATGACAAGATGTCAATGATCTTTTACAAGGTTTTATGATGAATGCATCAATTAATGATGCTGATGCAAACGCATTGACGTGTCATCATAGCTCAGTGGCTAGACCGCTGGTCTTGTAAACCAGAGGTCATGAGTTCAATCCTTATTGATTACAAGATGTTAATGATCATTTACGAGGTTTTATGATGAATGCATCAATTAATGATGCTGATGCAAACGCATTGACGTGTCATCATAGCTCAGTGGCTAGAGTGCTCGTCTTGTAAATCAGAGGTCATGAGTTCAATCCTTATTGATGACAAGATGTTAATGATCTTTTACAAGGTTTTATGGTGAATGCATCAATTAATGATGCTGATGCAAACACATTGACGTGTCATCATAGCTCAGTGGCTAGAGCGCTGGTCTTGTAAACCAGAGGTCATCAGTTCAATCCTCATTGATGACAAGATGTCAGTGATCTTTTACAAGGTTTTATGATGAATTCATCAATTAATGATGCTGATGCAAACGCATTGACGTGTCATCATGGCTCAGTGGCTAGTGCGCTGGTCTTGTAAACCAGAGGTCATGAGTTCAATCCTCATTGATGACGAGATGTTAATGATCTTTTACAAGGTTTTATGATGAATGCATCAATTAATGATGCTGATGCAAAAGCTTTGACGTGTCATCATAGCTCAGTGGCTAGAGTGCTGGTCTTGTAAACCAGAGGTCATGAGTTCAATCCTCATTGATGACGAGATGTTAATGATCTTTTACAAGGTTTTATGATGAATGCATCAATTAATGATGCTGATGCAAAAGCTTTGACGTGTCATCATAGCTCAGTGGCTAGAGTGCTGGTCTTGTAAATCAGAGGTCATGAGTTCAATCCTCATTGATGACAAGATGTTAATGATCTTTTACAAGGTTTTATGATGAATGCATCAATTAATGATGCTGATGCAAAAGAATTGACGTGTCATCATAGCTCAGTGGCTAGAGCGCTGGTCTTGTAAACCAGATGTCATGAGTTCAATCCTCATTGATGACAAGATGTTAATGATCTTTTACAAGGTTTTATGATGAATGCATCAATTAATGATGCTGATGCAAAAGAATTGACGTGTCATCATAGCTCAGTGGCTAGAGCGCTGGTCTTGTAAACCAGAGGTCATGAGTTCAATCCTCATTGATGACAAGATGTTAATGATCTTTTACAAGGTTTTATGATGAATGCATCAATTAATGATGCTGATGCAAACGCATTGACGTGTCCTCATAGCTCAGTGGCTAGAGCGCTGTTCTTGTAAACCAGAGGTCATGAGTTCAATCCTTATTGATGACAAGATGTCAATGATCTTTTACAAGGTTTTATGATGAATGCATCAATTAATGATGCTGATGCAAACGCATTGACGTGTCATCATAGCTCAGTGGCTAGAGCGCTGGTCTTGTAAACCAGAGGTCATGAGTTCAATCCTTATTGATGACAAGATGTTAATGATCTTTTACAAGGTTTTATGATGAATGGATCAATTAATAATGCTGATGCAAACGCATTGACGTGTCATCATAGCTCAGTGGCTAGAGTGCTCGTCTTGTAAATCAGAGGTCATGAGTTCAATCCTCATTGATGACAAGATGTTAATGATCTTTTACAAGGTTTTATGGTGAATGCATCAATTAATGATGCTGATGCAAACGCATTGACGTGTCATCATAGCTCCGTGGCTAGAGCGCTGGTCTTGTAAACCTGAGGTCATGAGTTCAATCCTCATTGATGACAAGATGTTAATGATCTTTTACAAGGTTTTATGGTGAATGCATCAATTAATGATGCTGATGCAAACGCATTGACGTGTCATCATAGCTCAGTGGCTAGAGCGCTGGTCTTGTAAACCTGAGGTCATGAGTTCAATCCTCATTGATGACAAGATGTTAATGATCTTTTACGAGGTTTTATGATGAATGCATCAATTAATGATGCTGATGCAAACGCATTGACGTGTCATCATAGCTCAGTGGCTAGAGCGCTGGCCTTGTAAACCTGAGGTCATGAGTTCAATCCTCATTGACGACAAGATGTTAATGATCTTTTACAAGGTTTTATGGTGAATGCATCAATTAATGATGCTGATGCAAACGCATTGACGTGTCATCATAGCTCCGTGGCTAGAGCGATGGTCTTGTAAACCAGAGGTCATGAGTTCAATCCTCATTGATGACAAGATGTCAGTGATCTTTTACAAGGTTTTATGATGAATGCATCAATTAATGATGCTGATGCAAATGAATTGACGTGTCATCATAGCTCAGTGGCTAGAGCGCTGGTCTTGTAAACCAGAGGTCATGAGTTCAATCCTTATTGATGACAAGATGTCAATGATCTTTTACAAGGTTTTATGATGAATGCATCAATTAATGATGCTGATGCAAACGCATTGACGTGTCATCATAGCTCAGTGGCTAGAGTGCTCGTCTTGTAAATCAGAGGTCATGAGTTCAATCCTTATTGATGACAAGATGTCAATGATCTTTTACAAGGTTTTATGATGAATGCATCAATTAATGATGCTGATGCAAACGCATTGACGTGTCATCATAGCTCAGTGGCTAGAGCGCTGGTCTTGTAAACCAGAGGTCATCAGTTCAATCCTCATTGATGACAAGATGTCAGTGATCTTTTACAAGGTTTTATGATGAATGCATCAATTAATGATGCTGATGCAAACGCATTGACGTGTCACCATAGCTCAGTGGCTAGAGCGCTGGTCTTGTAAACCTGAGGTCATGAGTTCAATCCTCATTGATGACGAGATGTTAATGATCTTTTACAAGGTTTTATGATGAATGCATCAATTAATGATGCTGATGCAAAAGAATTGACGTGTCATCATAGCTCAGTGGCTAGAGTGCTGGTCTTGTAAATCAGAGGTCATGAGTTCAATCCTCATTGATGACAAGATGTTAATGATCTTTTACAAGGTTTTATGATGAATGCATCAATTAATGATGCTGATGCAAAAGAATTGACGTGTCATCATAGCTCAGTGGCTAGAGCGCTGGTCTTGTAAACCAGAGGTCATGAGTTCAATCCTCATTGATGACAAGATGTTAATGATCTTTTACAAGGTTTTATGATGAATGCATCAATTAATGATGCTGATGCAAAAGAATTGACGTGTCATCATAGCTCAGTGGCTAGAGCGCTGGTCTTGTAAACCAGATGTCATGAGTTCAATCCTCATTGATGACAAGATGTTAATGATCTTTTACAAGGTTTTATGATGAATGCATCAATTAATGATGCTGATGCAAAAGAATTGACGTGTCATCATAGCTCAGTGGCTAGAGCGCTGGTCTTGTAAACCAGAGGTCATGAGTTCAATCCTCATTGATGACAAGATGTTAATGATCTTTTACAAGGTTTTATGATGAATGCATCAATTAATGATGCTGATGCAAACGCATTGACGTGTCCTCATAGCTCAGTGGCTAGAGCGCTGTTCTTGTAAACCAGAGGTCATGAGTTCAATCCTTATTGATGACAAGATGTCAATGATCTTTTACAAGGTTTTATGATGAATGCATCAATTAATGATGCTGATGCAAACGCATTGACGTGTCATCATAGCTCAGTGGCTAGAGCGCTGGTCTTGTAAACCAGAGGTCATGAGTTCAATCCTTATTGATGACAAGATGTTAATGATCTTTTACAAGGTTTTATGATGAATGGATCAATTAATAATGCTGATGCAAACGCATTGACGTGTCATCATAGCTCAGTGGCTAGAGTGCTCGTCTTGTAAATCAGAGGTCATGAGTTCAATCCTCATTGATGAGAAGATGTTAATGATCTTTTACAAGGTTTTATGGTGAATGCATCAATTAATGATGCTGATGCAAACGCATTGACGTGTCATCATAGCTCCGTGGCTAGAGCGCTGGTCTTGTAAACCTGAGGTCATGAGTTCAATCCTCATTGATGACAAGATGTTAATGATCTTTTACAAGGTTTTATGGTGAATGCATCAATTAATGATGCTGATGCAAACGCATTGACGTGTCATCATAGCTCAGTGGCTAGAGCGCTGGTCTTGTAAACCTGAGGTCATGAGTTCAATCCTCATTGATGACAAGATGTTAATGATCTTTTACGAGGTTTTATGATGAATGCATCAATTAATGATGCTGATGCAAACGCATTGACGTGTCATCATAGCTCAGTGGCTAGAGCGCTGGCCTTGTAAACCTGAGGTCATGAGTTCAATCCTCATTGACGACAAGATGTTAATGATCTTTTACAAGGTTTTATGGTGAATGCATCAATTAATGATGCTGATGCAAACGCATTGACGTGTCATCATAGCTCCGTGGCTAGAGCGATGGTCTTGTAAACCAGAGGTCATGAGTTCAATCCTCATTGATGACAAGATGTCAGTGATTTTTTACAAGGTTTTATGATGAATGCATCAATTAATGATGCTGATGCAAATGAATTGACGTCTCATCATAGCTCAGTGGCTAGAGCGCTGGTCTTGTAAACCAGAGGTCATGAGTTCAATCCTTATTGATGACAAGATGTCAATGATCTTTTACAAGGTTTTATGATGAATGCATCAATTAATGATGCTGATGCAAACGCATTGACGTGTCATCATAGCTCAGTGGCTAGAGTGCTCGTCTTGTAAATCAGAGGTCATGAGTTCAATCCTTATTGATGACAAGATGTCAATGATCTTTTACAAGGTTTTATGATGAATGCATCAATTAATGATGCTGATGCAAACGCATTGACGTGTCATCATAGCTCAGTGGCTAGAGCGCTGGTCTTGTAAACCAGAGGTCATCAGTTCAATCCTCATTGATGACAAGATGTCAGTGATCTTTTACAAGGTTTTATGATGAATGCATCAATTAATGATGCTGATGCAAACGCATTGACGTGTCACCATAGCTCAGTGGCTAGAGCGCTGGTCTTGTAAACCTGAGGTCATGAGTTCAATCCTCATTGATGACGAGATGTTAATGATCTTTTACAAGGTTTTATGATGAATGCATCAATTAATGATGCTGATGCAAAAGAATTGACGTGTCATCATAGCTCAGTGGCTAGAGTGCTGGTCTTGTAAATCAGAGGTCATGAGTTCAATCCTCATTGAGGACAAGATGTTAATGATCTTTTACAAGGTTTTATGATGAATGCATCAATTAATGATGCTGATGCAAAAGAATTGACGTGTCATCATAGCTCAGTGGCTAGAGCGCTGGTCTTGTAAACCAGAGGTCATGAGTTCAATCCTCATTGATGACAAGATGTTAGCGATCTTTTACAAGGTTTTATGATGAATGCATCAATTAATGATGCTGATGCAAATGCATTGACGTGTCATCATAGCTCAGTGGCTAGAGCGCTGGTCTTGTAAACCAGAGGTCATGAGTTCAATCCTTATTGATGACAAGATGTCAATGATCTTTTACAAGGTTTTATGATGAATGCATCAATTAATGATGCTGATGCAAACGCATTGACGTGTCATCATAGCTCAGTGGCTAGAACGCTGGTCTTGTAAACCAGAGGTCATGAGTTCAATCCTTATTGATGACAAGATGTTAATGATCTTTTACAAGGTTTTATGATGAATGGATCAATTAATAATGCTGATGCAAACGCATTGACGTGTCATCATAGCTCAGTGGCTAGAGTGCTCGTCTTGTAAATCAGAGGTCATGAGTTCAATCCTCATTGATGACAAGATGTCAGTGATCTTTTACAAGGTTTTATGATGAATGCATCAATTAATGATGCTGATGCAAACGCATTGACGTGTCATCATAGCTCAGTGGCTAGAGCGCTGGTTTTGTAAACCTGAGGTCATGAGTTCAATCCTCATTGATGACAAGATGTCAGTGATCTTTTACAAGGTTTTATGATGAATGCATCAATTAATGATGCTGATGCAAACGCATTGACGTGTCATCATAGCTCAGTGGCTAGAGCGCTGGTCTTGTAAACCAGAGGTCATGAGTTCAATCCTCATTGATGACAAGATGTTAATGATCTTTTACAAGGTTTTATGATGAATGCATCAATTAATGATGCTGATGCAAACGCATTGACGTGTTATCATAGCTCAGTGGCTGGAGCGCTGGTCTTGTAAACCAGAGGTCATGAGGTCAATCCTCATTGATGACAAGATGTTAATGATCTTTTACAAGGTTTTATGATGAATGCATCAATTAATGATGCTGATGCAAACGCATTGACGTGTCATCATAGCTCAGTGGCTAGAGCGCTGGTCTTGTAAACCTGAGGTCATGAGTTCAATCCTCATTGATGACAAGATGTCAGTGATCTTTTACAAGGTTTTATGATGAATACATCAATTAATGATGCTGATGCAAACGCATTGACGTGTCATCATAGCTCAGTGGCTAGAGCGCTGGTCTTGTAAACCAGAGGTCATGAGTTCAATCCTCATTGATGACAAGATGTTAATGATCTTTTACAAGGTTTTATGATGAATGCATCAATTAATGATGCTGATGCAAACGCATTGACGTGTTATCATAGCTCAGTGGCTGGAGCGCTGGTCTTGTAAACCAGAGGTCATGAGGTCAATCCTCATTGATGACAAGATGTTAATGATCTTTTACAAGGTTTTATGATGAATGCATCAATTAATGATGCTGATGCAAACGCATTGACGTGTCATCATAGCTCAGTGGCTAGAGCACTGGTCTTGTAAACCAGAGGTCATGAGTTCAATCCTCATTGATGACAAGATGTTAATGATCTTTTACAAGGTTTTATGGTGAATGCATCAATTAATGATGCTGATGCAAGCGCATTGACGTGTCACCATAGCTCAGTAGCTAGAGCGCTGGTCTTGTAAACCTGAGGTCATGAGTTCAATCCTCATTGATGACAAGATGTTAATGATCTTTTACAAGGTTTTATGATGAATGCATCAATTAATGATGCTGATGCAAAAGAATTGACGTGTTATCATAGCTCAGTGGCTCGAGCGCTGGTCTTGTAAACCAGAGGTCATGAGTTCAATCCTCATTGATGACAAGATGTTAATGATCTTTTACAAGGTTTTATGATGAATACATCAATTAATGATGCTGATGCAAACGCATTGACGTGTCATCATAGCTCAGTGGCTAGAGCGCTGGTCTTGTAAACCAGAGGTTATGAGTTCAATCCTCATTGATGACAAGATGTTAATGATCTTTTACAAGGTTTTATGATGAATACATCAATTAATGATGCTGATGCAAACGCATTGACGTGTCATCATAGCTCAGTATCTAGAGCGCTGGTCTTGTAAACCAGAGGTCATGAGTTCAATCCTCATTGATGACAAGATGTTAATGATCTTTTACAAGGTTTTATGATGAATACATCAATTAATGATGCTGATGCAAACGCATTGACGTGTCATCATAGCTCAGTATCTAGAGCGCTGGTCTTGTAAACCAGAGGTTATGAGTTCAATCCTCATTAATGACAAGATGTTAATGATCTTTTACAAGGTTTTATGATGAATGCATCAATTAATGATGCTTATGCAAACGCATTGACGTGTCATCATAGCTCCGTGGCTAGAGCGCTGGTCTTGTAAACCTGAGGTCATGTGTTCAATCCTCATTGATGACAAGATGTTAATGATCTTTTACAAGGTTTTATGGTGAATGCATCAATTAATGATGCTGATGCAAACGCATTGACGTGTCATCATAGCTCAGTGGCTAGAGCGCTGGTCTTGTAAACCTGAGGTCATGAGTTCAATCCTCATTGATGACAAGATGTTAATGATCTTTTACGAGGTTTTATGATGAATGCATCAATTAATGATGCTGATGCAAACGCATTGACGTGTCATCATAGCTCAGTGGCTAGAGCGATGGTCTTGTAAACCAGAGGTCATGAGTTCAATCCTCATTGATGACAAGATGTCAGTGATCTTTTACAAGGTTTTATGATGAATGCATCAATTAATGATGCTGATGCAAATGAATTGACGTGTCATCATAGCTCAGTGGCTAGAGCGCTGGTCTTGTAAACCAGAGGTCATGAGTTCAATCCTTATTGATGACAAGATGTCAATGATCTTTTACAAGGTTTTATGATGAATGCATCAATTAATGATGCTGATGCAAACGCATTGACGTGTCATCATAGCTCAGTGGCTAGAGTGCTCGTCTTGTAAATCAGAGGTCATGAGTTCAATCCTTCTTGATGACAAGATGTCAATGATCTTTTAAGAGGTTTTATGATGAATGCATCAATTAATGATGCTGATGCAAACGCATTGACGTGTCATCATAGCTCAGTGGCTAGAGCGCTGGTCTTGTAAACCAGAGGTCATCAGTTCAATCCTCATTGATGACAAGATGTCAGTGATCTTTTACAAGGTTTTATGATGAATGCATCAATTAATGATGCTGATGCAAACGCATTGACGTGTCACCATAGCTCAGTGGCTAGAGCGCTGGTCTTGTAAACCTGAGGTCATGAGTTCAATCCTCATTGATGACGAGATGTTAATGATCTTTTACAAGGTTTTATGATGAATGCATCAATTAATGATGCTGATGCAAACGCATTGACGTGTCATCATAGCTCAGTGGCTAGAGTGCTGGTCTTGTAAATCAGAGGTCATGAGTTCAATCCTCATTGATGACAAGATGTTAATGATCTTTTACAAGGTTTTATGATGAATACATCAATTAATGATGCTGATGCAAACGCATTGACGTGTCATCATAGCTCAGTATCTAGAGCGCTGGTCTTGTAAACCAGAGGTCATGAGTTCAATCCTCATTGATGACAAGATGTTAATGATCTTTTACAAGGTTTTATGATGAATACATCAATTAATGATGCTGATGCAAACGCATTGACGTGTCATCATAGCTCAGTATCTAGAGCGCTGGTCTTGTAAACCAGAGGTTATGAGTTCAATCCTCATTAATGACAAGATGTTAATGATCTTTTACAAGGTTTTATGATGAATGCATCAATTAATGATGCTTATGCAAACGCATTGACGTGTCATCATAGCTCCGTGGCTAGAGCGCTGGTCTTGTAAACCTGAGGTCATGTGTTCAATCCTCATTGATGACAAGATGTTAATGATCTTTTACAAGGTTTTATGGTGAATGCATCAATTAATGATGCTGATGCAAACGCATTGACGTGTCATCATAGCTCAGTGGCTAGAGCGCTGGTCTTGTAAACCTGAGGTCATGAGTTCAATCCTCATTGATGACAAGATGTTAATGATCTTTTACGAGGTTTTATGATGAATGCATCAATTAATGATGCTGATGCAAACGCATTGACGTGTCATCATAGCTCAGTGGCTAGAGCGATGGTCTTGTAAACCAGAGGTCATGAGTTCAATCCTCATTGATGACAAGATGTCAGTGATCTTTTACAAGGTTTTATGATGAATGCATCAATTAATGATGCTGATGCAAATGAATTGACGTGTCATCATAGCTCAGTGGCTAGAGCACTGGTCTTGTAAACCAGAGGTCATGAGTTCAATCCTTATTGATGACAAGATGTCAATGATCTTTTACAAGGTTTTATGATGAATGCATCAATTAATGATGCTGATGCAAACGCATTGACGTGTCATCATAGCTCAGTGGCTAGAGTGCTCGTCTTGTAAATCAGAGGTCATGAGTTCAATCCTTCTTGATGACAAGATGTCAATGATCTTTTAAGAGGTTTTATGATGAATGCATCAATTAATGATGCTGATGCAAACGCATTGACGTGTCATCATAGCTCAGTGGCTAGAGCGCTGGTCTTGTAAACCAGAGGTCATCAGTTCAATCCTCATTGATGACAAGATGTCAGTGATCTTTTACAAGGTTTTATGATGAATGCATCAATTAATGATGCTGATGCAAACGCATTGACGTGTCACCATAGCTCAGTGGCTAGAGCGCTGGTCTTGTAAACCTGAGGTCATGAGTTCAATCCTCATTGATGACGAGATGTTAATGATCTTTTACAAGGTTTTATGATGAATGCATCAATTAATGATGCTGATGCAAACGCATTGACGTGTCATCATAGCTCAGTGGCTAGAGTGCTGGTCTTGTAAATCAGAGGTCATGAGTTCAATCCTCATTGATGACAAGATGTTAATGATCTTTTACAAGGTTTTATGATGAATGCATCAATTAATGATGCTGATGCAAAAGAATTGACGTGTCAACATAGCTCAGTGGCTAGAGCGCTGGTCTTGTAAACCAGAGGTCATGAGTTCAATCCTCATTGATGACAAGATGTTAATGATCTTTTACAAGGTTTTATGATGAATGCATCAATTAATGATGCTGATGCAAACGCATTGACGTGTCATCATAGCTCAGTGGCTAGAGCGCTGGTCTTGTAAACCAGAGGTCATGAGTTCAATCCTTATTGATGACAAGATGTTAATGATCTTTTACAAGGTTTTATGATGAATGGATCAATTAATAATGCTGATGCAAACGCATTGACGTGTCATCATAGCTCAGTGGCTAGAGTGCTCGTCTTGTAAATCAGAGGTCATGAGTTCAATCCTCATTGATGACAAGATGTCAGTGATCTTTCACAAGGTTTTATGATGAATGCATCAATTAATGATGCTGATGCAAACGCATTGACGTGTCATCATAGCTCAGTGGCTAGAGCGCTGGTCTTGTAAACCTGAGGTCATGAGTTCAATCCTCATTGATGACAAGATGTCAGTGATCTTTTACAAGGTTTTATGATGAATGCATCAATTAATGATGCTGATGCAAACGCATTGACGTGTCATCATAGCTCAGTGGCTAGAGCGCTGGTCTTGTAAACCAGAGGTCATGAGTTCAATCCTCATTGATGACAAGATGTTAATGATCTTTTACAAGGTTTTATGATGAATGCATCAATTAATGATGCTGATGCAAACGCATTGACGTGTTATCATAGCTCAGTGGCTGGAGCGCTGGTCTTGTAAACCAGAGGTCATGAGGTCAATCCTCATTGATGACAAGATGTTAATGATCTTTTACAAGGTTTTATGATGAATGCATCAATTAATGATGCTGATGCAAACGCATTGACGTGTCATCATAGCTCAGTGGCTAGAGCGCTGGTCTTGTAAACCTGAGGTCATGAGTTCAATCCTCATTGATGACAAGATGTCAGTGATCTTTTACAAGGTTTTATGATGAATACATCAATTAATGATGCTGATGCAAACGCATTGACGTGTCATCATAGCTCAGTGGCTAGAGCGCTGGTCTTGTAAACCAGAGGTCATGAGTTCAATCCTCATTGATGACAAGATGTTAATGATCTTTTACAAGGTTTTATGATGAATGCATCAATTAATGATGCTGATGCAAACGCATTGACGTGTTATCATAGCTCAGTGGCTGGAGCGCTGGTCTTGTAAACCAGAGGTCATGAGGTCAATCCTCATTGATGACAAGATGTTAATGATCTTTTACAAGGTTTTATGATGAATGCATCAATTAATGATGCTGATGCAAACGCATTGACGTGTCATCATAGCTCAGTGGCTAGAGCACTGGTCTTGTAAACCAGAGGTCATGAGTTCAATCCTCATTGATGACAAGATGTTAATGATCTTTTACAAGGTTTTATGGTGAATGCATCAATTAATGATGCTGATGCAAGCGCATTGACGTGTCACCATAGCTCAGTAGCTAGAGCGCTGGTCTTGTAAACCTGAGGTCATGAGTTCAATCCTCATTGATGACAAGATGTTAATGATCTTTTACAAGGTTTTATGATGAATGCATCAATTAATGATGCTGATGCAAAAGAATTGACGTGTCATCATAGCTCAGTGGCTCGAGCGCTGGTCTTGTAAACCAGAGGTCATGAGTTCAATCCTCATTGATGACAAGATGTTAATGATCTTTTACAAGGTTTTATGATGAATACATCAATTAATGATGCTGATGCAAACGCATTGACGTGTCATCATAGCTCAGTATCTAGAGCGCTGGTCTTGTAAACCAGAGGTTATGAGTTCAATCCTCATTAATGACAAGATGTTAATGATCTTTTACAAGGTTTTATGATGAATGCATCAATTAATGATGCTTATGCAAACGCATTGACGTGTCATCATAGCTCAGTGGCTAGAGCGCTGGTCTTGTAAACCAGAGGTTATGAGTTCAATCCTCATTGATGACAAGATGTTAATGATCTTTTACAAGGTTTTATGATGAATACATCAATTAATGATGCTGATGCAAACGCATTGACGTGTCATCATAGCTCAGTATCTAGAGCGCTGGTCTTGTAAACCAGAGGTCATGAGTTCAATCCTCATTGATGACAAGATGTTAATGATCTTTTACAAGGTTTTATGATGAATACATCAATTAATGATGCTGATGCAAACGCATTGACGTGTCATCATAGCTCAGTATCTAGAGCGCTGGTCTTGTAAACCAGAGGTTATGAGTTCAATCCTCATTGATGACAAGATGTTAATGATCTTTTACAAGGTTTTATGATGAATGCATCAATTAATGATGCTTATGCAAACGCATTGACGTGTCATCATAGCTCAGTGGCTAGAGCGCTGGTCTTGTAAACCAGAGGTTATGAGTTCAATCCTCATTGATGACAAGATGATAATGATCTTTTACAAGGTTTTATGATGAATACATCAATTAATGATGCTGATGCAAACGCATTGACGTGTCATCATAGCTCAGTATCTAGAGCGCTGGTCTTGTAAACCAGAGGTCATGAGTTCAATCCTCATTGATGACAAGATGTTAATGATCTTTTACAAGGTTTTATGGTGAATGCATCAATTAATGATGCTGATGCAAACGCATTGACGTGTCATCATAGCTCAGTGGCTAGAGCGCTGGTCTTGTAAACCAGAGGTCATGAGTTCAATCCTCATTGATGACAAGATGTTAATGAACCTTCACAAGGTTTTATGGTGAATGCATCAATTAATGATGCTGATGCAAACGCATTGACGTGTCATCATAGCTCAGTGGCTAGAGCGCTGGTCTTGTAAACCAGAGGTCATGAGTTCAATCCTCATTGATGACAAGATGTTAATGATCTTTTACAAGGTTTTATGGTGAATGCATCAATTAATGATGCTGATGCAAACGCATTGACGTGTCATCATAGCTCAGTGGCTAGAGCGCTGGTCTTGTAAACCAGAGGTCATGAGTTCAATCCTCATTGATGACAAGATGTTAATGAACCTTCACAAGGTTTTATGGTGAATGCATCAATTAATGATGCTGATGCAAACGCATTGACGTGTCATCATAGCTCAGTGGCTAGAGCGCTGGTCTTGTAAACCAGAGGTTATGAGTTCAATCCTCATTGATGACAAGATGTTAATGATCTTTTACAAGGTTTTATGATGAATACATCAATTAATGATGCTGATGCAAACGCATTGACGTGTCATCATAGCTCAGTATCTAGAGCGCTGGTCTTGTAAACCAGAGGTCATGAGTTCAATCCTCATTGATGACAAGATGTTAATGATCTTTTACAAGGTTTTATGGTGAATGCATCAATTAATGATGCTGATGCAAACGCATTGACGTGTCATCATAGCTCAGTGGCTAGAGCGCTGGTCTTGTAAACCAGAGGTCATCAGTTCAATCCTCATTGATGACAAGATGTTAATGAACCTTCACAAGGTTTTATGGTGAATGCATCAATTAATGATGCTGATGCAAACGCATTGACGTGTCATCATAGCTCAGTGGCTGGAGCGCTGGTCTTGTAAACCAGAGGTCATGAGTTCAATCCTCCTTGATGACAAGATGTTTGTGATCTTTTACAAGGTTTTATGATGAATGCATCAATTAATGATGCTGATGCAAACGCATTGACGTGTCATCATAGCTCAGTGACTAGAGCGCTGGTCTTGTAAACCAGAGGTCATGAGTTCAATCCTCATTGATGACAAGATGTTAATGATCTTTTATGAGGTTTTATGATGAATGCATCAATTAATGATGCTGATGCAAACGCATTGACGTGTCATTATAGCTCAGTGGCTAGAGCGCTGGTCTTGTAAACCAGAGGTCATGAGTTCAATCCTCATTGACGACAAGATGTTAGTTATCTTTTACAAGGTTTTATGATGAATGCATCAATTAATGATGCTGATGCAAACGCATGGACTTGTCATCATAGCTCAGTGGCTAGAGCGCTGGTCTTGTAAACCAGAGGTCATGAGTTCAATCCTCATTGACGACAAGATGTTAGTTATCTTTTACAAGGTTTTATGATGAATGCATCAATTAATGATGCTGATGCAAACGCATTGACGTGTCATCATAGCTCAGTGGCTACAGCGCTGGTCTTGTAAACCAGACGTCATGAGTTCAATCCTCATTGATGACAAGATGTTAATGATCTTTTACGGGGTTTTATGATGAACACATCAATTAATGATGCTGATGCAAACGCATTGACGTGTCATCATAGCTCAGTGGCTAGAGCGCTGGTCTTGTAAACCAGAGGTCATGAGTTCAATCCTCATTGACGACAAGATGTTAGTTATCTTTTACAAGGTTTTATGATGAATGCATCAATTAATGATGCTGATGCAAACGTATTGACGTGTCATCATAGCTCAGTGGCTACAGCGCTGGTCTTGTAAACCAGACGTCATGAGTTCAATCCTCATTGATGACAAGATGTTAATGATCTTTCACAAGGTTTTATGATGAATGCATCAATTAATGATGCTGATGCAAATGCATTGACGCGTCATCATAGCTCAGTGGAGAGAGCGCTGGTCTTGTAAACCAGAGGTCATGAGTTCAATCCTCATTGATGACATGATGTTAGTGATCTTTTACAAGGTTTTATGATGAATGCATCAATTAATGATGCTGATGCAAACGCATTGACGTGTCATCATAGCTCAGTGGCTAGAGCGCTGGTCTTGTAAACCAGAGGTCATGAGTTCAATCCTCATTGATAACATGATGTTAGTGATCTTTTACAAGGTTTTATGATGAATGCATCAATTAATGATGCTGATGCAAACGCTTGGACGTGTCATCATAGCTCAGTGGCTAGAGCGCTGGTCTTGTAAACCAGACGGCATGAGTTCAATCCTCATTGATGACAAGATGTCAGTAATCTTTTACAAGGTTTAATGATGAATGCATCAATTAATGATGCTGATGCAAACGCATTGACGTGCCATCATAGCTCAGTGGCTAGAGCGCTGGTCTTGTAAACCAGAGGTCATGAGTTCAATCCTCATTGATGACAAGATGGTAAAGATCTTTTACGAGGTTTTATGATGAATGCATCAATTAATGATGCTGATGCAAACGCATTGACGTGTCATCATAGCTCAGTGGCTAGAGCGCTGGTCTTGTAAACCAGAGGTCATGAGTTCAATCCTCATTGATGACAAGATGTTAGCGATCTTTTACAAGGTTTTATGATGAATGCATCAATTAATGATGCTGATGCAAACGTATTGACGTGTCATCATAGCTCAGTGGCTAGAGTGCTGGTCTTGTAAACCAGAGGTCATGAGTTCAATCCTCATTGATGAAAAGACGTTAGTGATCTTTTACAAGGTTTTATGATGAATGCATCAATTAATGATGCTGATGCAAACGCATTGACGTGTCATCATAGCTCAGTATCTAGAGTGCTGGTCTTGTAAACCAGAGGTCATGAGTTCAATCCTCATTGACGACAAGATGTTAGTTATCTTTTACAAGGTTTTATGATGAATGCATCAATTAATGATGCTGATGCAAACGCATTGACGTGTCATCATAGCTCAGTGGCTACAGCGCTGGTCTTGTAAACCAGACGTCATGAGTTCAATCCTCATTGATGACAAGATGTTAATGATCTTTTACGGGGTTTTATGATGAACACATCAATTAATGATGCTGATGCAAACGCATTGACGTGTCATCATAGCTCAGTGGCTAGAGCGCTGGTCTTGTAAACCAGAGGTCATGAGTTCAATCCTCATTGACGACAAGATGTTAGTTAACTTTTACAAGGTTTTATGATGAATGCATCAATTAATGATGCTGATGCAAACGTATTGACGTGTCATCATAGCTCAGTGGCTACAGCGCTGGTCTTGTAAACCAGACGTCATGAGTTCAATCCTCATTGATGACAAGATGTTAATGATCTTTCACAAGGTTTTATGATGAATGCATCAATTAATGATGCTGATGCAAATGCATTGACGCGTCATCATAGCTCAGTGGAGAGAGCGCTGGTCTTGTAAACCAGAGGTCATGAGTTCAATCCTCATTGATGACATGATGTTAGTGATCTTTTACAAGGTTTTATGATGAATGCATCAATTAATGATGCTGATGCAAACGCATTGACGTGTCATCATAGCTCAGTGGCTAGAGCGCTGGTCTTGTAAACCAGAGGTCATGAGTTCAATCCTCATTGATAACATGATGTTAGTGATCTTTTACAAGGTTTTATGATGAATGCATCAATTAATGATGCTGATGCAAACGCTTTGACGTGTCATCATAGCTCAGTGGCTAGAGCGCTGGTCTTGTAAACCAGACGGCATGAGTTCAATCCTCATTGATGACAAGATGTCAGTAATCTTTTACAAGGTTTTATGATGAATGCATCAATTAATGATGCTGATGCAAACGCATTGACGTGCCATCATAGCTCAGTGGCTAGAGCGCTGGTCTTGTAAACCAGAGGTCATGAGTTCAATCCTCATTGATGACAAGATGGTAAAGATCTTTTACGAGGTTTTATGATGAATGCATCAATTAATGATGCTGATGCAAACGCATTGACGTGTCATCATAGCTCAGTGGCTAGAGCGCTGGTCTTGTAAACCAGAGGTCATGAGTTCAATCCTCATTGATGACAAGATGTTAGCGATCTTTTACAAGGTTTTATGATGAATGCATCAATTAATGATGCTGATGCAAACGTATTGACGTGTCATCATAGCTCAGTGGCTAGAGTGCTGGTCTTGTAAACCAGAGGTCATGAGTTCAATCCTCATTGATGAAAAGACGTTAGTGATCTTTTACAAGGTTTTATGATGAATGCATCAATTAATGATGCTGATGCAAACGTATTGACGTGTCATCATAGCTCAGTGGCTAGAGCGCTGGTCTTGTAAACCAGACGGCATGAGTTCAATCCTCATTGATGACAAGATGTTAATGATCTTTTACAAGGTTTTATGATAAATTCATCAATTAATGATGCTGATGCAAACGTATTGACGTGTCATCATAGCTCAGTGGCTAGAGCGCTGGTCTTGTAAACCTGAGGTCATGAGTTCAATCCTCATTGATGACAATATGTTAGTGATCTTTTACAAGGTTTTATGATGAATGCATCAATTAATGATGCTGATGCAAACGCATTGACGTGTCATCATAGCTCAGTATCTAGAGCGCTGGTCTTGTAAACCAGACGTCATGAGTTCAATCCTCCTTGATGACAAGATGTTAATGATCTTTTACAAGGTTTTATGATGAATGCATCAATTAATGATGCTGATGCAAACGCATTGACGTGTCATCATAGCTCAGTGGCTCGAGCGCTGGTCTTGTAAACCAGAGGTCATGAGTTCAATCCTCATTGATGACAAGATGTTAATGATCTTTTACAAGGTTTTATGATGAATACATCAATTAATGATGCTGATGCAAACGCATTGACGTGTCATCATAGCTCAGTGGCTAGAGCGCTGGTCTTGTAAACCAGAGGTTATGAGTTCAATCCTCATTGATGACAAGATGTTAATGATCTTTTACAAGGTTTTATGATGAATACATCAATTAATGATGCTGATGCAAACGCATTGACGTGTCATCATAGCTCAGTATCTAGAGCGCTGGTCTTGTAAACCAGAGGTCATGAGTTCAATCCTCATTGATGACAAGATGTTAATGATCTTTTACAAGGTTTTATGATGAATACATCAATTAATGATGCTGATGCAAACGCATTGACGTGTCATCATAGCTCAGTATCTAGAGCGCTGGTCTTGTAAACCAGAGGTTATGAGTTCAATCCTCATTAATGACAAGATGTTAATGATCTTTTACAAGGTTTTATGATGAATGCATCAATTAATGATGCTTATGCAAACGCATTGACGTGTCATCATAGCTCCGTGGCTAGAGCGCTGGTCTTGTAAACCTGAGGTCATGTGTTCAATCCTCATTGATGACAAGATGTTAATGATCTTTTACAAGGTTTTATGGTGAATGCATCAATTAATGATGCTGATGCAAACGCATTGACGTGTCATCATAGCTCAGTGGCTAGAGCGCTGGTCTTGTAAACCTGAGGTCATGAGTTCAATCCTCATTGATGACAAGATGTTAATGATCTTTTACGAGGTTTTATGATGAATGCATCAATTAATGATGCTGATGCAAACGCATTGACGTGTCATCATAGCTCAGTGGCTAGAGCGATGGTCTTGTAAACCAGAGGTCATGAGTTCAATCCTCATTGATGACAAGATGTCAGTGATCTTTTACAAGGTTTTATGATGAATGCATCAATTAATGATGCTGATGCAAATGAATTGACGTGTCATCATAGCTCAGTGGCTAGAGCGCTGGTCTTGTAAACCAGAGGTCATGAGTTCAATCCTTATTGATGACAAGATGTCAATGATCTTTTACAAGGTTTTATGATGAATGCATCAATTAATGATGCTGATGCAAACGCATTGACGTGTCATCATAGCTCAGTGGCTAGAGTGCTCGTCTTGTAAATCAGAGGTCATGAGTTCAATCCTTCTTGATGACAAGATGTCAATGATCTTTTAAGAGGTTTTATGATGAATGCATCAATTAATGATGCTGATGCAAACGCATTGACGTGTCATCATAGCTCAGTGGCTAGAGCGCTGGTCTTGTAAACCAGAGGTCATCAGTTCAATCCTCATTGATGACAAGATGTCAGTGATCTTTTACAAGGTTTTATGATGAATGCATCAATTAATGATGCTGATGCAAACGCATTGACGTGTCACCATAGCTCAGTGGCTAGAGCGCTGGTCTTGTAAACCTGAGGTCATGAGTTCAATCCTCATTGATGACGAGATGTTAATGATCTTTTACAAGGTTTTATGATGAATGCATCAATTAATGATGCTGATGCAAACGCATTGACGTGTCATCATAGCTCAGTGGCTAGAGTGCTGGTCTTGTAAATCAGAGGTCATGAGTTCAATCCTCATTGATGACAAGATGTTAATGATCTTTTACAAGGTTTTATGATGAATACATCAATTAATGATGCTGATGCAAACGCATTGACGTGTCATCATAGCTCAGTATCTAGAGCGCTGGTCTTGTAAACCAGAGGTCATGAGTTCAATCCTCATTGATGACAAGATGTTAATGATCTTTTACAAGGTTTTATGATGAATACATCAATTAATGATGCTGATGCAAACGCATTGACGTGTCATCATAGCTCAGTATCTAGAGCGCTGGTCTTGTAAACCAGAGGTTATGAGTTCAATCCTCATTAATGACAAGATGTTAATGATCTTTTACAAGGTTTTATGATGAATGCATCAATTAATGATGCTTATGCAAACGCATTGACGTGTCATCATAGCTCCGTGGCTAGAGCGCTGGTCTTGTAAACCTGAGGTCATGTGTTCAATCCTCATTGATGACAAGATGTTAATGATCTTTTACAAGGTTTTATGGTGAATGCATCAATTAATGATGCTGATGCAAACGCATTGACGTGTCATCATAGCTCAGTGGCTAGAGCGCTGGTCTTGTAAACCTGAGGTCATGAGTTCAATCCTCATTGATGACAAGATGTTAATGATCTTTTACGAGGTTTTATGATGAATGCATCAATTAATGATGCTGATGCAAACGCATTGACGTGTCATCATAGCTCAGTGGCTAGAGCGATGGTCTTGTAAACCAGAGGTCATGAGTTCAATCCTCATTGATGACAAGATGTCAGTGATCTTTTACAAGGTTTTATGATGAATGCATCAATTAATGATGCTGATGCAAATGAATTGACGTGTCATCATAGCTCAGTGGCTAGAGCACTGGTCTTGTAAACCAGAGGTCATGAGTTCAATCCTTATTGATGACAAGATGTCAATGATCTTTTACAAGGTTTTATGATGAATGCATCAATTAATGATGCTGATGCAAACGCATTGACGTGTCATCATAGCTCAGTGGCTAGAGTGCTCGTCTTGTAAATCAGAGGTCATGAGTTCAATCCTTCTTGATGACAAGATGTCAATGATCTTTTAAGAGGTTTTATGATGAATGCATCAATTAATGATGCTGATGCAAACGCATTGACGTGTCATCATAGCTCAGTGGCTAGAGCGCTGGTCTTGTAAACCAGAGGTCATCAGTTCAATCCTCATTGATGACAAGATGTCAGTGATCTTTTACAAGGTTTTATGATGAATGCATCAATTAATGATGCTGATGCAAACGCATTGACGTGTCACCATAGCTCAGTGGCTAGAGCGCTGGTCTTGTAAACCTGAGGTCATGAGTTCAATCCTCATTGATGACGAGATGTTAATGATCTTTTACAAGGTTTTATGATGAATGCATCAATTAATGATGCTGATGCAAACGCATTGACGTGTCATCATAGCTCAGTGGCTAGAGTGCTGGTCTTGTAAATCAGAGGTCATGAGTTCAATCCTCATTGATGACAAGATGTTAATGATCTTTTACAAGGTTTTATGATGAATGCATCAATTAATGATGCTGATGCAAAAGAATTGACGTGTCAACATAGCTCAGTGGCTAGAGCGCTGGTCTTGTAAACCAGAGGTCATGAGTTCAATCCTCATTGATGACAAGATGTTAATGATCTTTTACAAGGTTTTATGATGAATGCATCAATTAATGATGCTGATGCAAACGCATTGACGTGTCATCATAGCTCAGTGGCTAGAGCGCTGGTCTTGTAAACCAGAGGTCATGAGTTCAATCCTTATTGATGACAAGATGTTAATGATCTTTTACAAGGTTTTATGATGAATGGATCAATTAATAATGCTGATGCAAACGCATTGACGTGTCATCATAGCTCAGTGGCTAGAGTGCTCGTCTTGTAAATCAGAGGTCATGAGTTCAATCCTCATTGATGACAAGATGTCAGTGATCTTTCACAAGGTTTTATGATGAATGCATCAATTAATGATGCTGATGCAAACGCATTGACGTGTCATCATAGCTCAGTGGCTAGAGCGCTGGTCTTGTAAACCTGAGGTCATGAGTTCAATCCTCATTGATGACAAGATGTCAGTGATCTTTTACAAGGTTTTATGATGAATGCATCAATTAATGATGCTGATGCAAACGCATTGACGTGTCATCATAGCTCAGTGGCTAGAGCGCTGGTCTTGTAAACCAGAGGTCATGAGTTCAATCCTCATTGATGACAAGATGTTAATGATCTTTTACAAGGTTTTATGATGAATGCATCAATTAATGATGCTGATGCAAACGCATTGACGTGTTATCATAGCTCAGTGGCTGGAGCGCTGGTCTTGTAAACCAGAGGTCATGAGGTCAATCCTCATTGATGACAAGATGTTAATGATCTTTTACAAGGTTTTATGATGAATGCATCAATTAATGATGCTGATGCAAACGCATTGACGTGTCATCATAGCTCAGTGGCTAGAGCGCTGGTCTTGTAAACCTGAGGTCATGAGTTCAATCCTCATTGATGACAAGATGTCAGTGATCTTTTACAAGGTTTTATGATGAATACATCAATTAATGATGCTGATGCAAACGCATTGACGTGTCATCATAGCTCAGTGGCTAGAGCGCTGGTCTTGTAAACCAGAGGTCATGAGTTCAATCCTCATTGATGACAAGATGTTAATGATCTTTTACAAGGTTTTATGATGAATGCATCAATTAATGATGCTGATGCAAACGCATTGACGTGTTATCATAGCTCAGTGGCTGGAGCGCTGGTCTTGTAAACCAGAGGTCATGAGGTCAATCCTCATTGATGACAAGATGTTAATGATCTTTTACAAGGTTTTATGATGAATGCATCAATTAATGATGCTGATGCAAACGCATTGACGTGTCATCATAGCTCAGTGGCTAGAGCACTGGTCTTGTAAACCAGAGGTCATGAGTTCAATCCTCATTGATGACAAGATGTTAATGATCTTTTACAAGGTTTTATGGTGAATGCATCAATTAATGATGCTGATGCAAGCGCATTGACGTGTCACCATAGCTCAGTAGCTAGAGCGCTGGTCTTGTAAACCTGAGGTCATGAGTTCAATCCTCATTGATGACAAGATGTTAATGATCTTTTACAAGGTTTTATGATGAATGCATCAATTAATGATGCTGATGCAAAAGAATTGACGTGTCATCATAGCTCAGTGGCTCGAGCGCTGGTCTTGTAAACCAGAGGTCATGAGTTCAATCCTCATTGATGACAAGATGTTAATGATCTTTTACAAGGTTTTATGATGAATACATCAATTAATGATGCTGATGCAAACGCATTGACGTGTCATCATAGCTCAGTATCTAGAGCGCTGGTCTTGTAAACCAGAGGTTATGAGTTCAATCCTCATTAATGACAAGATGTTAATGATCTTTTACAAGGTTTTATGATGAATGCATCAATTAATGATGCTTATGCAAACGCATTGACGTGTCATCATAGCTCAGTGGCTAGAGCGCTGGTCTTGTAAACCAGAGGTTATGAGTTCAATCCTCATTGATGACAAGATGTTAATGATCTTTTACAAGGTTTTATGATGAATACATCAATTAATGATGCTGATGCAAACGCATTGACGTGTCATCATAGCTCAGTATCTAGAGCGCTGGTCTTGTAAACCAGAGGTCATGAGTTCAATCCTCATTGATGACAAGATGTTAATGATCTTTTACAAGGTTTTATGATGAATACATCAATTAATGATGCTGATGCAAACGCATTGACGTGTCATCATAGCTCAGTATCTAGAGCGCTGGTCTTGTAAACCAGAGGTTATGAGTTCAATCCTCATTGATGACAAGATGTTAATGATCTTTTACAAGGTTTTATGATGAATGCATCAATTAATGATGCTTATGCAAACGCATTGACGTGTCATCATAGCTCAGTGGCTAGAGCGCTGGTCTTGTAAACCAGAGGTTATGAGTTCAATCCTCATTGATGACAAGATGATAATGATCTTTTACAAGGTTTTATGATGAATACATCAATTAATGATGCTGATGCAAACGCATTGACGTGTCATCATAGCTCAGTATCTAGAGCGCTGGTCTTGTAAACCAGAGGTCATGAGTTCAATCCTCATTGATGACAAGATGTTAATGATCTTTTACAAGGTTTTATGGTGAATGCATCAATTAATGATGCTGATGCAAACGCATTGACGTGTCATCATAGCTCAGTGGCTAGAGCGCTGGTCTTGTAAACCAGAGGTCATGAGTTCAATCCTCATTGATGACAAGATGTTAATGAACCTTCACAAGGTTTTATGGTGAATGCATCAATTAATGATGCTGATGCAAACGCATTGACGTGTCATCATAGCTCAGTGGCTAGAGCGCTGGTCTTGTAAACCAGAGGTCATGAGTTCAATCCTCATTGATGACAAGATGTTAATGATCTTTTACAAGGTTTTATGGTGAATGCATCAATTAATGATGCTGATGCAAACGCATTGACGTGTCATCATAGCTCAGTGGCTAGAGCGCTGGTCTTGTAAACCAGAGGTCATGAGTTCAATCCTCATTGATGACAAGATGTTAATGAACCTTCACAAGGTTTTATGGTGAATGCATCAATTAATGATGCTGATGCAAACGCATTGACGTGTCATCATAGCTCAGTGGCTAGAGCGCTGGTCTTGTAAACCAGAGGTTATGAGTTCAATCCTCATTGATGACAAGATGTTAATGATCTTTTACAAGGTTTTATGATGAATACATCAATTAATGATGCTGATGCAAACGCATTGACGTGTCATCATAGCTCAGTATCTAGAGCGCTGGTCTTGTAAACCAGAGGTCATGAGTTCAATCCTCATTGATGACAAGATGTTAATGATCTTTTACAAGGTTTTATGGTGAATGCATCAATTAATGATGCTGATGCAAACGCATTGACGTGTCATCATAGCTCAGTGGCTAGAGCGCTGGTCTTGTAAACCAGAGGTCATCAGTTCAATCCTCATTGATGACAAGATGTTAATGAACCTTCACAAGGTTTTATGGTGAATGCATCAATTAATGATGCTGATGCAAACGCATTGACGTGTCATCATAGCTCAGTGGCTGGAGCGCTGGTCTTGTAAACCAGAGGTCATGAGTTCAATCCTCCTTGATGACAAGATGTTTGTGATCTTTTACAAGGTTTTATGATGAATGCATCAATTAATGATGCTGATGCAAACGCATTGACGTGTCATCATAGCTCAGTGACTAGAGCGCTGGTCTTGTAAACCAGAGGTCATGAGTTCAATCCTCATTGATGACAAGATGTTAATGATCTTTTATGAGGTTTTATGATGAATGCATCAATTAATGATGCTGATGCAAACGCATTGACGTGTCATTATAGCTCAGTGGCTAGAGCGCTGGTCTTGTAAACCAGAGGTCATGAGTTCAATCCTCATTGACGACAAGATGTTAGTTATCTTTTACAAGGTTTTATGATGAATGCATCAATTAATGATGCTGATGCAAACGCATGGACTTGTCATCATAGCTCAGTGGCTAGAGCGCTGGTCTTGTAAACCAGAGGTCATGAGTTCAATCCTCATTGACGACAAGATGTTAGTTATCTTTTACAAGGTTTTATGATGAATGCATCAATTAATGATGCTGATGCAAACGCATTGACGTGTCATCATAGCTCAGTGGCTACAGCGCTGGTCTTGTAAACCAGACGTCATGAGTTCAATCCTCATTGATGACAAGATGTTAATGATCTTTTACGGGGTTTTATGATGAACACATCAATTAATGATGCTGATGCAAACGCATTGACGTGTCATCATAGCTCAGTGGCTAGAGCGCTGGTCTTGTAAACCAGAGGTCATGAGTTCAATCCTCATTGACGACAAGATGTTAGTTATCTTTTACAAGGTTTTATGATGAATGCATCAATTAATGATGCTGATGCAAACGTATTGACGTGTCATCATAGCTCAGTGGCTACAGCGCTGGTCTTGTAAACCAGACGTCATGAGTTCAATCCTCATTGATGACAAGATGTTAATGATCTTTCACAAGGTTTTATGATGAATGCATCAATTAATGATGCTGATGCAAATGCATTGACGCGTCATCATAGCTCAGTGGAGAGAGCGCTGGTCTTGTAAACCAGAGGTCATGAGTTCAATCCTCATTGATGACATGATGTTAGTGATCTTTTACAAGGTTTTATGATGAATGCATCAATTAATGATGCTGATGCAAACGCATTGACGTGTCATCATAGCTCAGTGGCTAGAGCGCTGGTCTTGTAAACCAGAGGTCATGAGTTCAATCCTCATTGATAACATGATGTTAGTGATCTTTTACAAGGTTTTATGATGAATGCATCAATTAATGATGCTGATGCAAACGCTTGGACGTGTCATCATAGCTCAGTGGCTAGAGCGCTGGTCTTGTAAACCAGACGGCATGAGTTCAATCCTCATTGATGACAAGATGTCAGTAATCTTTTACAAGGTTTAATGATGAATGCATCAATTAATGATGCTGATGCAAACGCATTGACGTGCCATCATAGCTCAGTGGCTAGAGCGCTGGTCTTGTAAACCAGAGGTCATGAGTTCAATCCTCATTGATGACAAGATGGTAAAGATCTTTTACGAGGTTTTATGATGAATGCATCAATTAATGATGCTGATGCAAACGCATTGACGTGTCATCATAGCTCAGTGGCTAGAGCGCTGGTCTTGTAAACCAGAGGTCATGAGTTCAATCCTCATTGATGACAAGATGTTAGCGATCTTTTACAAGGTTTTATGATGAATGCATCAATTAATGATGCTGATGCAAACGTATTGACGTGTCATCATAGCTCAGTGGCTAGAGTGCTGGTCTTGTAAACCAGAGGTCATGAGTTCAATCCTCATTGATGAAAAGACGTTAGTGATCTTTTACAAGGTTTTATGATGAATGCATCAATTAATGATGCTGATGCAAACGCATTGACGTGTCATCATAGCTCAGTATCTAGAGTGCTGGTCTTGTAAACCAGAGGTCATGAGTTCAATCCTCATTGACGACAAGATGTTAGTTATCTTTTACAAGGTTTTATGATGAATGCATCAATTAATGATGCTGATGCAAACGCATTGACGTGTCATCATAGCTCAGTGGCTACAGCGCTGGTCTTGTAAACCAGACGTCATGAGTTCAATCCTCATTGATGACAAGATGTTAATGATCTTTTACGGGGTTTTATGATGAACACATCAATTAATGATGCTGATGCAAACGCATTGACGTGTCATCATAGCTCAGTGGCTAGAGCGCTGGTCTTGTAAACCAGAGGTCATGAGTTCAATCCTCATTGACGACAAGATGTTAGTTAACTTTTACAAGGTTTTATGATGAATGCATCAATTAATGATGCTGATGCAAACGTATTGACGTGTCATCATAGCTCAGTGGCTACAGCGCTGGTCTTGTAAACCAGACGTCATGAGTTCAATCCTCATTGATGACAAGATGTTAATGATCTTTCACAAGGTTTTATGATGAATGCATCAATTAATGATGCTGATGCAAATGCATTGACGCGTCATCATAGCTCAGTGGAGAGAGCGCTGGTCTTGTAAACCAGAGGTCATGAGTTCAATCCTCATTGATGACATGATGTTAGTGATCTTTTACAAGGTTTTATGATGAATGCATCAATTAATGATGCTGATGCAAACGCATTGACGTGTCATCATAGCTCAGTGGCTAGAGCGCTGGTCTTGTAAACCAGAGGTCATGAGTTCAATCCTCATTGATAACATGATGTTAGTGATCTTTTACAAGGTTTTATGATGAATGCATCAATTAATGATGCTGATGCAAACGCTTTGACGTGTCATCATAGCTCAGTGGCTAGAGCGCTGGTCTTGTAAACCAGACGGCATGAGTTCAATCCTCATTGATGACAAGATGTCAGTAATCTTTTACAAGGTTTTATGATGAATGCATCAATTAATGATGCTGATGCAAACGCATTGACGTGCCATCATAGCTCAGTGGCTAGAGCGCTGGTCTTGTAAACCAGAGGTCATGAGTTCAATCCTCATTGATGACAAGATGGTAAAGATCTTTTACGAGGTTTTATGATGAATGCATCAATTAATGATGCTGATGCAAACGCATTGACGTGTCATCATAGCTCAGTGGCTAGAGCGCTGGTCTTGTAAACCAGAGGTCATGAGTTCAATCCTCATTGATGACAAGATGTTAGCGATCTTTTACAAGGTTTTATGATGAATGCATCAATTAATGATGCTGATGCAAACGTATTGACGTGTCATCATAGCTCAGTGGCTAGAGTGCTGGTCTTGTAAACCAGAGGTCATGAGTTCAATCCTCATTGATGAAAAGACGTTAGTGATCTTTTACAAGGTTTTATGATGAATGCATCAATTAATGATGCTGATGCAAACGTATTGACGTGTCATCATAGCTCAGTGGCTAGAGCGCTGGTCTTGTAAACCAGACGGCATGAGTTCAATCCTCATTGATGACAAGATGTTAATGATCTTTTACAAGGTTTTATGATAAATTCATCAATTAATGATGCTGATGCAAACGTATTGACGTGTCATCATAGCTCAGTGGCTAGAGCGCTGGTCTTGTAAACCTGAGGTCATGAGTTCAATCCTCATTGATGACAATATGTTAGTGATCTTTTACAAGGTTTTATGATGAATGCATCAATTAATGATGCTGATGCAAACGCATTGACGTGTCATCATAGCTCAGTATCTAGAGCGCTGGTCTTGTAAACCAGACGTCATGAGTTCAATCCTCCTTGATGACAAGATGTTAATGATCTTTTACAAGGTTTTATGATGAATGCATCAATTAATGATGCTGATGCAAACGCATTGACGTGTCATCATAGCTCAGTGCCTAGAGCGCTGGTCTTGTAAACCAGAGGTCATGAGTTCAATCCTCATTGATGACAAGATGTTAATGATCTTTTACAAGGTTTTATGATAAATTCATCAATTAATGATGCTGATGCAAACGTATTGACGTGTCATCATAGCTCAGTGGCTAGAGCGCTGGTCTTGTAAACCTGAGGTCATGAGTTCAATCCTCATTGATGACAATATGTTAGTGATCTTTTACAAGGTTTTATGATGAATGCATCAATTAATGATGCTGATGCAAACGTATTGACGTGTCATCATAGCTCAGTGGCTAGAGCGCTGGTCTTGTAAACCAGAGGTCATGAGTTCAATCCTCATTGATAACATGATGTTAGTGATCTTTTACAAGGTTTTATGATGAATGCATCAATTAATGATGCTGATGCAAACGCTTTGACGTGTCATCATAGCTCAGTGGCTAGAGCGCTGGTCTTGTAAACCAGACGGCATGAGTTCAATCCTCATTGATGACAAGATGTCAGTAATCTTTTACAAGGTTTTATGATGAATGCATCAATTAATGATGCTGATGCAAACGCATTGACGTGCCATCATAGCTCAGTGGCTAGAGCGCTGGTCTTGTAAACCAGAGGTCATGAGTTCAATCCTCATTGATGACAAGATGGTAAAGATCTTTTACGAGGTTTTATGATGAATGCATCAATTAATGATGCTGATGCAAACGCATTGACGTGTCATCATAGCTCAGTGGCTAGAGCGCTGGTCTTGTAAACCAGAGGTCATGAGTTCAATCCTCATTGATGACAAGATGTTAGCGATCTTTTACAAGGTTTTATGATGAATGCATCAATTAATGATGCTGATGCAAACGTATTGACGTGTCATCATAGCTCAGTGGCTAGAGTGCTGGTCTTGTAAACCAGAGGTCATGAGTTCAATCCTCATTGATGAAAAGACGTTAGTGATCTTTTACAAGGTTTTATGATGAATGCATCAATTAATGATGCTGATGCAAACGTATTGACGTGTCATCATAGCTCAGTGGCTAGAGCGCTGGTCTTGTAAACCAGAGGTCATGAGTTCAATCCTCATTGATGACAAGATGTTAATGATCTTTTACAAGGTTTTATGATAAATTCATCAATTAATGATGCTGATGCAAACGTATTGACGTGTCATCATAGCTCAGTGGCTAGAGCGCTGGTCTTGTAAACCTGAGGTCATGAGTTCAATCCTCATTGATGACAATATGTTAGTGATCTTTTACAAGGTTTTATGATGAATGCATCAATTAATGATGCTGATGCAAACGCATTGACGTGTCATCATAGCTCAGTATCTAGAGCGCTGGTCTTGTAAACCAGACGTCATGAGTTCAATCCTCCTTGATGACAAGATGTTAATGATCTTTTACAAGGTTTTATGATGAATGCATCAATTAATGATGCTGATGCAAACGCATTGACGTGTCATCATAGCTCAGTGCCTAGAGCGCTGGTCTTGTAAACCAGAGGTCATGAGTTCAATCCTCATTGATGACAAGATGTTAATGATCTTTTACAAGGTTTTATGATAAATTCATCAATTAATGATGCTGATGCAAACGTATTGACGTGTCATCATAGCTCAGTGGCTAGAGCGCTGGTCTTGTAAACCTGAGGTCATGAGTTCAATCCTCATTGATGACAATATGTTAGTGATCTTTTACAAGGTTTTATGATGAATGCATCAATTAATGATGCTGATGCAAACGTATTGACGTGTCATCATAGCTCAGTGGCTAGAGCGCTGGTCTTGTAAACCAGAGGTCATGAGTTCAATCCTCATTGATAACATGATGTTAGTGATCTTTTACAAGGTTTTATGATGAATGCATCAATTAATGATGCTGATGCAAACGCTTTGACGTGTCATCATAGCTCAGTGGCTAGAGCGCTTGTCTTGTAAACCAGACGGCATGAGTTCAATCCTCATTGATGACAAGATGTCAGTAATCTTTTACAAGGTTTTATGATGAATGCATCAATTAATGATGCTGATGCAAACGCATTGACGTGCCATCATAGCTCAGTGGCTAGAGCGCTGGTCTTGTAAACCAGAGGTCATGAGTTCAATCCTCATTGATGACAAGATGGTAAAGATCTTTTACGAGGTTTTATGATGAATGCATCAATTAATGATGCTGATGCAAACGCATTGACGTGTCATCATAGCTCAGTGGCTAGAGCGCTGGTCTTGTAAACCAGAGGTCATGAGTTCAATCCTCATTGATGACAAGATGTTAGCGATCTTTTACAAGGTTTTATGATGAATGCATCAATTAATGATGCTGATGCAAACGTATTGACGTGTCATCATAGCTCAGTGGCTAGAGTGCTGGTCTTGTAAACCAGAGGTCATGAGTTCAATCCTCATTGATGAAAAGACGTTAGTGATCTTTTACAAGGTTTTATGATGAATGCATCAATTAATGATGCTCTTGCAAACGTATTGACGTGTCATCATAGCTCAGTGGCTAGAGCGCTGGTCTTGTAAACCAGACGGCATGAGTTCAATCCTCATTGATGACAAGATGTTAATGATCTTTTACAAGGTTTTATGATAAATTCATCAATTAATGATGCTGATGCAAACGTATTGACGTGTCATCATAGCTCAGTGGCTAGAGCGCTGGTCTTGTAAACCTGAGGTCATGAGTTCAATCCTCATTGATGACAATATGTTAGTGATCTTTTACAAGGTTTTATGATGAATGCATCAATTAATGATGCTGATGCAAACGCATTGACGTGTCATCATAGCTCAGTATCTAGAGCGCTGGTCTTGTAAACCAGACGTCATGAGTTCAATCCTCCTTGATGACAAGATGTTAATGATCTTTTACAAGGTTTTATGATGAATGCATCAATTAATGATGCTGATGCAAACGCATTGACGTGTCATCATAGCTCAGTGCCTAGAGCGCTGGTCTTGTAAACCAGAGGTCATGAGTTCAATCCTCATTGATGACAAGATGTTAATGATCTTTTACAAGGTTTTATGATAAATTCATCAATTAATGATGCTGATGCAAACGTATTGACGTGTCATCATAGCTCAGTGGCTAGAGCGCTGGTCTTGTAAACCTGAGGTCATGAGTTCAATCCTCATTGATGACAATATGTTAGTGATCTTTTACAAGGTTTTATGATGAATGCATCAATTAATGATGCTGATGCAAACGCATTGACGTGTCATCATAGCTCAGTATCTAGAGCGCTGGTCTTGTAAACCAGAGGTCATGAGTTCAATCCTCTTTGATGACAAGATGTTAATGATCTTTTACAAGGTTTTATGATGAATGCATCAATTAATGATGCTGATGCAAACGCATTGACGTGTCATCATAGCTCAGTATCTAGAGTGCTGGTCTTGTAAACCAGAGGTCATGAGTTCAATCCTCATTGACGACAAGATGTTAGTTATCTTTTACAAGGTTTTATGATAAATGCATCAATTAATGATGCTGATGCAAACGCATTGACGTGTCATCATAGCTCAGTATCTAGAGTGCTGGTCTTGTAAACCAGATGTCATGAGTTCAATCCTCATTGACGACAAGATGTTAGTTATCTTTTACAAGGTTTTATGATGAATGCATCAATTAATGATGCTGATGCAAACGCATTGACGTGTCATCATAGCTCAGTATCTAGAGCGCTGGTCTTATAAACCAGAGGTCATGAGTTCAATCCTCCTTGATGACAAGATGTTAATGATGTTTTACAAGGTTTTATGATGAATGCATCAATTAATGATGCTGATGCAAACGCATTGACGTGTCATCATAGCTCAGTATCTAGAGCGCTGGTCTTGTAAACCAGATGTCATGAGTTCAATCCTCATTGACGACAAGATGTTAGTTATCTTTTACAAGGTGTTATGATAAATGCATCAATTAATGATGCTGATGCAAACGCATTGATGTGTCATCATAGCTCAGTATCTAGAGCGCTGGTCTTGTAAACCAGAGGTCATGAGTTCAATCCTCATTGATGACAAGATGTTAATGATCTTTTACGAGGTTTTATGGTGAATGCATCAATTAATGATGCTGATGCAAACGCATTGACGTGTCATCATAGCTCAGTGGCTAGAGCGCTGGTCTTGTAAACCAGAGCTCATGAGTTCAATCCTCATTGATGACAAGATGTTAATGATCTTTTACAAGGTTTTATGATGAATGCATCAATTAATGATGCTGATGCAAGCGCATTGACGTGTCATCATAGCTCAGTGGCTACAGCGCTGGTCTTGTAAACAAGAGGTCATGAGTTCAATCCTCATTGATGACAAGATGTTACTTATCTTTTACGAGGTTTTATGATGAATGCATCAATTTATGATGCTGATGCAAAAGAATTGACATGTCACCATAGCTCAGTGGCTAGAGCGCTGGTCTTGTAAACCAGAGGTCATGAGTTCAATCCTCATTGATGACAAGATGTTAGCGATCTTTTACAAGGTTTTATGATGAAAGCATCAATTAATGATGCTGATGCAAACGCATTGACGTGTCATCATAGCTCAGTGGCTAGAGTGCTGGTCTTGTAAACCAGAGGTCATGAGTTAAATCCTCATTGATGAAAAGACGTTAGTGATCTTTTACAAGGTTTTATGATGAATGCATCAATTAATGATGCTGATGCAAACGCATTGACGTGTCATCATAGCTCAGGGGTTAGAGCGCTGGTCTTGTAAACCAGAGGTCATGAGTTCAATCCTCATTGATGAAAAGACGTTAGTGATCTTTTACAAGGTTTTATGATGAATGCATCAATTAATGATGCTGATGCAAACGCATTGACGTGTCATCATAGCTCAGTGCCTAGAGCGCTGGTCTTGTAAACCAGACGGCATGAGTTCAATCCTCATTGATGACAAGATGTTAATGATCTTTTACAAGGTTTTATGATAAATTCATCAATTAATGATGCTGATGCAAACGTATTGACGTGTCATCATAGCTCAGTGGCTAGAGCGCTGGTCTTGTAAACCAGAGGTCATGAGTTCAATCCTCATTGATGACAAGATGTCAGTGATCTTTTACAAGGTTTTATGATGAATGCATCAATTAATGATGCTGATGCAAACGTATTGACGTGTCATCATAGCTCAGTGGCTAGAGCGCTGGTCTTGTAAACCAGGGGTCATGAGTTCAATCCTCTTTGATGACAAGATGTTAATGATCTTTTACAAGGTTTTATGATGAATGCATCAATTAATGATGCTGATGCAAACGCATTGACGTGTCATCATAGCTCAGTATCTAGAGTGCTGGTCTTGTAAACCAGAGGTCATGAGTTCAATCCTCATTGACGACAAGATGTTAGTTATCTTTTACAAGGTTTTATGATAAATGCATCAATTAATGATGCTGATGCAAACGCATTGACGTGTCATCATAGCTCAGTATCTAGAGTGCTGGTCTTGTAAACCAGATGTCATGAGTTCAATCCTCATTGACGACAAGACGTTAGTTATCTTTTACAAGGTTTTATGATGAATGCATCAATTAATGATGCTGATGCAAACGCATTGACGTGTCATCATAGCTCAGTATCTAGAGCGCTGGTCTTGTAAACCAGAGGTCATGAGTTCAATCCTCCTTGATGACAAGATGTTAATGATGTTTTACAAGGTTTTATGATGAATGCATCAATTAATGATGCTGATGCAAACGCATTGACGTGTCATCATAGCTCAGTATCTAGAGCGCTGGTCTTGTAAACCAGATGTCATGAGTTCAATCCTCATTGACGACAAGATGTTAGTGATCTTTTACAAGGTTTTATGATGAATGCATCAATTAATGATGCTGATGCAAGCGCATTGACGTGTCATCATAGCTCAGTGGCTACAGCGCTGGTCTTGTAAACAAGAGGTCATGAGTTCAATCCTCATTGATGACAAGATGTTACTTATCTTTTACGAGGTTTTATGATGAATGCATCAATTTATGATGCTGATGCAAACGCATTGACGTGTCATCATAGCTCAGTGGCTAGAGCGCTGGTCTTGTAAACCAGATGTCATGAGTTCAATCCTCATTGACGACAAGATGTTAGTTATCTTTTACAAGGTTTTATGATGAATGCATCAATTAATGATGCTGATGCAAACGCATTGACGTGTCATCATAGCTCAGTATCTAGAGCGATGGTCTTGTAAACCAGAGGTCATGAGATCAATCCTCATTGATGACAAGATGTTAATGATCTTTTACAAGGTTTTATGATGAATGCATCAATTAATGATGCTGATGCAAACGCATTGACGTGTCATCATAGCTCAGTGGCTAGAGCGCTGGTCTTGTAAACCAGACGTCATGAGTTCAATCCTCATTGACGACAATATGTTAATGATCCTTTACAAGGTTTTATGATGAATACATCAATTAATGATGCTGATGCAAACGCATTGACGTGTCATCATAGCTCAGTATCTAGAGCGCTGGTCTTGTAAACCAGAGGTCATGAGTTCAATCCTCATTGATGACAAGATGTTAATGATCTTTTACAAGGTTTTATGGTGAATGCATCAATTAATGATGCTGATGCAAACACATTGACGTGTCATCATAGCTCAGTGGCTAGAGCGCTGGTCTTGTAAACCAGACGTCATGAGTTCAATCCTCATTGATGACAAGATGTTAATGATCCTTTACAAGGTTTTATGATGAATACATCAATTAATGATGCTGATGCAAACGCATTGACGTGTCATCATAGCTCAGTATCTAGAGCGCTGGTCTTGTAAACCAGAGGTCATGAGTTCAATCCTCATTGATGACAAGATGTTAATGATCCTTTACAAGGTTTTATGATGAATACATCAATTAATGATGCTGATGCAAACGCATTGACGTGTCATCATAGCTCAGTGGCTAGAGCGCTGGTCTTGTAAACCAGAGGTCATGAGTTCAATCCTCATTGATGACAAGATGTTAATGATCTTTTACAAGGTTTTATGATGAATACATCAATTAATGATGCTGATGCAAACGCATTGACGTGTCATCATAGCTCAGTGGCTAGAGCGCTGGTCTTGTAAACCAGAGGTCATGAGTTCAATCCTCCTTGATGACAAGATGTTTGTGATCTTTTACAAGTTTTATGATGAATGCATCAATTAATGATGCTGATGCAAACGCATTGACGTGTCACCATAGCTCAGTGGCTAGAGCGCTGGTCTTGTAAACCAGAGGTCATGAGATCAATCCTCATTGATGACAAGATGTTAATGATCCTTTACAAGGTTTTATGATGAATACATCAATTAATGATGCTGATGCAAACGCATTGACGTGTCATCATAGCTCAGTGGCTAGAGCGCTGGTCTTGTAAACCAGAGGTCATGAGTTCAATCCTCATTGATGACAAGATGTTAATGATCTTTTACAAGGTTTTATGATGAATACATCAATTAATGATGCTGATGCAAACGCATTGACGTGTCATCATAGCTCAGTGGCTAGAGCGCTGGTCTTGTAAACCAGAGGTCATGAGTTCAATCCTCATTGATGACAAGATGTTAATGATCTTTTACAAGGTTTTATGATGAATACATCAATTAATGATGCTGATGCAAACGCATTGACGTGTCATCATAGCTCAGTGGCTAGAGCGCTGGTCTTGTAAACCAGAGGTCATGAGTTCAATCCTCCTTGATGACAAGATGTTTGTGATCTTTTACAAGTTTTATGATGAATGCATCAATTAATGATGCTGATGCAAACGCATTGACGTGTCATCATAGCTCAGTGGCTAGAGCGCTGGTCTTGTAAACCAGAGGTCATGAGATCAATCCTCATTGATGACAAGATGTTAATGATCTTTTACAAGGTTTTATGATGAATGCATCAATTAATGATGCTGATGCAAACGCATTGACGTGTCATCATAGCTCAGTGGCTAGAGCGCTGGTCTTGTAAACCAGAGGTCATGAGTTCAATCCTCATTGACGACAAGATGTTAGTTATCTTTTACAAGGTTTTATGATGAATGCATCAATTAATGATGCTGATGCAAACGCTTTGACGTGTCATCATAGCTCAGTGGCTAGAGCGCTGGTCTTGTGAACCAGAGGTCATGAGTTCAATCCTCATTGACGACAAGATGTTAGTTATCTTTTACAAGGTTTTATGATGAATGCATCAATTAATGATGCTGATGCAAACGCATGGACGTGTCATCATGGCTCAGTGTCTAGAGCGCTGGTCTTGTAAACCAGAGGTCATGAGTTCAATCCTCATTGACGACAAGATGTTAGTTATCTTTTACAAGGTTTTATGATGAATGCATCAATTAATGATGCTGATGCAATCGCATGGACGTGTCATCATGGCTCAGTGGCTAGAGCGCTGGTCTTGTAAACCAGAGGTCATGAGTTCAATCCTCATTGATGACAAGATGTTAATGATCTTTTACAAGGTTTTATGATGAATGCATCAATTAATGATGCTGATGCAAACGCATTGACGTGTCATCATAGCTCAGTGGCTAGAGCGCTGGTCTTGTAAACCAGAGGTCATGAGTTCAATCCTCATTGACGACAAGATGTTAGTTATCTTTTACAAGGTTTTATGATGAATGCATCAATTAATGATGCTGATGCAAACGCTTTGACGTGTCATCATAGCTCAGTGGCTAGAGCGCTGGTCTTGTGAACCAGAGGTCATGAGTTCAATCCTCATTGACGACAAGATGTTAGTTATCTTTTACAAGGTTTTATGATGAATGCATCAATTAATGATGCTGATGCAAACGCATGGACGTGTCATCATGGCTCAGTGTCTAGAGCGCTGGTCTTGTAAACCAGAGGTCATGAGTTCAATCCTCATTGACGACAAGATGTTAGTTATCTTTTACAAGGTTTTTTGATGAATGCATCAATTAATGATGCTGATGCAAACGCATGGACGTGTCATCATGGCTCAGTGTCTAGAGCGCTGGTCTTGTAAACCAGAGGTCATGAGTTCAATCCTCATTGACGACAAGATGTTAGTTATCTTTTACAAGGTTTTATGATGAATGCATCAATTAATGATGCTGATGCAAACGCATGGACGTGTCATCATGGCTCAGTGGCTAGAGCGCTGGTCTTGTAAACCAGAGGTCATGAGTTCAATCCTCATTGATGACAAGATGTTAATGATCTTTTACAAGGTTTTATGATGAATGCATCAATTAATGATGCTGATGCAAACGCATTGACGTGTCATCATAGCTCAGTGGCTAGAGCGCTGGTCTTGTAAACCAGAGGTCATGAGTTCAATCCTCATTGACGACAAGATGTTAGTTATCTTTTACAAGGTTTTATGATGAATGCATCAATTAATGATGCTGATGCAAACGCATTGACGTGTCATCATGGCTCAGTGGCTAGAGCGCTGGTCTTGTAAACCAGAGGTCATGAGTTCAATCCTCATTGACGACAAGATGTTAGTTATCTTTTACAAGGTTTTATGATGAATGCATCAATTAATGATGCTGATGCAAACGCATGGACGTGTCATCATAGCTCAGTGGCTAGAGCGCTGGTCTTGTAAACCAGAGGTCATGAGTTCAATCCTCATTGACGACAAGATGTTAGTTATCTTTTACAAGGTTTTATGATGAATGCATCAATTAATGATGCTGATGCAAACGCATTGACGTGTCATCATAGCTCAGTGGCTACAGCGCTGGTCTTGTAAACCAGACGTCATGAGTTCAATCCTCATTGATGACAAGATGTTAATGATCTTTTACGGGGTTTTATGATGAACACATCAATTAATGATGCTGATGCAAACGCATTGACGTGTCATCATAGCTCAGTGGTGAGAGCGCTGGTCTTGTAAACCAGACGGCATGAGTTCAATCCTCATTGATGACAAGATGTTAGTTATCTTTTACAAGGTTTTATGATGAATGCATCAATTAATGATGCTGATGCAAACGCATTGACGTGTCATCATAGCTCAGTGGCTACAGCGCTGGTCTTGTAAACCAGACGTCATGAGTTCAATCCTCATTGATGACAAGATGTTAATGATCTTTTACGGGGTTTTATGATGAACACATCAATTAATGATGCTGATGCAAACGCATTGACGTGTCATCGTAGCTCAGTGGCTAGAGCGCTGGTCTTGTAAACCAGAGGTCATGAGTTCAATCCTCATTGATGACCAGATGGTAAAGATCTTTTACGAGGTTTTATGATGAATGCATCTATTAATGATGCTGATGCAAACGCATTGACGTGTCATCATAGCTCAGTGGCTAGAGCGCTGGTCTTGTAAACCAGAGGTCATGAGTTCAATCCTCTTTGATGACATGATGTTAGTTATCTTTTACAAGGTTTTATGATGAATGCATCAATTAATGATGCTGATGCAAACGCTTTGACGTGTCATCATAGCTCAGTGGCTAGAGCGCTGGTCTTGTAAACCAGACGTCATGAGTTCAATCCTCATTGATGACAAGATGGTAATGATCTTTTACGAGGTTTTATGATGAATGCATCAATTAATGATGCTGATGCAAACGCATTGACGTGTCATCATAGCTCAGTGGCTAGAGCGCTGGTCTTGTAAACCAGATGTCATGAGTTCAATCCTCATTGATGACAAGATGTTCGTGATCTTTTACGTTGTTTTATGATGAATGCATCAATTAATGATGCTGATGCCAACGAATTGACGTGTCATCCTAATTCAGTGTCTTGATCGCTGGTCTTGTAAACCAGAGGTCATGAGTTCCATCCTCATTGATGACAAGTTGATACTTATCTTTTAAAAAGTTTTATGATGAATGCATCAATTAACGATGCTGATGCAAACGCATTGACGTGTCATCATGGCACAGTGGCTAGAGCGCTGGTCTTGTAAACCAGAGGTCATGAGTTCAATCCTCATTGTTGACAAGATTTTAGTGATCTATTACAAGGTTTTATGATGAATGCATCAATTAACGATGCTGATGCAAACGCAATGACTCGTCATCATAGCTCAGTGGCTAGATCGCTGGTCTTGTAAACCCGAGGTCATGAGTTCAATCCTCATTGATGACAAGATGTTCGTGATCATGTACAAGGTTTTATGATGAATGCATCAATTAATGATGCTGATACCAACCAATTGACGTGTCATCATAGCTCAGTGGTTAGAGCACTGGTCTTGTAAACCATAGGTCATGAGTTCAATCCACATTGATGACAAGATATTAGTGATCTTCTATAAGGTTTTATGATGAATGCATCAATTAACGATGCTGATGCAAACGCAATGACTCGTCATCATAGCTCAGTGGCTAGAGCGCTGGTCTTGTAAACCAGACGTCATGAGTTCAATCCTCATTGATGACAAGATGTTCGTGATCTTTTTACAAGGTTTTATGACGAATGCATCAGTTAATGATGCTTATGCAAACGCATTGACGTGTCATCATAGCTCAGTGGCTAGAGCGCTGGTCTTGTAAACCAGAGGTCATGAGTTCAGTCCTCATTGATGACAAGATGTTAATGATCTTTTATAAGGTTTTATGATGAATGCACCAATTAATGATGCTGATGCAAACGTATTGATGTGTCATCTTAGCTCAGTGGCTAGAGCGCTGGTCTTTTAAACCAGAGGTCATGAGTTCAATCCTCATTGATGACAAGATGTTCGTGATCTTTTACGAGGTTTTATGATAAATGCAACAATTAATGATGCTGATGCAAACGCATTGACGTGTCATCATAGCTCAGTGGCTAGAGTGCTGGTCCTTTAAACCAGAGGTCATGAGTTCAATCCTCATTGATTGCAAGATGTTAGTGATCTTTTACGAGGTTTTATGATGAATGCATCAATTAATGATGCTGATGCCAACGAATTGACGTGTCATCCTAATTCAGTGTCTTGATCGCTGGTCTTGTAAACCAGAGGTCATGAGTTCCATCCTCATTGATGACAAGTTGATAGTTATCTTTTAAAAAGTTTTATGATGAATGCATCAATTAATGATGCTGATGCAAATGCATTGACGTGTCATCATAGCTCAGTGGAGAGAGCGCTGGTCTTGTAAACCAGAGGTCATGAGTTCAATCCTCATTGATGACAAGATGTTCGTGATCTTTTACGAGGTTTTATGATAAATGCATCAATTAACGATGCTGATGCAAACGTATTGACGTGTCATCATCGCTCAGTGGCTAGAGCGCTGGTCTTGCAAACCAGAGGTCATGAGTTCAATCCTCATTGATGACAAGATGTTAGTGATCTTTTACAAGGTTTTATGATGAATGGATCAATTATCGATGTTGATGCAAACACATCGACGTGTCAGCATAGTTCTATGGCCAGGGCGCTGGTTTTGTAAATCAGGGGTCATGAGTTCAATCCTCATTGATAACAAGATGTTAGTGATCTTTTAGAAGGTTTTATGATGAATGCATCAATTAACGATGCTGATGCAAAAGCATTGACGTGTCATCATAGCTCGATGGCTAGACCGCTGGTCTTGTACAGCAGAGGTCAGGAGTTCAATCCTCACTGATGACAATATGTCCGTGATCTTTTACAAGGTTTTATGATTAATGCCTCAATTAACGATGCTTATGCAAACGCTTTGACGAGTCATCATAGCTCAGTGGCGAGATTGTTGGTCTTGTAAAGCAGAGGTCATGAGGTCAATCCTCATTGAAGACAAGATATTAGTGACTGTTTACAAGTTTTTATGATGAATGCATCGATTAACGATGCTGATACGAACGCATTGACGTGTCATCATAACTCATTGGTGAGGGCGCTCGTCTTGTAAACCGGAGGTCATGAGTTCAATCCTCCTTGATGACAACATTTCAGTGATCTTTTAGTGGGTTTTCTTGAATAATGCCACAATTAACGATGCTTTTGCAAACGCGATGACGTGACAGCATAGCTCAGTTACGAGAGCGCTGGTCTTGTAAACCAGAGCTCATGAGTTCAATCGTCATTGATGACGAAATGTCTGTGATATTTTACAAGTTTTTACGATGAATGCATCAATTAAAGATGCTGATGCAAACGCATTGACGTGTCATCATAGCTCAGTGGCACGGGCGCTGGACTTGTTAAGCTGAGGTCATGAGTTCAATCCTCATTGGTGACAAGATATCAGTGAAATTTAACAAGGTTTCTTGATGAAAACATGAATTACCGATGCTGATGCAAACGCATTGATGTGTCATCATAGCTCAGTGGCTAGAGCTCTGGTCTTTCAAACCCGAGGTCATAAGTTCAATCGTCAAGATGTCAGTGATCTTTTACAATGTTTTATGATGAGGGCATCAATTAACGATGCTGATGCGAACGCGTATACGTGTTATCATAGCTCAGTGGCCACAGCGCTGGTCTTGCAAACCAGAGGTCATGAGTTTAATCCTCATTGATGACAAGATGTCAGTTAATCTTTACAAGGTTTTATGATGAATGCATCAATTAACGATGCTGATGCAAACGCATTGACGTGTCATCATTACTCAATGGCGACAGCGCTGATCTTGTAAAGCGGAGGTCATGAGTTCAATCTTCATTGATGCCAAAGTAATGATGATTTTTTTACATGGTTTTATGATGAATGCATCAATTAAAGTTGCTGACGCAAACGATTTGACGTGTCAACATAGCTTAGGTGTAAGAGCGCTGGTTTTGTAAGCCAGAGGTCATGAGTTCAATCCTCATTGATGACAAGATATCAGTGATTGTTTCCAAGTTTTATGATGAATTCATCAATTAACGATGCTGATTCAAATGCATTGACGTGTCAGCATAACTCGGTGGAGGGGGAGCTTGTCCTTTAAACTAGACGTCCTGAGTTCAATCCTCATTGATATTGTATACCAGTGATTTTTTACAAAGTTTTATGATGAATGTATTAATTAACGATGCTTATTCAAACGCATTGACCTGTCATCATTGCTCACTGGTGAGAGCGCTGGTCTTGTCAACCAGATCTCATGAGTTCTTTCCTCATTAATGACAAGATCTTTTACAAGGTTTTTTATGAGGCCATCAATTAACGATGCTGATGCCAGCGCATATATTTGTCATCATAGCTCAGTGGCGAGAGCGCTGCTCTTGTAAAGCGAGAGGTCATGAGTTCAATCCTCATTGATGACAAGATGTTAGTGATCTTTTACAAGGTTTTTTTTATGAATGCATCAATTAACGATGCTGAGGCAACCGCATTGACGTGGCATCATTGCTCAGTGGCGAGAGCGCTGGTTTTTTAAAGCAGCGGTCATGAGTTCAATCCTCATTGATGACAAGATTTCAGTGATTGTTTACAATTTTTTATGATGAATGCATCAATTAACGCTGCTGATGCAAATGCATTGACGTGTCATCTTTGTTCAGTGGTGAGAGCGCTGGTCTATTAAACCAGAGGTCATGTGTTCAGTCCTTATTGGTATTGTTTACTAGGTTTTATTGTGAATGCATCAATTAACGGTGACGATGCAAATATATGGACGTGTCGTCATAGCTTATTTGCTAGATGTAGGTCTTTTGACCTAGAATTCATGAGATCTATACCCATTAATGACCAGATGTTACTGATTATTTATCAATTTTCATGATGAATGCGTCAGTTATGCGTGTTGGCATGTCATCATTGCCTTGTTAATGGCGTCCTAGTCTTGTAAACAGGGGTACCATTTTCAATCCTCATTGATGACAAGATTTTTCTTATCTATTACAAATTCATGATGAATGCATCAATTATCGTTGCTGATGCAAACGTGTAGACGTGTCATCATACGTCATTGGCTAGAGCACTGCTCCTGTGAACCAGACGTCATCATTTCAATCCTCATGGATGTCAAGATGTGGCCGATCTTTTACAAGTATTCATGATGACTGCATCAATTAAAGATGCTTAGGCAAAGTCGATGACGTGCCATCATAGCTCAGTTGATAGAGATCTGGTTTTGTGCGCCAGAGGTCATGAGTTCCATCCTTTTTGATGACGATACGTTCCTTATCCTTTACAAGTTTTCATGATGACTGCATCAATTAAAGATGCTTATGCCAACTTGTTACTGTGTCAGCATAGTTCAGTGGCTAGTGCGCCGGTATTGTAGATCAGAGTTCATGATTTCAATCTTCGTGGATTAAAAGATGTTTCTAATCTTTTACTAGTTTTTATTATGGGTGCATCAATTAAAGAAGGTGATGCAAGCTCGTCCGTGTGTCATCATAGCTCAATGGCTAGATCGCTGGTTTTGCAATCCAGAGCTCATTCGTTTTATCTTCATTGATGACAAAGTTGTGCTGAACTTTTAAAAGTTTTCATGATGAATGCATTATTTAAAGATGCTGATGCGATTTCGAAATCGTGTCATCTTTGCTCAGTGGGTAGTATGCTAGTCTTGTAAACCGGTGGTCATAAGTTCAATCCTCCTTGATGACAAGATGTTACTGATCATTTACAAGTTTTCATGATGAATGCATCAAATAAAGCTGCTGATGCGTCTCGTTGACGTGTACTCATAGCTCTGTGGCTAGAGTGCTGGTCTTGTAAACCAGAGGTCATGAGTTCAATCCTCCTTGATGACCAAATGCTACTGATCTTTTACAAGTTATCATGATTAATGCATCAATTAAAAATTCTTTTGCTAACTAGCACATGTGTCATTCTTCCTCATAGGCTCTAGCTCTTGTTTGGTAAACGAGATCAGGATTTCAATCCTCTTTACTGTCAATTATTGTGCGTTTATTTAAATGCTTGTGTGAAGTTTCAGACATGTCACCATATCACAGTGATTAGATTGTTTGTCTTGTAAACTTTAGTTCTTACGTTCTATCATCTTATTATAAATTTTATCTTTTATCCATAAGAATTCATCAATTGAAAATGATTTTTTGAAATTGTTCACGTTTCATGAAAGCCGTATAGCTTTTGTGCTAGTCTTGTAAATCAGCGGTAGTGGTTTAATCCTCATTAGTGGCAAAATATTATTTGTTTTTTACCATTTATTATGATGAGGGCATCATTTGAAAGTTATTTTGATATATTGTTGGCATGTGATCAAACCTTAGTTGCTCGAGCGTTGTTCTTGTAAACCAGAGATAAAAATCTTGTTGATTTTTTCCTGTCATTATTTATAATCGATCATTTGAAAATGTGTAGGAAAACGTTTGGCCTTTCTATGTAGCTCAGTTTCTCGAGCGCTCGTCTAGCAAACCATATTTCTTGTGTTCAATCCTCATGGGGGACAAATTGTTAATAATCTTTTACTTTTTGTTATGTTTAATTCATCAATAGAAAATGTTTGTTAGTAATGGCTGACATGTCAGCCTAGCTCCTTGCCGCCGTCTCTGGTTTTCTGAACCACGGGGCATGAGTTCAATCCTCATCGGTGTCAAAATCTCGTAGATATTTTTCAATTTATTATGATGAATGCATGAATTGAAAATGATTATGAGATATTGTTGATGTGTCGTCATTGTTCAGTGATTAAAGCGATGGTCTTGGAAAGCAGTGGACTTGAGTTCAGTCCAAATTGCTGACAAATTATTGTTGATCTTTCATTATTGATGATAAATGCGTCAATTTTAAATGATTGTGAGAAAGGGTTACATACAATGATATCTCACGGCTTAATTCACTACTTTGTGATCTAGATGTCACGTATGGACAGTTCTCTTGATGAATGTATCATTCAATAATTATCATGAGAATGGGGTTTGAGGTGTGCATAGTTTTGTTTTTTTTGTCTGTTGGTTTATAAGCAGTTTTCACGAGGAAGTCATGAATACCTCTTATCTACCTTTTCCAATTTATACTCTAGTCTTGAAATGAGTACTGTCTGAGATAATTGCTATTTCATTTCAGATTTCTATATGATTGATAATAGTCTTTGGCTTTTCATTATTTTCTGTAGATGAGATATTTCTACCAAGTTGTTTGAACTAGTCTACTCATTTCATAGACTTGTGAATGTCTGTGGTATCAGTTTCTATTTAGTTTACGTATAAATTAATTGGTTTTTCTGTCTTTAAGTGTCATTATATGAAACTGGACATTGGCATAATGGTTAGAGTGTTCGCCAATGGCCCGGGAGATATGGGTTCAATCCCAGGTCTAGTCATACCAAAGACTTTAAAAATGGTACTTGATGCCTCCTTGCTTAACTCTCAGCATTATAAAGAACGGATCAAGGGTAAAGTGGAGAAATCCAGGGAAAGGGGTAGCGCCCTCCCCTACACCTTGGTGTAGTAGCTATCGAAAAGGGAGCCTTCGGGTCACCCTCGACTAAAGGGAGACAACTTTACTTACTTTACTATTGTCACTGTCAGATCAGCGTCTCCAGGGTTTTGTCTCTTTGTAGGACATCATTATAGCAGTAACATTTTCTTCAGGAAAACTATATCCTCGTAGTATTTTTCTATCTTTCTTCTGGATATGGAATCAAATGCATTGGTGAACTCTACAAAGATGTTTCCTCAAGACCTTTAGTACATCCCCTTTTGATGATTCAATGAATCGTCAGAACTACATACATTTATATATACGCACACACAACCTATGAATATATATATATATATATATATATACAAATTTCATTAAACATAATAGACATTTTGTGTCTACATATTTTCTTCTGGATCCATTCGTATTCCCGTATTGCTTTTATCATATTCAGCGGGAATTGATTTATGTATTGTCCATAGTTGTATGTATTCCTTGTACTTTCTGCCCGACTTTGGAACATCATCAGAGGAGGATCTATTACAAAAGTTATGTAACTTTTGTTTTTGCATATTACTACTATGTAAGAGCGTCTTTACCGTTGAAGAGTATAGTGTTTGCTTTTAAATGGGTTTCTATAAATAGTGTCAGTAGCTAAAGATATTTAAGTACATTAGCACTGGTTTGAAAATTAATTCTATTAAGTGTCGGTTGCATGTTTCTAATATGCAGTGCTTCGAGAATCTGTAGTTTTTGTTTGTTATTTTGATGTTCTAATATTGTTGTGTTGTCGGTGAGAATTTTCCGTAATTCTGTTGTTGGGCATGAATGTACTGGGGATACTATGGACAATACATAAATCAATTCCCCCCGAATACGATAAAAGTAATACGGGAATTCGAACGGATCCAAAAGAAAATATGTACACAGAAAATGTCTATTATGTTCAATGAAATTTGTATTAACGAAGAAATGCTGCCAATATATATATATATATATATATATATGGATGGTGCTGTAGAATGCATCAACTGCATCTCAGCCGAATTTTAACCCCCATGCCCGCCGCACCATAACCTGAATATAACCCTAACCCTGAAACTGACTGTGAAGCTCCAATCCTTGAACTTTGAATAATGTTGAGTACTGCTTCATTGCTATTACCCCCAAGTTCACTCTGACCTGGAGTGAGGGTACCTGTTAGAATCCTATCTATGGTTTAAATAGAACTCTTTTGTCATTTAGTATACTGGAAACCATTTCACTCTGGCAAATAGAACCATTAGTTTTAGATAGCGATATTTGAATTCATTCAACTGTGTGCAAATAAAACTATTAGTGTTCGCAATACTTGAAACTACTTAACTATGTACTAAAAAATGTGCCCTTTCTCGTGCAAAATTATTATCTACAAACTATTCGTTTACAAAGTTTCAATTAGATCAGTTCTCATGTTTCTTTCTTGAACAAGAGTTAATTCTAATTTCTTTAATCTCTCCCTGTAACTGTAATATTTTACTATTTTTATTATTTTTATCTTTTTCATATAACCTTCAATCTTAATCTTACGCTTTAATATCCATATGGAAACATTGGAGCCCTGGCCTGTGTACATCATGAGGCCTTATTAGGTTAAATTCGGTTATTTGGTTTAATGGCATATCAATCCTTGATGGTTATTTAATGCCAAATGCTCTTTATCCATATATATATATATATATATATATATATATATATATATATATATATATATATATATATTAATATGTGTGTGTGTTTTTGTGGCGGGAATGTTTGTTTTAAGTGAATAGTTTATATGCAACTTTATTTTTGAATGAGTTTGTGTTCATTTGTTTGCACACAGTTAAATGGTTTCAAGTATTGTTATTTATTGTTTACACACAGTTGATGAAGGGCTACTTCCCCAAAGATCCAAGATTGGACCCCCACCAGTAGATCGTTTACAGTCATATCTAGGATACTCATGAGTTTGATCCTAACCCCCCCCCTGTAGAAGTGTGAATGGCGTATTCTGCAGCTTCAGCCAATTGGGCAGGTCTTATTAGAATTTTATCTATTTTTTTTTTTTCTATTTGGTTGTAATAAATGTTAACTCTTAAATTCTATAAAAGATATAATATCCTACCTGAGAATAATTCTTTCCATGGTTTTGCCGTCTCCTTGTTCAGGTTTAATATTTCCGCATAAAGTTTTGCTTTTAGCAAAGCCCAATCTTGTTCTTTTTCCATCATTGTATGCTAAAAAGAGTTTTTATAAAAATGTCATTTGTTAATAAAGATAAAATTTTATTCTTCTACCAACAATTTAACTTTCTTTTTCAAAGATTGGCTAAATCTGGACTGACAACCAGACATAGTATTAATAAACAAGAAAAAAACTTACTGCTCTTGAAACAGTTCAAGATATTTGGGAAAAATTACTAAAATTGGAATTCAGAAAAAGAATCAAGAATATTCAGACCATTGCTAAGATTAACAAGAATACTGAGAAGAGTCCTGGAAACATCACTTACTTCAGTAAAAGTCCACCAGCTAGAGCTGATGTAAAAAAAAACTCGTAAGGAGTAAAATAATGAATACTCGGACCTTGCCAGAGGACTAAGAAATATGTGACTCAGGAAGGTGACGGTGATCCCAGTAATAATTGCAGCACTTTGAATGATCAACCAAAGATCGGAAAAAAGACTGGAGAAATTGGAAATCAGAGGAAGAATTGAGATTATTCAGACTATAGCATTGTTAAGATCAGCTAGAATACTGAGACGAGTCCTGCAGAAAATGGGAATTTAATCAAACAGGAGGAAAAATTATAACTGTGTGTTGTTTTTTTTTTATATTTGTATATTTTCATATGTGTATGTGTGTGTGTGTGTGTGTGTGTGTGTGTGTGTGTGTGTGTGTGTGTGTGTGTGTGTGTTGTATTCTACGGAATTGCTGCTACTACTGATTTTAAATAGAACATAAACACTCAATTAGCATATTAGACAGTAAATGAAGATCATGGTTGGAAAAGTGCCTCAAGATGAAAACTAAAATTAAAAGCTGCTAGTCAAGAAGAAAGACTTCAAAAGTAGAAAGAACACTTCAAAAATCTGCTTGAAAACGTTTCTGAAATCATAGAAATTCACTGACGAAATTATCACTGGCCAACTAGACATAAAAATTTACAGAGGATGAATTTGACACAGATTTAAAAACAAAGAAAAGGAGGAAGGCTCCATGTAATACTATGGACTCTTAGTGCGTTTGTGCACAGACAACGATATATGCATGTGAATATGTAGGTGTATATGCATATCCCGGTAGACATGAATTGTTGTAGGTACACATATGTATCTATGTATGTATCTATCTATCTATCTATCTATGTACCCTCCCTTCTGCACAGGCAGGATGCAACAGAAAGTCAATCTTTAAGTGGAATTTAACTGGTTTCAATTCAGAATTTTCCTTCTCCCAGATTAGTTGCCATGCCAAAGTGAAAGAGCCAAGTCTATCCTACTATTTACCCATAGCTGGAGGGAGAATAGTTGGATTGATACCTTTCCCAAGAGTATTAGCCATATGCGAAATGCAAACAACCTCGTCCAGGACTCGTCTCAGTATTCTCGTGTCCCTGTGTCCATTTTCTTCAACGGTATCCATTACACCATGAACGCCTCCAAATGTATGTATGTATGTATGTATATGTGCGTACATGTGTGTATGGTTTATGCATATGTGTGTGTGTATATATATGTATATGTGTGTGTGTAGGAATTTACGAAGCTCTCTGCTTCGATGTGGCACAAGGCCAAATGGATGGGACGCCCAATGTGACTCGAACTCACTCGTGTAAGTTTTCTAGTCTACCTTGCTAACTGTTACACCACCAAAGGTGCCCTGTGTATATATATGTGTGTATATCCTTATGAGAACCTGGATATATCTGCGTGAGTGTATTTTGTGCGTGAACCCCTCATTCACGTCTCCCACTCTAAATGGTGATAGTCACATAAGGCTGAACCGCTCACTTAAAAGACTTGAAATTTATTGTCTCACTTTTTTAAGTTCCTGGAGACATATAGTCTGGCAGTATTTTCATGACCAGTGTATGGGTGGCCCAAGGCTCTGGAATAAGAAATATTTGCTTCTGCATATACACAGATGGGTAAGGTATGATTTCAATTATTCTCCCTCCAGCTATGAGTAAATAGTAGGGCAGACTAGGTTCTTCAGCCTTGGTGAGGCAACTAGTCTAGTAGAAGGGAAACTAAATTCAAACCTGCTAAACTCCGCTTAAAAATTGACCTTGTGTCATATCCTGCCCGAGTGGTGGGGTTGGTAAATATGTATACACAGGTGTAGTCAGGTATATGAAAAATGGGACTTCAAGTCGGTCTTCTTAAAAGAAGCCGCCGAAGCAGCTGCAAGGAAAGTTACACCAAGCCTGAAAACCTAACAGTCGGTTTAGTTAAGGGAATTTTGTCAGTCGTCTACGCAGCAAAAGTGAGAATTCCACACACACACACACACGTGTTGTATATTGACCTCCGACCCGGCCGGGCTGTCAAAATGGGAAATTCACCAGTGTAAATAACAGGTGCATCCGGTCGAGGAATATCAGAATATAACCTTGACCGTGGATGGGTTGAATGAGTGCGATTTTTGACGCCCACAAGAAGAAGGTGGGCATTGAACTATTATATAACCCAGTGCACAGGAAGTTCAATCAGTTGGAGATAAGATGCGGTAAAGAAAACCAGCAGCCCAGGAGAACGGGAAAAAAGCACTGTTATGGCCACAAGAGTGGGGGTCAATATGTTGCAGTTCTGCTCGGTCTCCAACTCCCTCTCACAAACAACCCTTTCAAATAAAGTGAGAGGTATATTTTTCTAAAGAACTGTGTCGCTCGTCTTTATTGTGTCGTCGTTATGATTCGGCATGCATCTGCATATGAGTATACAACGCACACACACACACACCGTCATTGGGTAATGTGTCACACACACAACCTCTGTTTAGTGACATATCTTCAAACTTTTTGTTTTCGCTTTTTTCTTCCTATGTGAATGTGGAATCGTCGAAGTGAATGATACACAGAGAGTCCTTGATATATTTATTCAGCACCAGTATCCGGTGCTAACGGATATATATATATATAGTGTTTTGGGACACAGGGTGCTGTATTGAAGACCTGCCAAAAGCGGTGGCCCATAGGGATGGGTGGAGAGAGAGGAGGTTAAGGGAATCCGTGCTTTCAGCACGACTTGATAATATATATATATATATATATATATATATATATATATATATATAAGTTGGCGACCATAGTTAAGGGCAACCCGAAGGCTTCTTTTTCAATAGCTACTACAACGAGGTGTAGGAGAGTGCGCTACTCCTTTCCTTGGATTGCTCCTCACACTCTTGATCCATTCTTTATAATGTTGATGTTAAGCAAGGCAGCGTCAAATACCATTTTTAGAGTCTTTCGTATGACTTGACCTGGGATTGAACCCCGGTCTCCTGGATCATTGACGAACTGTCTAACAAGTGTAAAAAAAGTTACTAACCGTTATTCTCACGTTTTCTTCGCGAAAATGATTCAGAGCGATATCTTTTTTTTTTATTTTTCTTTGGAGAGATTTGATCTCAGCTCCTGAAGCTTCTTTTGCCATTTTGTAGGTTGAAACTGTCGAAAGAAAAGATTCAAGGTATAAAAATTTATTTCTAAGAAAAAAATCAAACTGACCACGTGTGGCACTTGATTTAGCCTGGGTGGAAAAGGGTAAGTAATCCCAAACAATACGGCACCAAAAAGCTACCTCCCTCTTTTTGTCGAAAACTACTATTTAACCCTTAGTACGAATTCGAGGACTAAACTGAAGGCAGGAAAAAATAGCCAGCAGAAAGGTTTCGTCACTCGCTTCTTGAATGGAGCTTCCCAAGAAATAAAACTAAAATTAAATGAAAATCGACAACTGAAAATCTACCAAGTTAAACAACTGAAAGAAAATTCAACCGAGAATTCTGCCAAAAAGAACTTTAAAGAAGACTCTGAAACATTTCGACAAAACAAAAACAAAAATAAAATAAAATAGAATTATCAAATTCAAAGAACTTTGTTTCCCAGACACTCTCTCAGATAAGTTCCAGGAAATTGCACTAAAATTTACAACACTTTATCTTTTCTATCCCTTTCTTTCTTGTTTCTTTTGTATAAAAGTTCCTTTTTAAAAAAACTTTTTGTCTGTTTTATCTTTTCGAATCAGTATCCGAACTAAAAAGCTGCGGAACTTCCTGTTTAAATATCCTGTTTGAACATCCCGTTTGAACTTACCGTTTAATAATGCACACTAAAGCCCCCTAAAAACTTTACCTAGTTAAATAATAAACTTGATTATAGTGTCATTCTCTTTATAACAAATTTCATTCTCTCAAAATTCCTTTAAAGGAAATTACATGTAAAATTTAATCTGACCACAAGAAAAGAAAAAAGAAAGAAAAAAGAAAAACCCACGGAAGACAAAATCAAAGATTTTAAAATCAAAATGAGCTCCAGTGATAAGTGGTATCCGCCAGGGAAATGTTCTTGAACCTTTTCCGTTTGTTTTCTTCATAAATGGTCTTCCTGATATTGTTAAATGTATTACACAGCTCTTTGCTGATAACACGAAAGTATTTTCCCCTGCGAAAAGCCAAGATGATCCCCATGAATTTCAGGCAGATGTGACTGGCGGCAAGGAAGGTGAAGTCTCCGTGTCATCATGGCTAATGTGCTGGACTGCATTCTTTTGTGCTTCTCCTGAAGAATGTACACGCTGAGGTAGATAGTATCATGGTACTTGGTGCGTTGACACGTTGTGCATTATCCAACTCTTTGTGTGAATTAAAAGCCGCACCGATAAATGTGCAACATAATATAATTCAAGGATTTACGCTTTAAGAATTCGAAATTAGCCATAACGCCATGAAAGCAACCAAAAACATTTGTTGTGCAAATGGCGAAGGCACATTTGATTACAGTTCAGTAACCAAATGAATGAAGAAATTATGCATCTATGTTACCGCGATAAAGCCGAACTTGCACGAGCGTTTCCGGGCCGATAACGGAAAGAATCGGAATATGCCGACAAAACGCATGAAGACCAGTCTGTCGGGGTATGCACTCTTGTCTTATATTTTTAACGGTAGCAATCTCAGATATATCAATTTTAATATTTGAGTAATGGCCAGTTTGGACCGGGAGAAAAACATCCCTTCGCGCAATGCAGTCCACGTCCTACATTTGGTATTTCGACATCTCCATGCATAGCTTTTTCTCATTTTTTTAAATGGCAAGGATGCTCGCATATCCGGCAACTTTTAATTTTGCCAATAAGTTTTTTTTTCTTTTTTTTTTCAGAATTGTATCCCCTTTTCCACAGACTGTAATTTGTCTTGAAGCAGAAAGAATTTCGTATTTTTGTTTGGCGCATAATTTAATTCGACCGTTAGGGTCGACGCATAATATCACCCAATCAGGATAACTTATCCTATTCATCCCGGACCATCTTTCCGGGCAGCACAAACTGGGGAAAGCCGCTAAACACTTTCTCTTTCTCAGAACTTCTTTGTTTAGGATAGACGTAATGACTGCCCGCTCTCTTGAATAGCAACACCACCACCATGACGAAAGCCGTCTAATTTATGGACCCCTTGCATCTATCCTCTTAAACCAAGGGTTCCCAGTTGAATATGAATTAGATGAATTCAATATGCCACACACAGGAACAACTTTTAGTCACCTCCAGTATTGGCTATGTCGACTGCGATGCAAAATTCCGCTCCGACATCTAGCTACTTCATCTCTGGGCAACATTTTCTGGAGACATTCACGCTTCTCCCCGAAACAACCAGAATCACAAACTCATGGGTGACTACAACGTTCCGTTCCTTAACCAGCAACACGACTTTTAGCTACCCTTATGGCGACATATCTCACTCACATTCAACAATGCCTTAACCTAACGATGCACATCTTCGTTCAGGCATTTAGCTGGTAAAATACTTTCTCAACTCAGCTTTTCTCAGCTGCGATCAATTCATGTTGTTTAAAATTGCTTGAATAATACTGTTCTCATAACTTTTTCAACCAATTGATTGAATTATCTTATCGTCTGCTTGCTTAAATTTGATTGGCTAGGCGTTTTGTCGGCATATTCCGATTCTTTCCGTAATCGACCCGGAAACGCTCGTGAAAGTTCGGCTTTATCACGGTAACATATGCATAAGTACCAGAAATTTCTCTCGGGTTGCAAGAACATCGACGATCCTGCAAGGTCATGTAAGTCTAAAACCGTCGATTCCGAGGCCGTGCTCAAAGCCTGTGAGGTAAATCTGGAGAGTAGCCCACGGAGAGCGTCAGGCGAGCTAAGCATCTCTCAGTCCACTGTGTTTCATCCAAAGCTGCCGAATTGTGCTTCACTATAGCAAAATATTGCAAAACTTTTGACTCACCCGATTATTATTTCACTTGCAAGATTTTCATACCAACTGATGCTGTTGGTTTTCCGTTGGAGTCTGAGTGACAGTAAGTTTCCGCATCTCTCCAGGACTCAGTTCAATATTCTAGCCGACCTCAACACTGCTGTCTCGATTCTTCCTCTGATTTCCAATTCCGATAATATCTTTTCTGAGCCCTTAGTGACTATTCCTAGTACGCCAGCTATTATTGGTATCACTGTCACCTTCATATTCAACAGCTTTTTCAGCTCTCAAGCAAGATCCAAGTATTTCCTTATCTTTCAACTTTCTCTCATTTTCACTCAGCTGTTTGCTGGAACAACAAAATGCACCAAAGTACAAGTTGTTATTAATAGTTAATGAACATTAGGTTAGATCAAAATTATTTGACCCAACGACAATATTTGAACAAAGGTTGAAGAAGGTTTGGTGTTTGTGGTTAGTTTCCATATCACTATAAGTTGATTTGTAATACAAAATAAAATAACGAAACTTCTTTGAAACACAACAACGAAAGATTTACTCTTATAGCAGAAGTAAACTTGAGTCAGAGTGAGAAAAGGTTCTTTTTGGTGTGGCAGGTAGTATATTGGTTCTCGAGTTTATAGAAGGTGTTCACTGTAACAGGTAGCTCGTGTGACAGGCCGCAGGGCTGGTTCTTTTGTGTGTGTAGCGGGTAGTAGCGTTATCTTCAGTGAAGATCTTCCATGTGGAGTGTCCGTAGAAGAGGACGAGAGAGAGGTTTTTCTTCGCTGCTGGCCGGGTGCTCTCTGACCTGTGGCGACTTCCAAAAAGGGCTACAAGAAAAATTCTTGAGAGGTAGATGGAATCAATGCGCTCTGTCCACTGATTGGTCAGTGTGTGGCCGAATCGCAAGGCGGGGACATTGATTCGCGAGAGAAAATAAATCTGTGACTGCTACAAAGGAAACAACTCCGATTCTGTGTTGGATAACTCTTTATTGTGTACGTTTGGTGTTTATTTTGCTCCCACAATTTATGTTGGTTCATTACTGAAAAGCAAACGAAGTAAACGATGAAAAACGACGTGGACGAAAGAACATTCAAAACAAAGCAATACAAATAAAACTGAATTTATATATCAACGAATACACAAAAAGGAGACATTACAAAATATTACAAATATTCTAATATAGTCTGTTAAATATTCCTCTGTGTGTGTGTGTGTGTGTGTGTGTGTGTGTGTGTGTGTGTGTGTGTGTGTGTGTGTGTGTGTATATGTAACTAACACGGATATATTGGTGAAAGACTAAATATTAAAAAGTGTCCTGTAGACTATAACATGTTTGTTGACTAAGTATTTCATGCGAAGTATTAATATATAGAAATAAAGCAATGTATTCTAGGAGAAATGTGTCTTCTCCCATGTTGGTTGTTTGTCTCTTTCGGGATTTGACGAAATGTCTCAGACTGTGTTCGAGACTGGAACAAGTCCAGCCGAAAAGGCAGAAAAGGAAAGAAAAAGGTCGTAGAATGTATACGCACCCATTTTTACGCGTATTGAGTTGTGTCTTACTTGCTGGCAAAGTCAAGCTGTTTCTGGAATTTAAAATGAAGAGAGACTGTGCTGTGTCTGGAAGTCAAAATGTGGAAGAATGAGTTCTTGGAAGACGAGGCAATCTTTGTCATGTGGTCGGCTCCAAATGCGCGAGATAAAATCAAAGGTGCGTACGTAGTTGTGAGCACAAATCACGCGACTTTCCGGACCAATAGGTTCTCGAGACTGATTAGTTTACCGACGTCTAACATCTTTGCCTCAGGAACAAGTGATATCACGACCATCTTAAAATATAGGAGTGTAAATCCTATAATTGTAACAAGTATAAACGCTGCGAACTCAGGACAGATAATGATACAGCGAAAAAAAATAGAAATAAAAACATGAAGGCCGGAAATCCCATAGGAGAGTTCTAATCAAGGGAGGTCAGAAGAGAAAGGTTGGTACTTATGCATCTATGTTACCGCGATAAAGTTGAATTTTCTTGAGCGTTTCCGGGCCGATAACAGAAAGAATCGGAATATGCCGAAACGCCTAGCGAATCAAATTTAAGCAAGCAGACGATCAAATAATTCAATCAATTTGTTGACAAAGTTACGAGAACAGTATTATTTAAGCAATTTTAAACAACATGAATTTATCACAGCTAAGAGACAAACTACAATCTGTGGAAAAGTTAATTTGTCGTTGCCTCCCACCAGACAGGACTTGACACAAGGTCAAAAGCCCGAAGGCCAATTAAAGTGGGGATAAAGGGGAGAGGAAGGTCGGGAATGAGCCGAGACTCGAACCCAGCAGGTCATTGACCCACTAAGTGCAATGTGAGTCTAATGAGTCAAGCAGTATCACGGACCTAAATCTAAATCCGGGCACGTTTGCCAGAATATAGCTTGAACTAGACCGTGAGGTCTCGTGCTATACAAGGGGTGCATAGGAGTCAAAAATGCAGTTCGACCACCCGAAGGTGACCCAGCCGAAATCGGGGGCCTTTCGGCCTCGAATATGACATTGACCGATACCCCATCCGGCACGAATGCCAGATGGTCCAGCCAAAAGGCCGAGAAGCAATCTGTTGAAAAAGTGATACAATTCTGCAAAAAAAAATTATTGGCAAAATTAAAAGTTACCGTACATGCGAGCATCCTAGCCATTTAAAGGAAAATGAGAAAAAGCTATGCCTGGAGATGTCGAAATACCAAATGCTGGACGTGGACTGCGTTGCGCGAAAGGGCGTTTTTCTCCCTGTCCTATAGAATGCATTTTTTAGCCTTAAAATAATCAACAAAAACATACATAAGAACATTCTAGAAATTTTGAATCAAAACCGCATTAGCATTGAAGTTACATTTTTATATTTTTCAACCAATCAGCTAGAAACACAAAATAAGAACATTCTAGAAAATCTGGATCAGAAACTAATTAATAGAAAATTTTTAGGCTCTAAAACAAATAAGTAAAAATACGAATCTGATTGGTCAAGAAATGTCTACGCGCTTAAATTTTAGGACTGCAATAAAATTATTTTTTGATCCACCACTAAAGTATAAATAACAAAGAATTTAAGCAACTAGGTCAGTTGTCGGTCATTCAATTCATTTCTTCCACGGCCAAAAAGTCATTCCGTCTACCACCCAAAATGACTTTTCACTAGAGGTCATGACCGAGCCGCAGAGAGCAGCGATTAAGATTCAAAGAAAAAGGCTTGCGACTTTCTTTCATCAATGCGACACGTTGTCGCCAAAATCTCAAGAAAAAACACAGTGCGGACTTAATGAAAGCAAAGACCCATACGTACGGTCCATCATTCATATATACACACACATACCCACATATGTAAATAAAGACAATTATTTTTATCCTACTTACTTCGGCCAACCATGGAACCATTTATATGATAGACTTTATTCAAACACACACACACACGTGTGAACAATCTTATTTTCATTTAACTGGCCATAACTGCATTTCTATAAAAGGCACTCACACATTATGTTTCTCATTTATTTTTATTCTTGTTTTGTTATGAATTTTAAATTGTTTGTTTCTTAATGTTCGTCGTTATCATATTCCATTTGTTTTACGTGCTTGTAAAATTTGTGTTGTATTTGTGGTGGAACTTAACGTGAATGTAATACCCGTAAAATACGGACGAGAACTCACTCTCACTTGCTACAAATTAGAGAGTAACATATTCACTAAACAATAATATTCACCCACTGCAGTCCTAACTGGCCGTAGTTCAAATATTAAAATTGATATATCTGTGGTCGCTACAGTTAAAAATATAAGACGAGAGTGTGGCATCAACTCAGCGCATACCCTGACAGACTGGTCTTCATGCGTTTTGTCGGCATATTCCGATTCTTGCCGTTATCGGCCCGGAAACGCTCGTGAAAGTTCGGCTTTATCGCGGTAACATAGATGCGTAAGTACCAAAAGGTTCTGGAAAGGGAATTAACTATCAATAACTTCTCGCCCAAACTGGTCAATGGCTGTATAGTATCAATAAAGAACTAATACCACAAATAAACAGATTGCTACTTACCCATAATACGTTTTATCGTATTATTATAATCCTTTAATTCGTTTCTAAATGTGTTAGTAAAATCTTCGATGATCAACAAACTTTCAGACATTGGAACTGTTAAATGTCCGTTGTTTGCGATTGATTCCTCGTCTATTTTCTGAAGAAAATTCCAGAAACATCCCACACATTTGGAAATAATAACCTCACTTTCGTTAAATAGTTTTTCGAGATCGACCCTCAACGACTGTAGATTTTCCTGAATCTGTTCATCTGTCACCTCCCCCATGATTACATCTCGATTCTTAACAAACGTAAGAGTGGACTCGGAGAATGACCGCCGTAAAGAGAAGATTCGGTTTCGATTCCTGGTATCTTTTTTATCGTCAGTTTTGTAAGCCGGTGCCATATTGTCCCGCTTTTCAAACTCTCCTTCCGATTCCCTATTGATGTCAATCTCTTTCGAGGGACAATTTGCCGTCGATTCTTCAGTTGAAAGTCTGTCGTTTAGAACTTTATTCTCGTTAGGATGATTGGCAGGATTTGGAGTGTTCATTACTGTGTCAATTAGCTTAGACATAACGTCGTTCATCGAGATCCCTAAAGAGTAACGATTACCATCTTCGAGTGAGTTCTGGATGAGTGGGAGTGATTTGCTGTTACCAACAGAGTCTTCACTCAGAGAACAAAGAAGGTTTGGTGAAGTGGGAGTACACAGTCCCGATGCCGACTGATATTTTGTGCACTCCAAAATTCTTCGAATCACATTATATACAATGGTGTTTGCAATTTTTTCCAAATCGTCCGATATTTTTGTTTCCGGCGCCGTTTGTACCATTTTAGTTTTTGGAACGGTTTTTTAAAGGATTTGTTTTGTTTTTCAAATTCTGGGTTAAATACTTTGTTTATTAATAATTATCAGGGAATAATGAACTGCTGTACTGGAAGACAATACAAATATTTGTACAACAATTGGAATAAATTCCGCGTCTTGTTAGTAACTGATAGCGTTTAATTTTAAATTCGCAACTGTCTAATGAAAATCGCGCTTTAATCATCTTTCGAGACATCTGATCGGTTTCTAATATCGGTTTGTTTTGGGGTTTTGTTCTTTTTAATCTATTTTCTTTTTTAATTATACTATTTGATTGATTAATTGATTTCAACTGCATATCAACCCGTCAGAGGTTCATGGGGAGCGAGGGCCAGACTTTGGCTATTTTTTAAGATTGTTATTATAACAGTACATTGTGCATATTCTTAATCTTGGATTTTAGGGAAAAAACACACGTTTTCGAAATTTTGTTTCTGTCAATGTTATCGAAAAATTTATGGTGAAATTTCTACGCATAAATTTATTATTAAAATTATGGTGTAATCTTTAAAATGGCTTTCTCACTGTAAGTGATAGAGTAGAAATAGACCGTCCAATTAGATAATAGGAGCTTCCATAGACAAGCGAGATTTATCCGTGCCTCTCACCGGTCAGGATTTGATACAAGTTATTTTATAGGAAGCGAGAGGTTGCACACCAGTCAAGACAAGGGAGCTGCTAGTTAATACGAGGCAAATATTGAACTACATAAATGATTTCCTGTGTAATTGCCCGTGGTGTAATGGTTTTCGTCGCAGGAATTGGACACGGCGACACGAGTTCAAATCCTGGACTGATTGCATTTCACATAGCACTAATACCCTTGGGAAAGGTATGAATCCAATTATTCTCCCTCCAGCTATGGGTAAATAGTAGGGCAGACTAGGTTCTTCAGCCTTGGTGAGGCAACTAGTCTAGGAGAAGGAAAACTCTGAATTCAAACCTCTTAAACTCCGCTTAAAAAATTGACCTTGTGTCATATCCTGCCCGAGCGGAAGGGTTGGGTAAATATGATAAGTGATTTCCTCCGATAATATAAAAGTCTTTGTTTTTTTACGATTGATACTGAATAAAGTAATTTAATGTCAATAATACAACTACGTCATTGTTGCTACTTTACACAGGTACATGAATACAAAATACTCCTATCGTTTCGGGAAATGTACTAATTCTGAAAACTGAAGGGTTTGGTTTAGTTTGGGTTTATGGCATATCAACCATTGTAGGTTATTTTATGCCAAATCCTGTGTATACATATATATTAGATGTACATGGTTTGTAAACATAAATCAACTAAGATTGTTCCAAGCATTGGTATTTATCACTAACAATTCAATTAAACATCTGTCATTTGTTTATACACAGTAAAATGATCAAACAGTTCTATTTCTAAGATTTCAATTTAGCATAAGTCAAAAAAGTTAAATGGTTCCAAGTATTGCTATGTATCATTAACAATTCTATTAAACATCAGTCATTTGTTTACACACAGTTAATTGATCGAACAGTTCTATTTCTTACAACTCAATTTAGCATTAGTCATTTGTTTGCACTTGGTTTAAATGTCAAACAGCTCTATTTGACTCATAGATAGGACCCTGTCAGATGCTACCACTCCAGGGCCTGGGAGCAATGGCAATGAAGTCGTATTCTACATCGGCCAAAGCTCCTGCATTACAGGAGCCTCGCCATCAGATTGTTTAATGTCTTACACTCGTTTGTGGGGCGGGGGGTCTTACCCTTCGGCAGAGATACTGTTTATTCTACAACCCTCCAGCCGACTGGGCTATTAACGGGGTTTAAAATATGTTGACTGCATCCTCCGCAAAGGAGTAAAATCCCCCCACTCCGAAATAGAGGTGTCCTGAGTATGACACTAAACTACGACTGATGGTGAGGCTCGAGATCAGGAGCTCTGGAGAGAGTAGAGCACCCTTTCATTGCTTCGAAGTAGTAACAGTTAGGGTCCCATCTGTCGGTCAAATAAATTTGTTTAAAAATTATTCGTAATCGATAAGATTGTTGGCAAAAAAACGAATAAAAACAAAAATATCTTAAGAAAAAACACCATAAAAATATGAAAATACAATGGACACACTTCCTTAACTTCTTGGTATAAAATATCCCTAAACAGACTGACATGCCGTTTAAATCAATCTTGCAACAAGCGCATGAGACCTATATGGATTTTAACTCGACTGGAAGGAGGTTGGGGTGAAAGTTGAACTGTTGTCATTGTAATAGTTAGAAATTAGTTATCCCCCTTGTATTAGAAGTCTTCAGTAGCGTCACACACATCTACAGAATCGAACATCGTCTTCTTTATCCTGATTTTCACACAATATATTACGCCAAGCGCCCATAAAGGTTGGATTTTTATTGTCCTCTAAGTCGACTGATTCCACAATTTCTGCCAGGGGACGCCTCCGGTGATGTAATGATTAGCAAGCGAGACTAGCAAACCTTCACGAGTGAGTTCGAGTCTCATTGGTTGCTCCCTTCATAGGGCCTTGTACCACATCTCAGCAAAAAGTTTTGTCAGATATTGCCCACATTAAAAAAAAGGCCTTGTGCCTTACCCTGGCGTACGTGGGGCGCCAGACAAATAACTGTACGCGTAATTCCTAACAAGCGATATTGTTCCGAGCCGGAATGTTTTTCAGAGGGGACTTTTAGAACACGTGCTTTTTTTTTTTTTTTTTTTGAAAGGATAAAACAATATGGCGTCGCCCAGTCGAAGTCGTGTATTGGAATTATACAGTGGCATTGGTGGTATGCATTTTGCTTTATTAGGTAAGAAAACCAGTGTTTTATTTGTTTATTTCAGTTTAGAGGGTTTGATTTACTTCTTTCCAGTGACGAATCGAGAAACGTCAATTTTTGTTGGATGTTGTCAACGGACGAAAAGCCGGAAAAAAGGTTTTTCAGTTAAACCCAAGAAGAGGAAATATGCACTTTTTTTTTTTTTTTAATGCTCTTTCGAAAGAATTCGATTTGCAATTAAAACCTTTACGAATTTTATTATTCATTATTTTTTTTTTTTAGATAAATTATGATTGTAATTTTTTTAACTGAGGAATTTCGGCTGTAGATATGATTATGCACTAGTAAAAAAAAAAAACACGGAGTATTTTTATTTGAAATAAAAACTTAAAACTATCACATACAAATTCATTCGCGTAACATTTTAATTTTCGAGAAAAGTCTTGTACAAAAATTATTTTGAAGAAATAAAGTTATTGTTTCAAATCTGTTTTCAAAGATTTGAACCTAAAATTTTCAGTGTTAAATCGTACTCTCATTTCAAGAAATATTAATAAAAATAGAATAAATATTAAAGTTTTTGGTTTAAATAAATGTTGTGAAGTTTATTATTCATTTGTTATTTTTTTATGGAATTGTAATCAATAAAAAAGTTACGTAATTAAGGGAATTTAATTTGGTTGCGGCTATGACTATGCAAATTTATGAGTCTTGCTCTTCTCCCGTAACAATTCACTTAATTTTCAGTTTTCGCTAAAATCCGATGGGTTAAAGGGTAAAAATTTATCAGAATATCTTCTAAAAGAAGAAAAATTCTAGAGATATCTTACTGAAATAATTTTCTCGTGTTTTCTAGAAAGAAAAAACGTTGTGTTTCAAACAGGTTTGATAGTACATTCGATTTTTTTTAATATTGTTAGAATAAATTTATCAATTTTTATCATAAATTCTTTTTAATGAAGTAAATTAGATAATAATTTTATTAAATTTTTGTAAAAAAAATTGAGACAGTTTTATAAATAAAACTATTTTTTTTTCTCTTTTATATCGTCTTTGCCAATAAAAATTATTCAACACCTCCATGCTTATTTTTCCATATAAGAGAAATAAATCTTATTTTTCACCATTAATTACTAGTTTCTTTCATATGTTTGTTGCTTTTTCCATCGTAAGGCTGAATTTTTTTATATATATATATTTACGACGTCTCCTGGGTAAATATTAATTCAGTTGCCACGAAGCCAAAATGTGACAAAAAGTCGGTTGAATGATGAAATTTTTACTATTATATATCCGTACTTGAAACCGTTTAAAATGTTAACAACAAAATGTCTCTACAAATCATATATTTAATATATATGTTTAAACAGGATTTGCATTTAATTAACCTACAGTGGTTAATATGCCATAAAAACCAGCCAACAAAACAATTTGAATTTAGTAAATTAATAAGATGAAGGAAGAAACTTGGCTATTTTTCTCACGTGTTAACTGTCAAAATTTCAAGTTATCTCCCTTACATTAATAAGTTTAGCCGTGTTGTGACACAAGACTAGAAATATGAAGCACCCAGTTAGAATCGAATTCCCTAACAATGGTCTGACAATCTAACTTGATATTGTATAACTGTGTGCAAACAAATGATTATTAGTCAAATTAAAAAAATTAGGATTTAAAAAAAAAAATTGCAATAAAATGTTGGAAGTATAATGTTAAGATTGTACTGGAACAGTTACAAATGAATCCAATTTCGGCATTAAATAACCCATAAGGAATTGATATGCCGTTAAACGGACTAAACCGAAACCAAATATAAATAGTTTTGATTGTAATCAAATATTTTCAAGTGAATTAAAATACAGCATTAAATAACCCATTAAGAATTGATATACCATTAAAAAAACAAACCCTGACAAATGAATTAAATTTCAGTATTAAATAACCCATAAGAAATTGATATGCCTTTAAACAAATCATTCATAATTATCTACCATCACAGCTCTTCCTTAGTGACATGCTTTAAACAAATTTCGGCTATGCATTATTCAAGTTTTGTCGATTAAATCAAACATTAAATTTAAAATGTATGTAAAAAGAAATAATAAAAAATTGAATTGATGAAGCGTTTAGACATCAAAGGATTATTGATCACCCTTAGGGGTGGGGGCAGTTTATAAAAAAAAAAAAAAAAAACACCTTTTTTTCGATTTCATCTTCACGCCGTGAAACCGCATTGAAAATTTTTTATGAAACCGAAATTATTCGATTTAGTGCCATCACTTAGTGAATGACCATATCCACGGAAAAATTTGGAGAAAAAAAAAAAACACCTCAGAATTTTTATTAGATTAAATTTTATCAACACTTATACAGAGGAAAAGGTTGAAGAAAAATATAAAAAACTTTTAGGAAATAAATGTGAAATCTATTTGTTTACAAAAGACAAGAAGAAAAAGGAAATACAACATATATGACATTTGGATATCTTTCCTTTGAATGTTTTCAAATAGGAAAAAAAAAGGGGAAATACAATATGATGTCTGAAATCTATTTGTTTCAGTTTTCCAAAAAAAAAAAAGAAGCTTTTTTGTGGTAAAATTAATTTAACAAGAAAATAGCGAGTAAATTTTTTTTTTAAAAATAGTTGCCAGTTTTGCTTTGATGTTAGATTTTATGAAGTCCGATTTTTTTGTCAGGGTAAATTTTTTTCTGGTAAGCCAATATGCAAATCCCAAAATAAAGTTGATTGTAAACAAGAAAAATGAATGAAGATTTTTTTTTATAGATAAATTGGTTTTTATCTCGGAAATTCACCTAAATTAGATATTAGGAATAATTAAGATAGTTCTTAATTTCACTTCTAAAATGTGTATTTTTCTAGATATGCAAGTCTTTCGTGTAAAATTGTTTATTTTCTACAAATGAAATTGTTTCTATCTAGTGAATACACCTAAAGTTAGATGTTAAAAAATTAATAATGTTTTAATCTCAGTTTTAAAATGTGTATTTTTTCAAAACTGTAAGTCATTTTTTAAAATCCATTTTGGTAGTGTTTTACCTATAGAATTCTTCTGAACAAGGAATATTAATTCATTTTATTTTTACAATGGCCTAATAAGTAGAGTGTTAACCAATGATCCGGGAGACTGGGGTTCAATCCCCGGTCGAGTCATACCAAAGACTCAAAAAATGGTACTTGATTCCGCGTTACTTAGCACTCAGCATAATAAGGTAGAGATCAAGGGTAAAGTGGAGCAATCCAGGGAATGGAGAAGCGCCCTCCCCTACACCTCGCTGTAGTAGCTATTGAAAAGGGAGCCTTTGGGTCACCCTCGACTATGGTTGCCAACTTTACTTTATTTTAACAAATATCTTTATGGTTTTATTTTTTATTAGTTTCAGTTATACATAATATACATATACCCAAAAAGGGGTCAAAGTTGAGTAACCTGGGAAAAAAATCAAAGTTTTTAAAAATAACTGATGCATTATAAAAAAATGTTCATAGGTTAATCAACACTGAATATTTTATTAAAATTGGGTATTTCCCTGATTTTTGGTAAATATTCTCAATCAGGGATAGTGATTTGGTTTTGTAAATACTTCTATGACATCACAATTGTTGGTTCCTTGTCTAAATATGTATAGGTCGCAAACAAGTACCAACAATTTTAAAGTAATTTCTTTCGTAAAATATTTGGAATGAACGTTTACGAATTTTGCACATTTTAAATTTTCAACGTAATTTTTTTTTTTTTTTTTTTCAGATAGCTTTTCATATGTATGTTTCAATATATATCATGCTATTTTTAAAGCAAAATTGTATATATATATAATAATAATACAAATAAGTCAAAGAATTACTCCACCACCATGAAATAATATTGAATCTTATTTAAAGAAATACTATGCTTCAAAACAGTCAGACAAAATTCTTTTAAAAATGAAAAGATATTTTTAACAAATTAACGTTTTTTTTTTTTAACCCTTTAGCTCGAAAGAGAACGAAAAAAGATGCCCTTTTTGTTTTACATTTTTTTAATAGTTTGTAATTTTTTAAGTTCATTTTTTTACCAAACTTGAAAGTTTTACAAAAAAGCCTGACGTTAAAACATTATCCAAATTTTACACATTATATATTGAAATAATTCTATCATCTATTAATGAGACGTTGCTATTTTTTGTTTTATAATTTTTGAAGGAATTCTTTTCCACGGATCAGAAAAGAAATAAACATTTTTTCTTGTTGTCGTTTAAAGTGTCTTCTAATTTAATGTACAATTTCAAAAATATTGATAAAAATTGGTCACTTTGATTTTGCGAAAGAAAGTAACGTGTAAAAATCATTTTTTTTTTTAAACATTTTCGTCTGTTTTAACTCACTGTAAAATAAATAAATAATTCAATCTATAAAAACACATGCAAATTACATTTTTAAAAAGATTATTTTATTTCCTTTCCATCCATATAAATATTTTTAAGATTGGACCAGAAATTTCGAGTTGAACGGACTTAGTTGCAAATTCGTCAAACGGAAATCAATATCGACAGGAAATGCTATCATTACACAAGAAAATAAATGGCTTCCTTAGAAAGCAAAAATACAAAATTAAAAACCGAATAGAAAATCTCTGTATCAAGAGAAAAGAGATCAAAACCGAAACATAAATTGCCAAACTGCCCAACTCTAATGTGACCCTAAAGTGTGAAATGCTAAATAAAAAAAAAATATCGAAAATTTCAATCCACCCCAAATGTCCATAGCCACCTTCCTGCATGTCAACCTAGAACTTCTGGAGGAAAAAGAGCTGAAATGTTAGATGTTTTAATCTGTTATTCAAAAATATTGGCCTAATGAGTTGAATGTTCGCCACTAGTCCGGGAGACTGCAGTTCAATCCTTGGTCGAGTCGTACCAAAGACTCAAAAAATGGTACTTGATATTGCCTTGCTTAACACTCATCATTATATGGTGATGATCAAGGGTAAAGTGGAGCAATCCAGGGAAGGAGTAGTGCCCTCCTCTACACCTCGGTGTAGTAGCTATTGAAAAGGGAGCCTTTGGGTCACCCTCGACTAAGGTCACCAACTTTACTTGGACCAGGCCATTGGCTTTATGAGTAGAGTATTCACTAACGGTCCGGGAGACCGGGGTTCAATCCCAGGTTGAGTCATACCAAAGACTCAAAAAAATGGTAATTGATGCTGCCTTGCTTAACACTCAGCATTATATCATAAGGATCAAGAGTAAAGTGGAGTAATCCAGGGAATGGAGTAGCGCCCTCCCCTACACATCGGTGTGGTAGCTATTGAAAAGAGATCCTTCAGGTTACCCTCGACTAAGGTTGCCAACTTATATGCTCAGAATTCAGGTCATTTGGGTATATGTACTTCTAGGTAGTGACATGTGTTACCACATTTCATTTAGGGACCATCTCTTCAGAAAAGTACTGAAAAAAATTACCGTTGTGTTGTTAATGAGTCGAGCTTGTTTACTTTTCTATTTTCAATCCAGAAAGTGGGATAGAATTTGAAGTTGTAGCAGCTATAGACATCAACCCTGTTGCCAACCAGATATATTCTCATAACTTTCCAGATTGTAAATTAATAGAAGCTGGAATTGAGGTAAATTTCGTTTTTCTTTTTTCTCCTCATGTTAATTTGTTTAATATTTGTCTTAATCAAATGTGTAAAATACTTCTTTTACTTGGTTTGGCTTGGTCGAGTACCAAGGCTTCCTGGGGTTTGGCTTGGTCGAGTACCGAGGCTTCCTGGGGTTTGGCTTGGTCGAGTACGGAGGCTTCCTGGGGTTTGGCTTGGTCGAGTACGGAGGCTTCCTGGGGTTTGGCTTGGTCGAGTACCGAGGCTTCCTGGGGTTTGGCTTGGCCAAGTACCGAGGCTTCCTCAGGTTTGGCTTGGTTGAGTACTGAGGCTTCCTATAATCTCCCCAATCTCAGTTTTTTTTTTCCTTGTCCCTGATCTTTCAAGGATAGTTAGGGCTATCACTATCAAATTTTCTGTTCTTACTAAGGGCACAGAAAATGATTTTAGAAAATCTTAAAATATTTCCCAGCCCTCTTCAAAACTTTTTTTTTTTTAAAATAAATACAGTGTAGCCGATGCCAATAGTGACTAACATGATCGATTGTAACCACATAAGTTATATCTAGCTCAATCAGTTTGGGCTGTAAAATACTCCGACTGCCTCTCTGCAGAGGGATAAGACCCCCCCCCAGAGTATCCTGGATATGATGCTAAACAATCTGATGGGGAGGCTCCAGTAATGCTAGAGCTTTGGGGAATGTGGCAAAGTAGCACTTAAAAGAGTCTTCTCTATGGGTCAAATAGAACTGTTTGATCATTTAATAGTGGGAACAAATGACCTATGCTAAATTGAATTGTTAGAAATAGAACTGTTTAAATGTGTTTAGAAATTATATTTTAATATATATGTAAAAACAGGATTCGGCATTAAATAACCAACAATGGTTGATATGCCACCAAACCAAACCAGTTGTCACATTATGTTCACTTTGAGACTAATGCCCTTGGGGAAAGGTATAAAAAACCCTTATTCCCTCAGCTATAGGTTAAATAGTATCACTGCTGTTCTTCTACAAGGATAGTTTTGGCATTAAATAACCCATAAAGGTTGATATGCTGTTAAAATAAAGAAACCAAACTATCAAAATCAATATAGTTTCTAAAAATGTGATTTGTTTTTTTTATTATTCCTTTTCAAAATAATTATTATTATTCCTCTGTTTTTTCCTGTCAAAATTCTATTCACTCCAATGGTTTATACGACCATTTTGAGAAACCCTGTCTTTGACATTCGCAAGCTGGTTATATGGTCTTTAAACTGAAAGGCCCTTTTGCATTATGATCTTTAAAACTACAAAACTCAAATTGAAAAATTTGTTGTACGCACCTTAAATTTTTTATTTTTTAAAATTTTATTGTAGAAATAATACAACTTATGCCACTTATCATTTCGTATGTGGTTAAAATAAACGCAGCTAGGAATGTCAATTGCGATATTCACTACACTATTTCAGATTGTGCAACTTTTCTTGTATTGATTTTTTTTTTTTTCTTTTGGTCAACCCCACAGACACTGACCACAGCTTGGCTTGATGAATTACAATTGGATATGATCCTGATGAGCCCACCATGTCAACCTTTCACTCGTGTTGGTAATAAACGTGACTGCGCAGATGGCCGTACATCATCATTCCTTCATATTCTTGACTGCTTGCCAAGGTAAGTTTGTGTTGTGTTTGCAGGGCTTAGAATATGTCAGTTGTGTCTTCTATTAAGGCAGGGGAGTAAGACTCCCCTCCTCCTAAAAAATTGGGGGTCTTCTGTTTATAAACACTAAACTGTGTCTGGCAGTGAAATTCCAGTTTTGGACCTCTGGGCAATGGGGGAGTACGCATTTGTTGCCATTACTCCCAAGTCCACTCTGACCTGGGGTGGTTGTACTTAATGGTTCATATCCATAGCTCAGAGATTTGCTGGAAAGTTAGTCTTTCAAACACACATATATTAATCCCTATAGCCATACCAAAAGCTATATGGGTCTTTTAGCCATACCAAAAGCTATATGGGTCTTTTAGCCATACCAAAAGCTATATGGGTCTTTTCCCAAAAGCAAAATTCTCAGTTTAAAAGGATATTTTTAAAGATTTAGTTTATTTGTTTAATGGCATATTGACCTTTGAGTTACTTTTCCAAGCAGCGGTCGTCTCGATACTGCTATATGGATGCACTACATGGACGCTAACTAAACGGCTGGAGAAAAAGCTAGACGTCAACTACACCAGAATGCTGAGAGCAATTTTGAACAAACCCTGGAGGCAACACCCCACAAAGCACCAACTGTACGGCCACCTACCTCCCATCACGAAAACTATCAAAGTTAGACGAACCAGACATACAGAACACTGCTGGAGAAGCAGGGATGAGCTCATAAGTGATATACTCCTGTGGAACCCCTCATATGGCCGTGCAACCTGCATACAGCAACTCTGTGAGGATACGGGATGTAGTCCTGAGGAGGACCTGCCCGAAGCAATGAACAATAGGAGTGGCGAAAGAGGGTCAGGGATATCCGTGCTGGCAGCATGACATGATGATGATGATGAATGCCAAATCCATCCTTACAGAAAAACAGTAGTGATACTATTTAACTTATAGCTGGGGGAGGGTGTCCAACTTTCCCTAAGGGTATTAGTACAAAAGTGAATGTGATAGCATGACTGAAATTCCAACTCTCTTAGTTGAGATGTTGCAGTCCAGTACATTGGCCACTACGCACAGGGCCTCCTTTTCTCTTCTACGAGATGGTTGGTCGTTAGGGTTTTATGGCATGGCAACTTTTGTCGGTTATTTAATGCCAAATCCATTTTTATGTAAATAATCAGTTCCATTTCAAACAATTCAGTTTAGCATGAATACACAGTTTAATTGTCAAACACATTTCTATTTCAAGCTATTCAGTTTAGTCAAACAGTTCTAATTCAAACAATTCAGTTAAGTATACGTATAGTTTTTGCCCACAGACAGTTAAATGTCAAAACAGTTCTATTTCAAACAATTCAGTTTAACATAAGTACAGTTTCAATTAGCATACATAAACAGTTCCATTTCAAACAATTCAGTTTAGCGTAAGTATGCAGTTTAGTTCTATTTGACCTATAGATAGGACCCTATCAGGTGCTGAGCCAGAGTGGACCTGGGAGTGATGGCAATGAAGAGGTGTTCCGCATTCCCTAAAGCTCCAGCATTTCTGGAACCTCATCATCTGCTTGTTCAGTGTCATATCCAGGATATTGGCGAAAGGGGTCTTACCCCTCTGCCGTTGGTGTATTCTACAGCCCTAGTTGATATGCCTTTTTAACAAAGAAACCAAACCAAATTATAATGAAATAGGAATAATTGGTTCAGCATTAGATTATCCAACAGTTATTGGAAAGCCAACCAACCAACCAAAGAAGGTTGTTGTTCTAAAAAATATTTTGATGATTCAAGATGCAATAGTCTAATCTTCCGGAAATTAGTTCATGTCCTTATCATTGGTGTCTTTTCATCTGCTTCTTCGATTATCACCAACCCTATCATCAGGGCTTAGAATACACTATGACAGTATCCCCTGTAAAGTGGGCAAGACCCCCCCACTCCCTAAAACTGCATCTGGTTGTTAGGCTTCAGTGGAGGAGGGGTCTGGGATACACCTTCATTATCATCACTCTCAGCTCCCTTCTATGTATCCAGGGGTGATAGTACCTGCTAGGATTCCGTCTATGGATCAAATTGATCCATTTAAGATTTATTAGTATTCGATAGGAATATTGGATATCATATAAGCGTGCAAAAAAAACTCAGAAGCAACTACACAAAAAATGTTAAAATAGATATACAATGAATGCAATTGCCTAGTTTATAAGCATAAAATAACCCTTGATGTGTTGACATGCCATTAAAATCAATTAACCTATTATCACCTAAGCACCCAAAACACAATTCTCATTATATTCTGTCCGAAAGGTAACTCGCTGCTGTTAGAATAGTTTTTGAATAAAGAGATTTGTTGAATGTTTTCCTGCATTATTGTAAAATTACATAATTCTGACCCAAAATCTTTTCGTTATATTTAGTGAAGTGCACTTCAAACTCCAAATCCTTCATCATGCACCAGTTGTTAGAAAGACAATCTCACAAGCCATTTAATAATACCTCTCTCCTCCTTTACTCTTGTCACTGTGTGTGTGTGTATATATATATATATATATGTATATGTATATACACACACACACACCATGTAAAAGAAAAACCTTTAAAAATCCCTCATATTTTTTTGTGATGATATTTATTCCAGCTGACCTTTTATTTTTTAAATGTTAGATCTGTATCCTAAAATAGAATCATTTCCACCATCGGCTGATTTGACTTTGGATAATAATAAAGATATAGATATATATATATATATATTTCTGTTAAAGGACAATCTCACAAGCCATTTATACAGCAGTGACTAATTTATAGGCAATACAGTATCAATAGCTTGTAAATACACTTCTCTTTCTCTCTCTCTTTTACATATTTGCGTGTGTGTGTGTGTGTGTGTGTATATATATATATATATATATATATATATATATATATTACATGTTTCATAAAATTGAAAGAAAAACATTCATTTTTTGTAGTTTCATTATAAATTTATTTCAGGTCTCTAAAATGACCTTCATCAGATGTAGAAAAAGAAAAAAAAATGCAGTTGTGTATTTGAATATAATTTAGGTAGGTTTATATTGAGCCTGGTGAGAAGAGAATTAAAAAAAAATTGTTTAAATCTTTTTGGTTTTTTAATTAAAAAAAATGATGCAATTCAAATACACAACTGTATTTTTTTCTCCATCCGAAGAGGGTCATTTTATCAATCTGAAATAAGTTTATAATGAAACTACAAAACTGAGGTTTTTTTTTTCATTTAACTTTATAAAAAATTTTTTTGCTCTGCATGTGATTTTCGATGTGTTTTAATCCGAAATTCATTACACAGTCGATAGCTGTTGGCATTGAGCACTCAACTGAATATTCCTACTCCTTGGATTATTAATTAATAGTCTAATCCTTAGACTATTTTCTTCAGGTTATATATATAATATCTGTAGAAATCTCATGTGCATACACACACACATATATATATATATATATATATATATATATATATATATAAAATAATTATCACTCATATATATAATCTGTAGAAAGACACACTCACAAGCCATTGTACTTAGTGTCACCTCTAAATAAGTATAAACTAAGAATCTTTGTTGTGTAAGGTTAATTTTCTTCTGTATTGATTATCCCAGGATTTTGTAATTTCTAATCGAACATTATATAATATCACCTATATATATATATATATATATATATATATATATATATTTAAGTTCCTTTCTTTTTTACGTGTACCCACAATCCATACCCCGAATAATGTATTTTAATAAAAAGTTGATTTCCTTCTGAATCAATGATGCCAAGATTTTATCATTTCTTGTGGAATGTTGTACAATAAAAATGGATATTGTTTATCGTCAAATTTTACTGCATTGAAACTGTCTACAAAATTAGGAATATGTTGTGGTCCAAAAATAAGCACACCCGCTTTTGTGTGTGTGTGTGTGTGTGTATACCAGGAAAAATGTAAATTTAAAATCCTAATGTGACTGGGTTTTTTGTTTTTCTTAAAGTAATTATTGCTCTGTGATGTCAGTTACATTGAGCTCTTTACCAGGAAAATTTAAATGTTCATAGTTGAATGTTTTTTTGTCCTGACGGAATTATTCCCGACTCCAGTTTAACTGGACTGAATTATATATATATTGACAATTTTATTTTTGGTTTTAATTTCATTGTTGTAGAGTTTAGTATAAATAATACCAAATAATATTCATTTTCGTTGTATAATGTGGTACTAGAAATTTTTTAAAAAATAACAAAAAAATCTTTATATCTTTGGTTTAGTAAAAAAAAACTGCTTGTGTATTTATTTGAATGCTACAATATATGGAAGCTACACCTTAAAGCGTCTAACTTAACCAATCCTCTGGAAATTACTTTTCGGTGCTTGAATTTCATATTTTGTGTAAGTTGGCTATTGTCTTCTGCATTGTATAATATTGTTTCGTCTTGAGTAATGTTATTCAATTGCTTTTGGGGAAGTCCTTGTGGTGTTAATGAGTTTAAATCTCATGGGTACTCTATACTTTTGGCCCTGTGCCAAGCTAGGAAAGTCATGAATTGTCTTCTGAACTATGGGTACATAGGAGGATCAACTGTGTTCATTCATCTGGGTCTGGCAAGCTCTTGAATTCAAATCAGATGTACTCTGTTTAAAAATTGACCTTGTATCACTTCTTGCCCATTGTGGAGGGGTTGGGTAAATACATCAATTGTACAACTACTTTTTTCCTTTTTGTTCTGTTTTACTTTGCATCCCATTTCTAACTTTCTTAAAATAAAACATTTTAAAAAATCTTGCTTATCTTCAATCTTCGTTGATTTGAATCCATTAACAAAACTATGCAATCAGTTTTGACTTACAAAAATAAAAAGAAAAATACCCAATGATATTTTTGGCTGTCACAATACAATGAAAAAATCTTTTTGAATGAAACTGGCTAAAATTAAGAAGATTCTTAATATCATCACACAACAGAACAAGTATTAATATTATTTTAAAAAAACAAAAAAACTTTCGATTATCTCCCTTGGTTTAATTCACGATCTCACGTTTTTCTTTTTCTGGTCGTAGATTTTTAGTCTCTTTCCTGTTGAACTCAGAAATTCAGCGGCCATAGATATAAAGAATTGAAAAATTACTTCCCCTGGCTTAAATTATGCAATGAGCACACTTCGAAGATGTTCTTTTTGGTATTTTTCCATTCATTTCCAAAGCAAAATGATGGAATTCAGTGACCCAAAAAAATTAGAATTGATACATAGTTGCCACTCTTCAAGTTTTTATGATGGACTTGATTTTGGGGGCATGGATTTCTCTAATTTAAAGCAATATTCTTTATCAAAGTGGTTCCAACTTTCCCAAATTGCTGTTAACAGGTCTTTGTGGATGGAGTTTTTCCATGTAGCCTTTTTTTTAACCATAAATTTTCAATTAGATTTAAATCCAGAATGTTCTTTGGCCATGTCACTGATTTTTATCTGCCTTTCCTGAAGAAAAGCTTTAATCCTTTTTGCTCTGTAACAAAATGCATCGTGAAAAATGACTTTCCCAAATGGGAATTAATAGTGGTTGAGGGAAGGAATCTTCTCACAGAAGACAAAATGGATCATCATCCTGAAAAACAATTTACTCATCACTAAATCAATTTTCAATCAATAGAATGAGAAAATTATCTGGTTGCCCAGTTGGCTGGGGCTGTAGAATACACAGACTGCACCTCTACAGAGAGGTAAGACCCCCTCCTCAATGAGTGTCCTGGATATGACACTAAAGAGTCTGATGGTGAGGTCCCAGTAATGCTGGGGCTTTGGGGAATACGGAGCACCCCTTCATTGCCATTGCTCCCTGGTCTACTCTGGTCCGGAGTGATAGCACCTGATAGGGCCCTATCTATGGATTAAATAGAACTAACAGCATACTTATGCTAAATTGAATTGTTTGATTAAACTGAATAGCTTGAAATAGAAATGTTTTTGATAATTAAACCGTACTTATATTTAAACTGAGTGCTTATGCTAAACTGAATTATTTGAAATAGAAGTGTTTTTTGACATTGAAACTGTACACTAAACTGAATTGTTTAGCATAGAACAGTTTTGAATATTAACTATGTGTAAACAAAATCTGTACTTATACTAAACTGAATTAGCTGAATTAGAACTGCTGGACTAAACTGAATAGCTAGAAATAGAAATGTTTTTCACAATTAAACTGTACTTACATTTAAACTGTGTACTTATGCTAAACTGAATTGTTTGAAATTGAACTGTTTTTGACATTGAAACTGTACTTACACTAAACTGCTTGAATAGTTCGAAATAGAAATGTTTTTGACAATTAAACTGTGTACTCATGCTAAACTGAATTGTTTGAAATGGAACTGATTATTTACATAAAAATGGATTTGGCATTAAATAACCTACAAAGGTTGATATGCCATAAAACCCAACAAACCAAACCAAAATTATCCAGGATTTCAAAATCGACATTGGCCTTAATTGTTGAGGTATTGAAATTCAACTCCATAATATAAATGACTTAAGAACTTTACTTCAAGCCGTCAATTATAATGATGTGTATTTAATTATGATATGTCATTATTATATGTCAGGATTTTTTTTGGACAAAAAATCTTATTATTCCTTGCCCAGTTGGCTGGGGCTGTAGAATACACTGACTGCTTCTCTGCCAAGGGGTAAGATCCCCCCTCCAAATGAGTGTCCTGGATATAACACTAAACAATCTGATGGTGAGGTTCTAGTAATGAGGTTCTAAAGTGAATAACTTAAAATAGAAATGTACTTAGATTTAAAATGTGTGCTTATGCTAAACTGAATTGTTTGAAACGGAACTGTTTTTACATTTAACTCTGTGTATTGCTCAGTCGGCTGGGACTGTAGAATATACCGACTACAACTCTGCAGAGGTTCCAGTGATGCTGGAGCTTTGGGAAATGCTGAGTACCCTTTCATTGCCATCGGTCCCAGGTCCACTCTAGCCCGGAGTGGTAGCACCTAATAAGAGTCCTATCTATGGGTTAAATAGAACTAACCAGTGGTTGAAGTTTACTGTTTTTGGCATATAAACTGCATACTTATGCTAAACTTAATTGCTCAAAATAGAACTGTTTTGACATCTAAGCTGAGTACTTATGCTAAACTTAACAATTCAGTTGAACATCAGTAATTTGTTTATGTAACAGTAACAATTTGATATCAGTCATTTATTTGCACAAATTTAAATGGATATACATCTATGATTTGTAAGTGAATTGTTTGAAATTTCATTTTCAAATGAGTAAGAACTAATTTGTTTGCACACTAGTATTGCTATTATTTCTACACTGTTGAATGGTTTCAATTATTGCTATCTAACACTAATAATTCTATTCAACTCTATTCTTTCATTTATACACAGTTAAATGGTTGCAAGTATTGCTGTGTATCACTAACAATTCAATTAAACATCAGTCATTTGTTTACACATAGGTAATCCAACTTAGCATAAGTCATTTGTTTGCACACAGTTTAAATGTCAAACAGTTCTATTTGACTCATAGATAGGACCCTATCAGGTGCTACCAGTCTGAGCTAGAGTGGACCTGGGAGTGATGGCAATGAAGAGGTACTCAATATCCCCCGAGCCTCACCATCAGATCGTTTAATCTCATATTGTGGACACTCATTGGAGGTGGGAGGGTCTTACCTTTCTGCAGAGATGCAATTGGTTTATTCTATACCCGCAGCTGACAGGGCTGTGCTAAATTATGTATCCTAACATTTTTGGTTAATGAAAAAGTTTTTAGTATTTTTTTTAAATTTTTATTTATTTATTTTTTTTTTTTTATAAGATTTTTTATTCTTATAAATTCATATCCTCATGATTCAGTCCAGTTTTTTTTTTTCCCCCCCCATCTTTTCAGATTAAGTCATCCTCCATCTTGTATTCTCTTGGAAAATGTAAAAGGATTTGAAGTGTCTGAAGCCCGTCAAAGATTGGTATCAACACTTGAGAAATGTAATTATCACTATCAGGTACGAGTTAAACCATTACTTTCTCTCTCTCAGCAAATTATTGTACTCCTTGCATGTTTTTCACACCAGTTTTTAACTGGCAATAGTTTTTTGTTTTTTTCTGAAGTCAGAGTAATAGCAAGTCTCCTAAGTATCCTAGCAGATCTTAACACTGCTGTGGTCTGAATGGTCTCACTTCTTCCCTCCAGTCTCTTTTTTTTTTCTTTTTTCTTTTAGGCCTTTGGAAACTGTTCCAAAGGCTCCAACTATAACTGGTATCATTTTCATGTTCCACAGTTTGTTTGTTTTTTCTTATCTTCACTGAGTTTTTTTTTAATATCCGTTTTAGCTGGTAGTTTTTCACTGAAGTCTGAGTGACAGCAAGTCTTCTGGGGTCTCCAGTTCTGTGGTCTGGATGGTCTTGATTCTTCCTTAGATCTCCAGTTCATTCTTTCTGACCGTTCTCAGAGCTCCAATTATCACGTTGGAACAAACGTAATGGTTGATTTTCTCAATGAATATTTTAGACAGCCTTAATTAAAGTGTTGCTTCATGTTATCATTTGAGGCCATTGTAGAATACACTGACTGCATCTCTACCGATCGGTCAGACACCACCACCCCACCCCATCCCACCTGAGTGTTCTGAATATGGCAAACAATCTGATGGTGGAGCTCCAGTTATACTGGAGCTTTGGGGAATGTGGAGTACCCCTTCATTGCCATTGCTCCCAGGTTCAATCTGACACGGAGTCCTATCTATGGGTCAAATAGAACTGTTTGACATTTAAACTGTCCCCAAACAAATGACTTATTGTAAATTGAATTGTTAGAAATAGAACTTTGACCATTTAACTGTGTCTAAACAAATGTGTCATGTTGAATAGAATTATTAGTGTTAAATAGCAATAATTGAAACCATTTAACTTAGTAAAAAAAAAATAGCTATACTAATGTGCAAACAAATTAATTCTAATTCATTTAAAAATTCAAATTACATACAATCGGTTCACTTACAAATCATAGATGTATATCCATTTAACTCTGTGCTAAAAAATGATTGATAGTAAATAGAATTATTCGTGTTTGATAAAAATAATTTAACTGTATGCAAACAAATCAGCTTAGGCTCATTTAAAAATGTTATCAACAAAATGTGTTTACAAATCATGTATATTTGATATATATATATATATATATATATATATAGACGATTTGGCATTAAATAACCTACTATGGTTGAAATGCCATAAAACCCAACCAAATCAGATCCTATATATTTAATATATATGTATAAAGAGGATTTGGCATTAAATAACCTACAATGGTTGATATGCCATAAAATCAAACCAAATTTATTGAAAAAAATTTTTATTTTAGATCATAAGAATATTAATCCTAATTTATTTGTTTGTGTCACCGAAAGAACACGCTCGACGTTTTACTTTATTAGTTTCACAAGAATATCAATACAAGTCTGTCATCAAAATCAGTTCCGAGCACTTATAAGCAGGATAGATTAAATGAAAGAAGTTGGTGGAGATTATTTTTCTGTTTTCAAAGTGGAGACTTCAATCTAAAGAATATCCCTCTTTAGTCAACAGAGATGGAGTCATCCTCCATTACGATAATGCCAGTCCTCACACAGCTCACTTGACTTAAGATTTCTCACTGGAGTTCGGTTTGGAAAAATTGCTTAATCCTCCATATTCTCCTGACCTTGTTCCTTCTGATTATCAACTGTTTAGGGAATTACAGAATCATTTGGATGGTCTTAGGTTGACATCAAGAGAAAAGTTTGAACACGTGTGGGTCTCGTATTTTACATCAAGACCTCAAGAATTTTACAAGTATGGCATCTTATAAGCTTGTTGATAGATGGAATGTTTTAGGAAGCAATGGCAGTTATATAAATGATTGACTATTTCTAGAGGCATAAATTTTTTCATAGTGTATATTCTAAAACTGACATTTACGTTTGTTCTAACCTGAAACAATAAATAATACCTCCAAAGAATATCTTTTTTATTCAAGTGCTTTAACAAACGTTTATGGTTGCAAAGCAGTTGCTGCATAGCCATGACCAACTATACATACACATATGCATGCAAAATCATAACGACGACACAATAAAGACGAGCGACACAGTTCTTTAGAAAAATACACCTCTCACTTTATTTGAAAGGGTTACTAAAGGTTTTACTGTGAGAGGGAGTTGGAGACTGAACAGAACTGCAACATATTGACCCCCACTCTATTGGCCATAACAGCATTTCTTTGCCGTTCTCCTGGGCTGCTCAACTGTGGGTCTGGGGGCCTAGCCTCTCTGGGTGCTGGTTCTCCCTACCCCATCTTATCTCCAACTGCAACTGCTCAATTGGGGGCCTGGGGGCCCACTCTGCTGGGTGCTGGCTTTCTCTACCACATCTTGTCTCCAACTGATTGAACTTCCTGTCCACCGAGTTATATAATAGTTCAACGCCCACTTTTTTCTTGTGGGCGTCACAAATCGCACTCATTCAACCCGTCCACGGTCAAGGTTATATTCTGATATTCCTCGACCAGATGCACCTGTTATTTACACAGGTGCATTTCCTATTTAACAGCCCAGCTGGGTCAGAGGTCAATATACAACACAGTCATAAAATGTAAAAAATAAAAATTTCAAAATTAGACTACAACTACTATTACATGTTAGTTTGTGAAGGTCTTTTTAAGATTCACTACCAAAGAGACTTGAGTTTTGCATAAATGTTGACTTGTCCTCAAGTTCCAACAGGAGGCAGGATTTGACTTCGGAGATCATTTAAAGTCACTGAAGGTCATCAGATGACAAAACATGACATTTTTTTTTTGACTTTGTAAATGGTTTGATAGACTTGGTGAGATTTGTTAATTACATGGCCAGCTATATGTTGACTGTTCACAAGTATGTATTTACTCTCCCTCCCCCACAATCACCACCACGAACAAGATGTGATACAAGATCAGTTTTTAATCAGAGTAAAGCTGGTTTTAATTCAGTTTTTCTTCTTCTAGACTGGTTGCCTAACCAAGGCTGCTATCCTGAGGAGAGAATAGGTTCATACTTTTCCTAAAGGAATTTGTGCAAAAGGAAACATAAACAACCTTATCCTGGATTTGAATTCCGTTTACTCATTCCATCTTTACTATTTGTTGTTGAAAAATGGAAGAACACGAAATATTGTGTACAAAGAGGCTCTTGGAAACTAATCCAAATTTTTGTCTTGTTAAAACTTTTTTGTTGTTTTTGTCATGTTTGTATTTCTGTATTCTTAGAATATATATATATTCTAAGAATACAGAAATACGAACATGACATATTTCATATACAGAATATATATATATATATATATATATTCTAAGAATACAGAAATACAAACATGACAAAAACAACAAAAAAGTTATATACATAATTATTTCATTGAAATATTTTCAGCCAAGTCAGCTGGAACTGTAGAAAACACCAACTGCGTCTCTGCTGAGGAGTAAGACTCCCTCACCCCAATGATTATCCTGGATGGTGAGGCTTCAGTCCTGATGCTTTGACCAATGTTGAGTACTTCTTTATTACTGTTACACTCAGGACTATCCTGACCCAGAGTGGTAGTAGATGTTAGGGTACCGTCTATGGCTCAAATAGAACTATTTAATCATTTCCTATAGTTTAAACTGTCTACAAAAAAATGAGCTCTGGTTCGTTTAGAATTAACATTATCTGCAAACTATTCATTTACAGATCAGATGGGCCATCTGGCATTCATGTAGAATGGAGTATCAAGCTCAATGATAAATTCAAGGCTGAATGGCCTCTAGCTCCAGCTCGGTTACTTTCAGATGGATAAAGAACCACTTACAAACATAGCACTAGACCTTTGGGTCTAGTTGAATTTATGAGCAGCAAGGTCACCTGGCTTCGTGTTGGGAAACTTAACAAAGACTTGCATAGTTCACATTGCACCCAGCGATCCTATGACCAGCATAGTCCAGCAGGGCATAAGTTTCAGTTCGTGCCCAACCTCCACATCCCCTAAATTACCACTATAAAAGAGACGTGTCAAATCCTGCTTGATGGGAGGCACAGATAAATATTATTTTTATACGTGTGTGTGTGTGTATATATATATATATATATATATATATATATATATATATGTGTGTGTGTGTGTGTTTATGTATGTATAAACAGGATTTGGCAAGGTTTAAATATGCCATAAAACACAACCAACCATTAAAAAAATTTGTCTGATCTGTTTAATGTTTCTGAATCCAGACTTGGAGAAAGTCTGGGGTTGGTGCTGCTGTTGGCAGCAGTGTCTTTCCCTTGTCAGTAGCACCTGTTGCTTTCCTGAATGAAATTGTGATACAAGCAAAACTAATAATCATATCACCAAGAACTTTGAGTAGAGTTCTGTGTTCTTTGTAAAAGACTAATAAGTCCATGAAATTTGTTTGTTCTGAGATATTGAAAAGCTGCTTGTAGAATAATGTGACTTGTGCAACATCTGCTGTACTTTAGGCCACCTTGGAAAATCTGGATTTTTTTTTTTTTACAGCTCTTAAACTAGTCCATACTCTATACCCGTGCTAGTTAATGCATAAATAAATTTTTAAAAATCTGTTAAAAGGTTTTTTTTTGTCTTGTTTTTTTTTCTTTAGGAATTCTTGCTTACCCCTTTGCAATTTGGTATTCCCAATTCAAGATGCCGTTATTATCTTTTGGCTAAGAGACGCCCAGAAACTTTCATTTTCGAAACTAAAGATACAGTGAGTATAAAATTTCTAGAAATATAATCCATTTGAATATCTTCTTCTCCTCTTCTTTTTTTTTTTCTTTTTTTTTTTTTTTTGTTTAAGCTGGCCTGATCTTCACTGAGTGCTCTTCTACTAAAGCCTTGTGCTAAACTTAATTAAGGTCTTGCATACATAACTCAATGGTTAGTGTGTTTGGTGAGCATTTCATGAATATGGTAAGAGTACAATTCCTTATATATAGGAGAGGAGAAAATATACTGACCTTTAAAATCAGCATTCAACTAACTCTGGGTTTTAAAACAGATATTCAAATTTCCAGTTTAAGGATGGATCTCGCCATGAATTAAGAATGGTTAATTGAAGCTCTATTATTTGTTGAGAAGGTTGACTAATATGTTTAACTATTTAAACTTTGTTAATGTATTGGCTTTTTAAACATTAAGCAGACAATCCCTATGGCATAGTGGGTAAAGTGGTGGATTGCAGCCTCAAAGTAAGCGAGTTCAATCTCCAGTCATGCTATTACATTCACTTTTGGACTAATACCCTTGGGAAAAGTATAAACACCTTTATCCCATGGTGTAATGGTTATCGTCACAGGAATTGGACATGACGACACGAGTTCAAATCCTGGACTGATTGCATTTCACATAGCACTAATACCCTTGGGAAAGGTATGAATCCAATTATTCTCCCTCCAGCTATGGGTAAATAGTAGGGCAGACTAGGTTCTTCAGCCTTGGTGAGGCAACTAGTCTAGGAGAAGGAAAACTCTGAATTCAAACCTGTTAAACTCCGCTTAAAAAATTGACCTTGTGTCATATCCTGCCCGAGCGGAGGGGTTGGGTAAATATGATGAACACCTTTATCCTCCCATTAATAGTACCCCTGCTGCTGTTCTACAAGGATTGCTTTGGAATTAGATAAACCACAAAGGTTGATATGCCATTAAACAAGGAAACCAAACTTTAAAACATTGACCGTGCAATCTGATAGGAATTGTTAATTAAACATTTATAATTGTTAATTTTTTTATTAAATAGAAATTTAAATTAAAAATAGTAACTTGAAGTTATAATTTTTGAGAGAGTCCCCATAGCGTAGTGGCTAACTTGTGGGACTGTAACATCATAGCAATTGAATTTGGACTCCAATCGTGCTATTACATTCACTTTGAGACCAATAATTTTGGTAAAGAAGCCAAGTCGGCTAGGGCGTTAAAATACACTGACTGCATAGAGGTAAGAGCCTCTCCTTCTCCTTGATATGACACGAATCTTCATCTGATGGTGAGATTCTAGTTCTGGAGATCTGCAAAATGTGGAGTACCCCTTCATTGGCATCACTCCCAGGTCCACTTTGACCTGGAGTGGTAGTACTTGTTGAGGTACCTTCTATGGGTCAAATAGAACTTGTTAAAACATTTTAACTGTGTGCCAACAAATAACTGATACTTGAAAGTATGTGAGTGCTAACAAATAAGATCTGGCTTATTTAAAATGTTATCTACAAAGTGTTTGTCTACAAATTATATATATATATATATATAGGAATTCAATAACCTGAGTTCAGCCCAGTTGGCTGGAGATAAAGAATACACCAACTGTATCTCTGCAGAGGAGTAAGACTGTAAAATACAGCTTGGCTGACAATATAGGACAAGGTAAAAATCCCACGGTGCCGTCACAAAGGGATGCACTAGAAGAGAGTGACCTGTGAACTGCATGACAGTTATTTCCACTCGATGACAATCAAACATGCCATTCCAAGGACGGCCAGTTATGGGAAGAGATCGCAGAGGCGTGTCCACGTGGGAGTTTGATGGTAATATAAGGCCGACGAATTGAATGGAAGACAGTGAAAAATTCCACTGTTCGCGCAAGCTTGTCCCGCTGTTGCCCCGTGTGCATTTTCTCGGCCATCGCCTGCTTACATCGAAGAGTCCAGGCCTCATAGATGAATGATTCTAATACCTCTCCTGATTGCTCCTACTTCACACAAGCGTCCATCGAGAAAATAAATATATATTGTTATATATATATTACGTGTTGTCGTTTGTTTGGCCAGAGCAAAACGTAACAAGACCTCTTCCCCCAATGGCGTCCTGGATATGACATTTAACAATCTGAGGGTGAGAATTCAGTAATGCTGGAGCTTTGGAGAATGTGGAGTACCCCTTCATTGCCATCACTCCCAGGTCCACTCTGGCCCAGAGTGTTGGCATTTGATAGGGTCCTATCTATGGGTCAAATAGAACTGTTTGACATTTTAACTGAGTGCAAACAAATGGCTTATGCTAAATTGAACTGTTTAAAATAGAACTGTTTGATCATTTAACTGTATGTAAACAAATGACTAATGTTTAATTGAATTGGTAGTGGATACATAGCAATACTTGGAACCATTTAACTGTGTGCAAACAAATGATTAATATTGAATAGAATTAGTAGTGTTAGATAGCAATAATTGAAACCATTTAAAAGTATAGAAACAATAGCAATACTAGTGTACAATCAAATTAGTTCTAACTCTCTCTCTCTCCTCTTGAGTTGTCTCTTTCTCTTTCTCTGGTCTCCACTTGAGTTGTCTCTCTCTCTCTCTGCTCTCCTCTTGATTTCTCGCTCTCTCTTTGGTCTTTTCCTGAGTTCTCTCTCTCTCTCTCTCTCTCTCTCTCAGTTCTCTTTGTTATTTTTGTGTCTCTCTCTTTCTAGATGACTCCTGAGTTTTCTTCTCTCTCTCTCTCTCTCTCTCTCTCTCTCTCTCTCTCTCTCTCTCTCTAGTCTCTTTTTTTTTGTGTGTGTCTCTTTTTCTCTCTTTCTCTGGTCTCCTCTTGAGTTGTCTCTCTCTCTCTTCATTAGTTTTGTCTTTCTAGATGACTCCTGAGTTCTCTCTCTCATATCTTTTTTGTGTGTCTCTTATTCTCTCTCTCTCTCTCCCTCCTCCATCTCCTCTTGAGTTATCTCTCTTTCTCTCCAATCTCTTCCTTTGTCTCCCTCTCTTTCAAGACAACTCCTGAGTCCTGAGTTTTCTCTCTCTCTCCAATCTCCCCTGTCCCTTGACATGTCACCAACTCTACAACTCCTCTCCTATCCACAACAAACCCATTGATAACATTTGCCAGCCCGAATCTATGCACACACACACACACACATGCACCCACCCTGCATTTATCCACTTGCCACCCAATTTGTTTGATCTAGTTATGGCCTGAAGATGTTTAGATTTAAAATATCAAGAAATTCCCATTAAATGTAAACATCCATGTTTACATTGTATCCACTATCAACAGGTCACCTTGGCACTCGTATACACATTTACCCAACAAAATGAAAAACCTGGCAACACCCTGCTCCATTTGTTTTATTCCCTGAGTGATCTTTTGACTGGTTTTATGTTTGTTTATGGATAGCTTAAAATATCTTTGGCTTGGACTAATTTCTTTCTCTTGATTTTTTTTTCCAATGAGGAAATTCATCTAAAACAACACTATATATCACTTTATCGGCAATATTCAGAATACACCTACTGCATCCCACTGCAGAGGAACCAGACCCCCCCCCCTCTTGAAAAAAGGGGGTGGGGAAGTCCTGGGTACAACATTAACTACATCTAATAGTGAGGCTTAAGTTCTGGAATATTAGGGAGTGTGTAATCATTTTTTTTTTTTTTGTTTTTGCTCTGGTTCCAATTTGACCCAAAGTGTTAGGGTCCCATCGGTCAGTCAAGTAGATCTCTTATAGATAATGTTTAAAATGACATCATCACAGAAATGTATCCATTCTTGCTTGCTCTGTAAAGTTCCTTCTAATTGGGCTATACTACCAGCTTTCGAAATATCGAAAATGACCGATTATTTTCCTGGTAAACCCCTTTTGAAACGGTCTTGTACTAAATATTGTTTTAGCCAATAAATTTTTAAGAAGCAACTACACAAAGAATGTAAATATAAACGTAAGTAAGTAGTTGAGGGCGACCCGAAGGCTTCCTTTTCAATAGCTACTACACTGAGGTGTAGGGGAGGGTGCTACTCCTTTCCCAGGATTGCTCCAATTTATCTTTGATATGGACCTTATATTGCTGATATGGACCTTATATTGCTGATATGGACCTTATATTGCTGATATGGACCTTATATTGCAAGGAGGGATCAAGTACCATTTTTTTGAGTCTTTGGTATGACGCAACCTGGGCTTGAACCCAGGTCTCTCAGATCATTGGCGAACACTCTACCTACCAGGCCAATTTACAAGGAACGTAATTGCCTGACCTCTTAATATAAACAAACCCTAGACAAGTTAATATGCCATTAAAAACAATAAATAAATTAATATTATCATCTCTTTATTGTGTTTTTAATAATTTTATATGTTTGGCATTTGTTTTAATATATATCTGACTGATATTTGAGTCTCTTGCAAAATATAAATAATACCTAGTGATATTCATTTTAATTGGATGATTTTCTGTAAAAAATTAAGAAATTCTGGTATCTGTGAGGGTCATTAAAAAAATTCTAAGCCTCACCCTAACCCTAACCTTGCTCCTTTGTGTGCGTTTTACCCACACAAAAATCAAAACAGAAATCCAAATTAGTTTTTCTAAGAAGGGGTAATGTATTGCCACAACTAAAATGTTCAGCTTTGTCTCTTCTTTCTGGGTAAGGCTTTTAGAATTGTCACTCACCTCTAACTTTTGTATGTGCTTTACCCACACAGAAATCGGATTATTATTTTTTTTTTAAATCCTGCGTATTTTTTTCTTTTTCCAGTTACGTGAAGATATTCCTTATCCTGCCACTCGGTGGTCGGTTCATGAAGAAAACTTTCCAACTTGGGAATCAAAAGAAAATTCCGAGAATTTTAATAACTTCTTAAAGACTTGGCAAAAATATGCACATTTGCTACATCAAGCCGAAAATGAGGAAGGTCCTAATTATTCTGAGTGTAAGGTTCTTGGCTCGTTCCTTGAAGATGAACCTGAAGAGTACTTCAAGGAATACTTGATTCCGGACAAACTGCTGAATCTCTTCATTGTCATTGATATTGTCTCACCCTTTCAACGCAAAAGTGTCTGCTTCACCAAACGGTAAGACCTTTTCTTCTTGTTATAACTAAAAGCAGAGGTCTCCAGCCGTTTCAACCTGGTCCAAAAAGCTTAACCCTTATTTACAGATATTTTGAATTTTGGACGATCATATGACACATGTAGTCGAAAGGTTGTAACATTTCAAGTTATAAACATGATAATTTGCTATTATGGATTCGAAAAATCGAAGACAACACTTTTTGTCCAAAAAATCTGTCTAAAACAGTAACCTATCAAAAGAGGTTTTAAAAAGTTGGGTAAGGCTGAATTCTGGTGGTATGAGGTTGTAATCTTAAAAGGATAACATTTAACAGCTAAATTCACAAGGTAACAATTAGAATTTATTGAGTTGTCTAAATTTCTGAGACGAAGCTTGGTGATTTTTATCATTAAGGGTTTTCGGACTATTGTCTTCATCTTTATTGTTATTTCCACAATGTTTCAACCAATATGTCCTCCAACCTTCTTCAGGTGTTTGTTGAATTTGGAAACCTTCACGGGACTTCGAACTATGTCCTTTGTTGAATCTACGGGGGTCGCCTGTTCTGGTTCCGTTAGCCATAACCGGATACAATTGTTAAGTATTCCTGTATTGTTACTCACCTGAAGTCAGGATTGAACCTGCAACCTCCAAATGATTGTCTCCTTAGAAGCTTAGGGAACTAACACCTATAACCGTTACACCATTGAGACATCTAATGTTGTTTGCAATGACAAAAGAAGATGTAATATCTGAGTAAGATGACGAGGTTGACAGAATAAGCACACCTGGCAAGTGATGCTTTGATTGTGGTGAATGCACCCTACTGTTGGCATACTTTATTTTGGAGCAGAACTGTTCACAGCAGGATGTAGTGTTAAACAAGTCTCACTACTTACTGTATGTGGCTGATAGGGTTGAGGAATTATTCAGATAATTCTTATAGAAATCAAGAATATGGCAAGCAAGAAACTTGAATTTCAAATCTTATGAACATTGAAGATCAGTTCTATCTGCAATTGTAATAAGACTTCTTTGCAGTCAACATCAAAAGGTGAAGAGAAAGATTTGAAAGTTGGGTGAAGACAGAAGGAAAGATTCAAGAAATATAGGTTATCTACTGTAGGAAATAAAGTGAGTGGTATTTTTTTCTGTGACCATGTGTCTGACTTTTTCTTTTCCCATGAACCTGTCATCGTCTCTTTATCTTGTCTTTGTTTCTACAAACTTTCTTCAAGATAGCATTGTGCCCTCTTCCTGTCCCTCAGTCATTCGAGGCTCTGCCTCTGATCTACTAATGATTTCACTTGGCTGGTTGTGTCACCATACTGCTTATTTGCCTATGTTGTGTTTTTGATCCAGACAGCAGATCGATTTTTGAATCGGTTGCCAATCAAAAATGGACGGATGAGATGCACAATTAAGTAAATAAAAATAGTCAAACGCCAACAGACACGAATTTATCATAAACAATAATTGATTTAGTATAAAAAGTCTCTAAAATAGTACATACATTCACTCTTCCTGGTCTTGCTCAAGATTTAACAGTCAATTTCTTGGCATTCAGAGTCAGGCACAAGGCCTCTCAAGTAAAGCTTTGGGCTTTTTCTGGTTCTTGCTTTCAATTGTCTGGTTAAAAGTGTTCTCAAGTATTGTATTATGATAGTTTTTCTTGGTTTCTTTGCCTCTCGACCCTCTGATAATCTGGTATAAGGTGATCTCAAGTATCGTGTTATGTTCGTTCTTCTTGGTTTCTCTGTGTTAGGGAGTCTAGTAGAAGGTCAGGGCTCAGTGACATGGAGTCTCTTAGCTGTTCTGTGCTGGTCTTTGTCAATGAGCAAAATCCCAGCTTATATGCATCTTCTCTCTATCCTGGGGTGGTGGTTTGGAGTGCTATTGATAATATCAATTCTCTCCCAATTTGGATTCCACTAATTAATTCCACCCTTCCATTCCGCCTCCAGTGTTTGGTTTCCTTTTACCTTTACCCAAATGGGCAGGTATTTCCTCCTAGTTCCTCAATATTTCACTTTTACACCATTCTTCATAGTAAGTGGTTCATTCTGTCATAAGATAATAACATCAACAGCCATTCAACTCAACAGTCTCAAAAAACTTTTCCTGCGGCTTTGAATTTAAGAAAGAAATTATGTTAAAAATTTATCATTTCTCAGACAACAAATATACTCAGCTCACCTGCCCATTGTCATTGTCAGGCCTTGACCCCTCAGTGAACCTGTGTCTCGACTTTGTCAGCTGGTGACAATCAGTCATATTTCTCTAAACAAAATTTGCCTTGTCAATTCCTGTTTTTCCCTCAGCCAAAAATAACAGTATATTTTCAACTCATTCTTTCTCACTTTTATCATTTACCAATTCACTCTTCTAAAATTCATTTCACTTTTCTGCTTTATTTGAGCGAGGCTCTCTCTGTGTCATAGCATTAGCACTGCTGTTCTTTAGTGGTAGCATCATCCTCATTGTCATTATTAAGCCATTCTGACAGCATGGATTCATTTAACTCTCTTAGCATCCATCCCTATCAGCTGTTGCTCTTAGTAAATCCTCTAGATGGCATTCAGTGTCTGTGCAAAGTTGATGAATGTAAGTTTTTGCTAGTTGGTGAATACTGGTGTGCCCATGTGTTGGAGTCCATAAGAGAATGTTGCTTCAGAGTTTGTCCTTTCTTCTCCAGCATCACTTTCTCATCTTACTTCACTGGTTTTCCAGATGGGATGGAGGTGACCATGCAGCTGCTGTTTTCAAGGGTTTGTTTAAAATGGCACACAGCATTCTTGTGTTGGTCCTATCTGGCTTTTTCCTGCATGCATTTTGTTAGTACAAGAGGTGCAACTATACAATAGCCCTGACACAGCTATGGCTTGGAAGGATTCCCATTTCATTTGATCTGATTTCCATTTGGTTGGTAACCTATTGAAAGCAGTCCTATGCGTATATTGATATCAATTTCAGTAGATGAGATATTGCTACCAAGGTATATGAACTGGTCTACTAATTTCAGAGGTTATTTTGTTCTGCTTTCTTCTGAGGTTCCTCTTCTCCACACACTTGTCCTCTCTGTATAGACTCTCTCCCCTCACCAGCCTTTAAAAGTCGTAATTCAACATTCACGTAACAATGAAACAGACTATCATTAGACCATTTGGCACCCACAACATCAAATTGACAGTTTCTTCAAGACTTTTTAGTTCGTTTGAATTTATCACACAATCCAGTTGTGCATTCACATCTCTGAAACCTTACTGTTTCTATGGGTTTTTTTTTTTTTTAACCCTGATCCTTATAAGAGATTATTTAAGTCTCTCTCTCTCTGTTTTCCTTTCTTCTTTGTATGTTTTCTGTCAATCATATTTACCCAACCCCTCCGCTTGGGCAGGATATGACACAAGGTTAATTTTTAAGCGGAGTTTAACAGGTTTGAATTCAGAGTTTTCCTTCTCCTAGACTAGTTGCCTCGCCAAGGCTGAAGAACCCAGTCTGTCCTACTATTTACCCATAGCTGGAGAGAGAATAATTGGATTCAGACCTTTCCCAAGGGTATTAGTGCTATGTGAAATGCAATGTTTTATGTTTTCTGTGAAATGTAATGTTTTATGTTTTCTGTCAATAACCCCCTACTTTTGCACCATATCTATTGTCTTGTCTTTATATCATTATTATTCTTTCATTGTTCAAACTGCTGCCTTCGTGCTTCAGTATAAGGGCAAAGATGAATGTAAAGAGGACTATGAAAATGTCATGTTTTGGAGTAAGATTTAAACTGTAAACTATTTTAATAGACTAATGACAGTCTGTGCTTTTACAGGTATGGTCATTATATCCAGGGTGCTGGATCTGCTGTGCAAATGTCGTTCGAGAGTGGGGTAAGATGATTTATATTTTTGTTTATTATAATGCAAGACTTACAAGTCAGGCAAAAAACAAAATAATCTTCTTTCCTAACCTTTTGAATTCCTCTCAATTTAGTTGCACATCTTTTTTTTTTAAATTATTATAACCTCAATCCTTCATAAAAAAATAAAAAAAACAGCTGTAGAATGCACCGACTGCATCTCTCCAGAGGGGTATGTTGTGGCTATGACACTAAACACTCTGATGGTGAGGATTCAGTAATGCTGGAGTACTCCTTCATTGCCATCACTCCCAGGTCCACTCTGTCCTAGAGTGGTAGCACATGATAGGGTCCTATTTATGGGTCAAATAGAACTGTTTGACATTTTAACTGAGTGCACATAAATGACTTATGCTAAATTGAATTCTTAGAAATAGAACTGTTTGATCATTTAACTGTATGTAAACTAATGACTGATGTTTAATTGAATTGGTAGTGGATACATAGCAATACTTAAAACAATTTAACTTTGTTAACTTATGTTTACAAACCATATATACCTTATATATAATATCCAGTCAGCATCCGAAGGCAATGGGTGTGGATTATTTGCATATAGAATATATGAGGAACTTTATATAAATCTATGAAAGTGCTTGATGTGATGGCTATTGTTATATATTCCCTATCCATGTTTATGTAATAAAACTCACATACAGAGCATATACAATGCAATTAGAAGAAAACTCAAACCTGGTTAAATTGTCATTATAAATTTATTTCGGTTAAGAGTATCATTATACTCTTTGTCTCATCAGATGACTTCACATGTTTAATTTGAGAACCAGGCTTAAGTTTTCTTCTAATTGCAATATATATATGTTTCATATATATAGTCATCCACAGACAGATCTGTTTCATTCTATCAGAACTCATCAGTGTGGCGAGACAGGCTAGATTCCTGAAGCTGGGATCGAAACCTGGTTGACTCAAACGCCAATCCAAGATTCTACCACTCAGCTACGAGGAAGCCAGTGCCAGCGAAGTAGATTTAAACGGTTATGAATCACAATTGTTATTGTTTACATATTTCCGCTTAGCGCCTACCGATAGCTCGATTCATACGAAGAGCCTTGCATATACGCTAATGGCAACACAATTGCTTCAGTCGCTAGAGAGCTCAACCCAACAGGGGTAGGGGAGCATTATTGTCATCCACTGACAGATCTGTTTCGTTCTATCAGAACTCATCAGTGTGGCTAGACAGGCTAGATTCCCAAAGCTGGGATGAAGATGTATATATATATATATATATATAGTACTATTTAATGGAGACTCAAACTTGGTTAAGTCGTCATAATAGATTTATTTCGGCGGAGAATATTATTACTATACTCTTGGTCTCGACTCATTACATGCTTCCCTCCCGTCGCAGAGTAGCGAATGTGGAGTTACAGTTCGTATTCAGAAGATAAAATAAAGGAATTAAAAAATGAAAGATAAAAAATTAGAAAAAAAGATAAAAATAAAAAATAAAATAAAAATAAGAATAAGGTGGAAATCAAATTACAAATTATTTCATTCATAGGTGTGAGCAGAGGGGGTTAACATGTTATATGTTAGAACGATTAAGAAACAGGTGGAATTAATCTACTGGTATATATATAAAAAACCAGATTTGGCATTAAATAACATACTATGATTGATATGCCATAAAACTAAACCATACATACATAAAAAAAGTTCTCTTTTCGGATTGCTGCCTGCTAACCTGTTGTGCTCTGGGCCGTTTCCATGCTATAATAGCTGAAGTGTTGGACTGTAATATCATCGTGAGGTTAAACTCCAATCACGCTATTACATTTATTTGCGGACTAATACCTTTGGAAAAGGTATGAATTACCTGTTGATTCTGCCTATGCTCTGTCACTGATATTGAGCACTAACTTTATTGATAAAAATAGCAAACTGCATTATTTTTATATACCATCCCATTGGTATA